>CM064543.1:5581038-5684195 GCA_032716605.1 Paralithodes platypus
GTCCGAAAATCTGAGAATTCCGAAAGATTCAAGTCCGAAAGAGCGGGGGTTTACTGTATACACTTTCCCTTCAAGGTGAAGTGGGAGTTGTCTCATGGTCAGGAGTGGCAACAGCTCTCTAAATCTCCCCCAGCCACTTCTGACTCTAGCAATGGAGCCAGCTTCAGATACCATCATCATAATACTGTAATCACCATCTTCACCACCAATGCCACTAAATTTAGTCTCACTCACCAAGTCATCAGGTCCAGACTTGTAATCCCTTCCACGTTCTTCATAAAATAATAGGGCCCTCCCTATGCCACTAGTGCTCAGGTTGTCTGAATGAAGCCGTATGGCGTCACCCGGGGTTAAGGGGTTGAACTAATATATTAAATAAAAAGACAGATATTGATGATGAGACATATCACAAGGGAGCTGTTGGAAGTTACTAAACTCTTTCCTAAGCCAAGGAATAGCAATTGATAAAACTAAAAATTGAATGAGATTACAATATATAGGAGCAGACCTTATAATCATAGCAGATGTCTGTGATTAGGCAGAGTGCAAGGGGGTTGTGACGTTGGGACCTCCAAAGACCCTCCACTAGAGCCCCCTTCTCCATACTGGTGAACTGATGGACCCCTGTGGCATGACCCACCCCCTCCAAACGACTCACATAAGTCAGGGTCTGCAGCAACGATCTGGATTTTTAAAAAGGGAAGAAATTGTACAGAGTTGAAAAGAGATAGTATATTGGCAAACTATGTGGCTGAAAGTCCTACCTACATCCATAAAAACATGACACAATCTGTATACACGACCTGATACTTCTTCAGAGGGCTGAGTCAGCATGCTGAGGTCGTGGAGTTGCCACGAGACAGAAGTTATTGTGGTTAACTGCAGTATATAATTTCTTACACAACGTGCGTAAGATTAATGGGCACCACCAGCCCAGGATTTAGTTTCAAGGGTCCTTCCCATCAACCCACCCTTTTAGGTTGACTTATCTATCTATCTATCTATCTATCTATCTATCTATCTATATGCTCAGGCCCAATCCCCATTTTGGGGGTAGCCGACTCAAGACAGAGCAAGAACAGGGAAAACACAAAAATAACATAAAACAATGAATAAACACAGATAAAAAGCACAAACTCACACACATCTTATACAACAGAAAAAAGTAGTAGGGATAATATTTGTTTTTCCTGAGACACAAGAGACCCCTTATCTCCAAGGGGGGAGATGCAAAATAAGAGGCACAATACAGTATATTCCTACTTTCTACTGTAACCATGAATTCAAAAAGGTTTGATTTACAAAAGAGTACCTGATGTTAGCTATGCCCTGGAGATGATACTTCTGGATGGTCTTCTCATCAGCTATGGCCAGGAGGCAACGGAGGGCTCTGAGACGATGACTGGCAGAGATACTGGTGTCTTCACTTAGGGCACAGTTCAGCAGATAGCTCACGGACTCATCTTGGGGGCAGCACCATAGTAGGTAAATCACCCTACAGTGAGTCAAAACATACGTAAAGTGTAGGCAGTTAGTGATTGTGTAAAACAAGTTTAGTTAGAGGTGTCGCAAGGTTAAGCATTCCTCTGTTTTGTTCTATCGTGTCTCATCACTAAATTAGTGCCAACTTAGAGCAGTTCCTTCTGTAATTATTTCCTTTGTTAATTACTATTCGAGAGTTATCCTTGTTTATAAGGTGAATGCTTAATTAACTGTGGAAAACACTTGCATTGCTTGTTTGGTTGGTTCGACAGGATGTTTTATGTTCTGTTAACTTGGTTTGAAAGTCAAAGTTTTGCCGACATAACAATTTTTTAGATTATTCCTATAGCCTAGGTTCAGGAACATTTCATAGTGAGGTCGGTCCTTAGAGATCTGTACCCCATAAATTGTTCTTTCACTTAACCATTAAGCTATTCAGTGTGCAGTTGGGTCTGAGAACATGATTAGATTGATATCCAGTATTAGATATATGGATATAAAATCGTAGTCATGTACTGTACTTAACCTTTAACAGTTAACTGTCTTTATTGTGTACTGGTTAGTGTTTAATATCTGTAAGGTATCCCAGGAAGAGCACATGCTTTCATTAATTTAATTGGGAGGTGTTTGGTGTCGGGAGTGAAATTAATTAATTAGATTGGGATGTTCTGGTGTATGTCATTGGCCTGATAAAGCTAGGCTACTGTTTATGCGAAACATTGCCAATAAAGTGCTCCTCATATGGTGCTTAAATTCATTATGTCAACTTTTCTAAGATAATTTGTAATATATATTTTGTATTTTAATGCTATAACTTCTAACTTACAACTCAGGGCGGGTGCCCAACCCCGAAAGGAGTTGAAATAGGGGAGCTATCCCCCCGCCAAAGGCGGCTTTCTAGGGCCTTTCCTAGCTGATGCTGAGAGGATTGGGTTCTAGTCATGTGGTGATGGGCTGGTCTATCAGAGTGAGAACTGAGTGATCTCTGCCATACCCATAGCTTACTCTGACTGTTCCTTTTACTTATATATTTTCTAGATCTCAAGTGACGGCGTCTTTTCCGTGGATTGACCTCCCTACTGCCAACCTAGAAGTTGGCAGATTGGGAGCCAAAGCGTCACATTTTTCCCTTACCCCTCAACTTTCCCTTCATTATTGCTGAGGGGCACAGGGCCTTGGGTGGGGCTTTGGTTTCCCGGGCGTTTCCGCACCTTCCTCAGCTCCCTGCCTTGGAGTGGCTTCGGTCACCCGGGCTTTGTTAGTGGTAAGCAGGGAGGATTTTGTGGGGGCGCTCGTTTATCGCCTTGGCCTTGCTCGAGACCTTGGGGCTGTTCGGCCAGACAGCCTGGGGAACAACAACAACAACTTACAACTCACTTTCAAGGTAAAGTTTTTCTATAGACTATAGAGTGGATCGTTGGACACAAAAGTCTGGAGGTCTTATTCAACATTAAAAGTTTGGCAACCAGCTCAACAGTCTAATTTCCCAATATAGCAGTACCTAGGTTGTCTGCCAGTTTTCTTCATTGTGGTTCGGCTTCCTAAACTTGAATTGTGCAATGTCTAAGACTTCACACACTCTTCCTGCCACCTATTGAGCTCCCCACTCACTAGGTACTGTAATCCACTGGTTGGAATATGGAATAATCATAAAATTAATGTGCGAGTTACTGTGACAGATTTTGTACTAACCTAGAGAGAGAGGTATCATCAGTAGGGTCTTGGTGGGCAGCAGCACCAGGGTCAAGAGCCACTTGGAAGTTAGTGATGGTCTCATCCATGCTTCCCAGATTCTCTGCTGACTCAGGTGGAGGTAGCCATTTCTCCAACAGTTCCAGTTGAATGTACACCTGATAATTTAACAAAAATTTTAAGTATTTGTATGCATAATGTACTCAACTATTTACTGTACACCGAACGGTAAACTAAAGAATCAGTTAATTCTTAAGTTAATTAAAATCTCACCCACCCTAAGTTATTTCAGATATTATTATCACCATAACTTAAGGTCACATGCAATGCAAAATCAACATCATACCAGATTACATGAAGAAATGTTGCATATTTCTGTGACACAGGTATTGATGTCTGGCCTGGTATGCGAGGTGAGGGCGGTGACGGTGTGTATAGAGGGGTGCTGGTACAGGTGAGTCACAAGGTCTACAGGGGTGCGAGCCAAGGCCAAGTACTGAGGCTGGGCCAGGTTGTGTTTGTGTAAAGTGTGTTCGATTGCCAGATGTTTATGACGGTCCTCTATGGTGGTGCAAGCTTCCTCGGCCTCCTCGTTGGAGCTGGATTCCTGCCACTGATTGGCCAAAAATAGAGTCATCTTTGCGGCCTCTAGTTTGTCAGCACCGGGTGGCAATCTGTTGACCACCCATGTGGCACAACATGTAGCTAACTTGAAGTCCTGCATCTTTAATATGACAGTGTGGACCTGAGCCAGCAGGGCACTGTGGCTGCTACACAACTGCCACTGAGTACCTCGCACCTGAACACCATCACTAACTGAAGGTAGCCTGGTTTTGGTGTTGTCTGTGTTAACTTGCTCTAGAGCCTTGGTAACTGTGTTCTTGGTTGCCACCAAACACATGTGATCAAAGCTCACTTTGACAATGCTAGACGCTGTCAACCACACATCTACAGTAGATATGCTCAACTCTCCCTCAATAATAGTCTTGAAGGATTTATCTCGGTTAAACAATGCATGGAATGGGAGGCGATATTTGGCAATGTCAGGAGGACCAAGACTCTGAGGGTGTGTCGTGATCCACTCGTCTATTTCAGCCTCACACAGTTTAGCCTCCCTGATGTACAGCTTCAGGAAACTCACCAGATCTAATCCACGCTGTAATACTTCTAAATTCTGGAATTCTTGGCCGAGATAAATCAATTGTTGGAATACTAGTTCAATCAGCTCATAGTTGTAAGGACTCAGCATGCCTAGTTCAGTTTCCAGCATTTCACACAACACTGTTTTATTGCCTACTTCAGCAATAATGGCCTGGCACTTGGTGAACACAGCTCGAGGTGGGTCAATCTTCACTTTATAACCATTTGTTTCTTCTTCATTGGTCACTGTAGGGGACCAAGAATGAAGGGTTGCTTTGAGGTAACATAGCAGTGCATCTGTCACATCCAACTTGAAGTCAGTGCAATAATCGTGCAGAATAGAGAAGGTACACTCTGGATGAACTACTAGGTCCTCTATTACTTTCTTGACAACAACTGAATTTCCTTTGAATGCTTCTTTGAAGGATATACTCATATCTCCCAAACGTTTGCCCCACTGAGCTCTCAAAAGCAAAATTTGAAACTGCTCTTTGATGTCTTTTAAGCCATGTAAGATACAGTAATCTTTTCCTACAGTTCCAACCGATATTAGTCTTGCATAATCATATCCAAACCTTTTGATGAGTTCATTTGTTACTTTTAAAGCACTTTTCTTATCTAACAGCGTAAGCAGGCTGACTGCCAGTGAGATATCAGGTCTTGGGTTACCAACAACCTTAAACAGTAAGGTGAGCACTTGTTGCCAGTCAACCGGGCTCACTACTGAAGGAATCTCGACCTCTGATCGAAAGCTATTATGATTCATTAGTAAACCCAAAGACCAGGCAAGCAAGTCTTGACCACGATCCCGAAGATGACAAACAAGATTTTGCAAACTGGAAACAAGGTCTGTGTTTTGGATAAGTTCATCTTTAGTCCCTCTGTCCTGGTAAGGCACATGTGACTGGTGTGTGAGAGGAGTGTGAGACTTAAGCCAGGCCTCCAGTGCATTAGCCATGACGGCCATAACACAGTGCTCCTCTATGGGCATACAGGCATCAGTAAACACTGGGCTGATCTTCCAGGTGGTGTAGGGGTCACTGGTTTGTGTGTCACTGGTGTTGGTGTACAGGCCCTCTACATGACACCGGGTGTACAGACTCTCAGCCAGGCCACACCATACCACCAACTCCACAAATATCTTCAACAGATCTGAAAAAAGAAAAATTAAGTAAATAAGTATTGTATAGTGCATTATTAAATATTAAATATGCTGCACTGCGTGTCTGCCTGCTGGGACCGGAACCTCTCCGGGAGGTCTGGGACCGGGGGAGTGCTGGAGGCCCCTAGTGATCCTTAGTCTCTAGGTCTTCTCCTGGGTGACCTAGATGAGTGAGTTTTATTTATTTTTTGTATTTATTTATATTTATATTATTTAATACATACAAGTATAAAGACAGTTTGTCCACAGAGACTGTGGTTACAGTCTCACGTCCTAAATGGCAGCTTTCCAGGTGGCCCTATCAAGGGCTGCCTCTGTTGTCAAGTATTTTATTTTGAGATCGGGCCGGAGTACCCGAGCCCACATCATTCTAGCTCCCCCCACGTTCACAGTCCGGCATTTCTTCACCCAGTTCTGATCATTCATTCTCTCCACATGTCCAAACCAACCAAGTTGGCTCGTGCGTATCACTTCACTGACACTCCTAATGCCCAGATGCCTTCTCAATTCCTCATTCGATACCCTGTCCCTAAGATTAACCCCACACATCAATCTCGCCATTCTCTTCTCATTCCGTTCCATTCTATTGACATCCTTCGCTTTAACCGGCCACGTCTCCGAGGCATAGGTCATCGCGCTCCTAACGCTAACTAACACTAACATTTAATGTTTTGTTATTTCTGTTCGGGCTCTGTCTCAAGTCAGCAACCCCCAACTATGAGGTATGTACCAGAGTATATACATACATATATGTACAGTATGTATATATGTATATACTCAGGCACATTATCCACAACTAGGTACAGCATTAATTCCATCCCAATAATATCTTCCCATTGACTTATCGGGATTCGAACCCGGGTCCATTGGATTACCAGTCCAGTGGCAAGACCACTCCACCACACCTCCCCTGAAATGGTCTACTGGTCGAGTTGTCCACTAACCCTCTCTATTGACTTAGCATCTGCCAATTGCAGCAAGTTACATTCATAAAGAAATTCACAAACAAAATTATAATATCAAACCTGGGTGAGTGGAGAGTAGGACAGAGCTGACGAGTTCATTGATCATCTTGAAGAGGTTGGCATTTGACTTGATTTTGGCAGTGCGTTCCTGCAGCTGCGTAGAGTTGAGATTGAGAGAGGCAGCTTCATCCGTCATGGTGGGCTTCTGTTGCTCCATCATCAACTTGACAACTTCATAAACAATAGTTGTACAGTCCTCAACAGTTGGGTCCTTAATGATCTCCCTGCAAGAAATAAAACACTTATCAGCATCTTATTTTTCAACCTACACCTGTTGGAAAAATAATCCCCCTAGAATCCTACTCTATGTCAAAGATGAGCTAAAATGGACTGATGCTGGGAAAGGCATCCAGCTGTAACAAACACCTTAATTTTGCCTTGTAGGAACTCTGGGTTACTAAAGGCAATTCAAGCTATCCTGGCAGAGAAGCACCTCCCCTATTCCTATCCTAGCAAATTATCCTTACAATTCAAACCAATGATTGGCTGCACCCCAGCCAATCATTCGTTAGGATGTGAGGCTATCGGTACAAGATATCTTCTTTATTTCATATATTTCTTTTACAATGTAAAAGTACAGTACAATAAATTTTAACGATTATTTGTTGATCAAGAATGATATCCGAACTCAGAGACTTAGGAAATTATATTCTAAGTATATTATTAACATGAATATTATAAAGTATAGAGGAATAGATTATAAAAATATATGAATATCATCCGTGAGTCAATCACAGGATTCGTTCAACATTAGCCGATAGGAGCTATAAGTCACCGCAGGCTTACATGTCAAAAACTAGAAACACTGTCTTTTTAATTATGGGTAAAACATCCTGAGGGGAGGGAAGGAAGGAAAACAAAGCGGGTGCTATGTACTATACACAGAGGAGGTGGTATACACGGAGAGAGCTCTGAGGAACACCGATTATTGTAATAGCGGTAGAATAGTGAGAGATGCAACATTGCGGCGAAGATAGAGATTACAGAATGGACTCGAGTTAAAGAGACAAAAAGCTTTCTTTTCTATTTTGTCAAGAAGTGCTGTGTGAGAGGATCATCCTTACACATAGCAACAATACTCAATACATGGACGCACTATGCTCCTGCACAGAGCAACAAGTTGTGCAGGGGTAAAGAACCCCCAGAGGTGGTTGAGCACACCCAGCTTCTGGCAAGCTGTTTTAGCTAGAGTGGTAATATGGTCTTTCCAAGAGAGATCCGAAGAAAAAGAGAAACTGAGAATACTGCGAGAAGATGAGGGGTTGATTTGTGATTGTTGAAGTACAAGGGATAGACCTGTGGAAGTTCTTGACGGGTAGATAAATAGAAAAATTGGGCTTTGGAAGCACTAAAAGCAACAAGACTTTCTCTGCCCCAATTGGCAATGGTTGACAGATCAGAAGATAAGTGTTCCATTGCTTCATCACGTGAGTTTTTGAGTGATTGCTCACTGGGGCGTCCTGAAAAATTAGTTTAATAGTGTAAGATAAAGTCATCAGCACATTAATGGATAGGACCTGGAGGCACAGTTGAGAAGATCATTAATGAATATTAGAAAGAGAATATTTTGTCTGGGCCACAAGCGGATGTGTGTTTAAAGTTATCGATGATGCGCTTTGTCTGACTGTTAACCTGGCAACAGCGAGGGCGGGGTATGGAACTAGCTGCCCATGGGCGAGCATATAGGCTCCATTCAGGCCTATAATCGTCATTTTACGATAAATATCGTTATTACTTATTCATAGGAGCCTATTTTACCTTCACTATGAAGATAGTAACCTGTAACAACAATAAAACAAGTGAAAATCTAATTTTTCTGGTCAAAATCGCGAATATAGATTGACCAGCCCATTCATGAATTATGGAGAAAATTGAGGCAACCCCTCCCTCTACGAGGCCTCAAGCCACACTGAGCTTACTCATACACACACTCGCTTATGTAACACACCCGCTAGGCACGTTATTTTTTTATATATTTTTTGTTTTTCCTATATTCCAACTACTCCCTCTCGGGCATAGGCTGAGAGCCTTTACATTCCACCGCTCAACACGGTGAAGCCCGTGAGGTCTCGTTCCAGTCTGGGGAGTGAGACATGTGAAGCATCCATTCATGGCTCGCTACATTTCTGAAGCCGCCGATTGCTTCGTTCAAGTGCTTCACTGTCTTACCCTCCAGACTCAGACCCTCACTCTCAGAATGCCACCTATTGAGCAGTGAACTCACTAGGCATTGTCCCCCTGTAGCATATTTTGAATATGGGAATATTCATACAGTGCTATTTAATCAGGGAACAATGAGGGTATTTTTTTGGCATTTCGGTGGGCTTTGTGGTAATGCACTGATACTAGGTACAGCACAAATTCAATCCCAATAATATCTTCCCATTGACATATCGGGATTTGAACCCATTGGATTACCAATCCAGTGGCAAGACCACTCCACCACACCTCCACACATTTTGCTAATGTTAGCACCAAAATATACCAACGAATTAGGGAATAACAGGGAAAATAGGTGATAATTGAAGGGGGAGGGGAAAAGGGGGAAAGAGGGGATGTGGAGGAGTGATATGAGGTATAGGGAAAAAAAAAAAAAAAAAACATTGTTTAGTGCTACTGGGGCCGTTTAAATGTTTTGTTTAGGCCTCCCTCTTAACCCTCTCCGACATATGACGCGATTTTGAGCCGATTAGGGATACTTTAACCCTTGTCTAGCGGGGGGTCTGTGGCCGTTTTGGGCCTTTTCAGGCCATTCTGACTGCTATATCAACCATCAGCATGAAAGGAACTGTATTGTGCCGAAAACTAGGCGGAAATCGCTACACAATGACAGCACATACAGCTACGTAGCACTCGTGGAGCCCTGACAGTGTTACCTCAAAGATGGAAGTTTAGCTGATTTCGCTACATTGTTCACTTTTCGCTAACTATTGGTCACACTGTCATCCACCCGTGCGGTGGGGGAACTGGAGTTAGTGTGGGCCGGGAGGCCACAGATGTCGGACGTATGGTTCATTACTGTTCCACCCATTTTCACTCGATCTTCACCCATTTTTCACCCGTTTTCTCCCAGTTTCTTTCACTCGACTTGTCGAGCGCCGCTAGTAAAGGGTTAAAGCCTTTGTTACCATCAGGGGTATTTAGAAACCTTTAGTTTAGTTACTTCAACCTCTGCAGTTGTCTTTGAGTTAGCCGTGGGCAGAAAACTAATTTTGGAGAGGTAATTATAAGAGTGAGAGAACTCTATTTCTTATTGCTAATCTGGCAACCTCTGAGTCATATGAGTCTGAAGGGGTTAAGAGCTTTGCCGCCCTCGCCCAGTAAAACTTCTTATGAGCTTTCTCGCCGTTTATGGGTTAATGAAAGGTGCATAGTCCGGGCGTGATGGAATTGTCACTTTCGTCGGATGACTCGTCGATTTTCATGTGTGGGGGGGTGGGGGGTTATGATGGCAGACTCGTGAGAAATGGTTGATGAGAATGTTTGCTTGTTCTTTGCTTGAAGGTATGGTGTCTGTTGTTGTCATGGCAGCATATGATTGTGTTGTGTTGCTCTTGAAAAGTGTCATGCCGTTTAGTGTTTTGTAAAGTTTGCTGGTTCTGGTTTTTAGTTCCAGTTTAGTGTTTCTTGTTCTAGTATTTTGTTGTTAATTTGAGTGTTTAGAGCTTGTATTTGTTGTTGTTGTTGTTGTTGTTGTTGTTTTCCCCAAGCTGCCTGGCCGAACAGCCCCAAGGCCCCGAGCAAGGCCAAGGCCACAACCGAGCGCCCCCACAGAACCCTCCCTGCCGACCACAATAAAGCCTGGGTGACCGAAGCCACTCCATGGCGAGGAGCTGAGGAGGGTGCGGAAATGCCCGGGAAACCAAAGCCCCACCCAGGGCCCTGTGCCCCTCAGCAATTATGAAGAGAAAGTTGAGGGGCAAAGGAAAGATGTGACGCTTTGGCTTCCAATCTTGGTAGATAAGGAGGTCAATCCACGCAAAAGACGCCGTCACTTGAGATCTAGAAAATATAGAAGTAAAAGGAACAGTCAGAGTAAGCTATGGGTATGGCAGAGATCGCTCAGTTCTCACTCTGATAAGACCAGCCCATCACCAGGCTTGTATTTGTTGTGTAGTGTCCTGTGTGTAGGGTGTTGGGGAGTGTTAGTGTGTCACATTGTTTGATGAGGCCTTTGATTTCTGGTGTAATATTGGGGTTGTGTTGCTTTCTGTTATTTCTATGATGTGTTTTTAGTCTGCATTTTGAATAATTGTATTGAAAGAATGTACAGCATCATTGAGGTTTGTGATAGGTGTACTGTACTATTTAGTTTCGCAGGTGTTGTTCTGTTTCAGTTGTTAAATTTTCCCAAGTTGGCTTTTATATAATTAGTGTACATGTATCTGTGGCCAGCTGGGGCTATTCTGGTTTTGGTGGTGATTATGATCAGGTGGTCAGAATTAAGGTTTTGACCACCCGTACTAGTAGGCTTGGATGGTTTGGACATACAGTACATACATACAAGTTTAAAGACCGCTTCATCCACAGAGAGCGTGGTTTTAGTCTCTTTCCTGTAGTACAGTACAATAAAGACTTGCCACAACACAGCACCATCATATCATCACAGTTGCCGATGTTGGTATAGTGCTAACAGTGTCTCAGCAACACTCAACAAAGTCCCCCTGAAGCACTTGCACCTGGCGAAATTGCACCACACCAGCCTTAACCATGCTACAATAAGGCAGTATCAAGAAATCACCGTAACTGCTACAGAAGCTGACTGCACCACCGAAGTGACGGGCGGTGGGGTCGCTGCATCCCTACGCCAGAGAGGAAAGGCCGACTTGTGCCAGTGGGCTGAGAGAGTAAGACACTAGGGAACCATGGGGCACACAATTATGGCCCCACTGCCTTTACCACTCTCAGGAAAAAGATAGAAATAAGAATGATGAAAAAGGTAAAGTCAGAACTGGCTATGGGAAGTAGAGGACACCAACCCTCACTCTGATAGATCCAGGAAGATGGATGAACTAAGTCGGGTGATAAAATGTAGTCTGTGAATGTGGAGGGAGCTGCACCAAAGGGCAGATCAAGAAAGACGTGGGATCAAACCTTTCTGATCTTGAATAAAACAACCTGATAAGTGAGGCAGCTTTGAACAGGGCTGCCTGGAGCGCCGCCAATAGGATGCAAGACCGTAACCGCAACCCGTGAGGAGCACTCGGTCTTTAAATGTATGTATGTATGCATATGTTTTCATGTATTTTAGGAAATATGAGATAAGTTAATGAAACCAAGGAAAGGCCTCTCATACTCATGGGGTACAAACATAACCTTGCACTTACTGGCAAACAAGCAGAGCATCTTCAAATCTGCCAGTCCTAGCTGATAGAGAGGCCAAAAGGGAGAAAAGGTGACCTCTTGAGACTCCCAACAACTTGGTGAGTCTCTGCAGGTGATCTAGACCAACCCAGAGACTAGCACTGTGACTCTGCTGTTCCGACTGCTGGGATGATGGCGAGTTGCGCAGGAGGCTCACTTTAGTATTCCCGCCTTCTTGGTCTTTGGGTGACATTGACTTCTCCCCACCGCTGCTCCCAACGTTACTCTTGTACCACTTGCTTACTTCCTCTTGCAAGAGCTGCTTGCATTTCTCTTGGTTTTCTAGCTCTCGTAATGTCGGGTATAATTCATAGTGAACCTGAAAGATAAAATATATAAGGTATATTGAATAGAGTAAGGGGAGAAGATAAAAAGTGATACACAGTGTGAGGAGATAAAAGAATAATAAATGAAAATAAAACTGAACTTATATGAAGGAACAGAAATCAATAGAGCATGACATGAGGATGTGCTGTAATGAGGGGGAGCCAAGTAGGAGGTTGACCATGGTGCTGTTGGCTTCTCTCTGTTCCCCACGTTTTTCTTGTACTCTTTGCTCATTTCCTCTTGCAGGAGCTGCTTCCATTTCTCTTGGTTTTCAAAGTCTTGGAATGTTGGGTTTAATAAGTCTCCTGCTGAGTACATGAGCCAATGTCCAGAAATACCAATAAAGGCTGGCCTCTTTACTAATAAATTAACTTAAATTTAGACATGGTTTTATCAGCTAAAGTCTCTATTAGCATTTCTGGACATTGGCCATTCTTGCACTCAGCCAGAGTATCTACAGTGAACCTGAAAAATACATTATATATAAACTGTAGACTGCAAAGCAGGGTGGCAAACCAGGGCAGTATTTTTTAGGGACTGGATTGAGTGCGAGAAAGAATATGGGAAAATTTATATGAAGTTGCGTTGTTTTGACAATTTATTCACTTCCAGGGGCATAATGGGAACTTTGGAGCATACATTGAATTTTGTATTGTAATGCCAGCAGTTGTGGCTAAAGAGCTTAACCGAACTAAATGTAAGAAATTACTTAAGCTGCCAGCCCAAGTGAGTACTTCTATTGGTCTAGTGGCGAGTGTCGCCACTCAGTGGTATGGTTATACTATTTTATTAAAAAATAAATGTGTGTTAAATAGACGAACCTGTAATGAATAGATGTTATGTATGGTGGTGAACACATCCTCCTTATCTGTGAGGTCATTCTGCTGGTGATGGATCTTCAGCAGGGATTCCAGGGCCACTACCCCTTCAGTCACTACTTCATGGAGCTCTTTACCCTTAGAAAATAGAGAAGAATGTGAAATTAGTAGTGTACATACTATAAATATCATCATAACACAGAAACACGACAATTATCAACAAGTACTATATGGACAGGATTCTTGGTTGCTATGTTGCAGAACTTCATAAAGTGGGAAGAGGCAGAATTGTTGCAAAAATGTTCCTGTGTATGGTGAAAATATACTGTAAAGGGTAGCACCAAATTAGGCTACCAAAGGCACAGGATTGACACCTACTCCTAGATAACCAAATTTAGCACCACCCTGTACAGTGTATGAATATTATTATAATGTAAAACTTGCAAAATAAACAAACCAAAATTGGGAAGACACAAGATAAACTCATAGCTCACCTTATAAAGTAACCCAATAATCATCTTTGTCAATGTGCAAGATACCCTCATGTGCAATATTAGGAAATTGGGATCCTTATTTTTAAAGTACAGTATACAAATAAGAGCAATTGTGTATTTTTGGGGGGTGAAGAATTATGTCACAACCGGTCGTTCAGAATACCTATACTGTACCTATAAACATATTACCGCTCTGAAGTCGAGCCACTGGCCGCCATCCTGATTTTCAGTCTCTTTAATTATTAACCCCTTCTGTACCGGCGACGTAATTTTACTTTATCCTGGCTACTATTACACGATATTATTCATTTTCCAAAGGGCCTCGAGCAACCAACAGGCTTCGAACTACTTCACCTAACCCATTTAGCTACCACAGATTCTTCTTAAACTGTACAAAATCATCTAAATATAGTTGAAATATAACCACAAACTTCCTTGGTAGTGAAAGGGTTAATGACTCCTACGCCAAATGCCATTATGCCATTAACCCCTCAAACCCGGTTGGGCTCTGAGGCACCCATAACAAACGTGGCCCGCGGACCCCGGAAGGGCTCTGAGGCTCCGGCAGCTTGAAAGCCTGTAAGCTTGTTTTGAAAGACGTCCGTCCGACGCATATAAACACAGCCGGTTGGCCCGACGCCGCGCACCTCCGAACACAAGAAGGAGAGGCGTAGTTTGTTCTTGTGTGGCTGTATGTTGTCATTTAAGTAGTGAAAAGTGGCTAATATGGCTGACATCGCCACAAAGTTCTCTCCACGGAAATTGTCATCACAACTGAACCAGTTGACTTAGAGAGCTCTACTCAATGCCATTCTACAGGTACGAAACACATCTACGCTTGGGGATGCGCGGGAATGCGGAAGCAGTCAAAATAACAAAGATACGGTAGCCTAGGCGAGACGTTTTTTCGGCCAAATCCCCCGGGTTTCGGGGAATATTTATAGAATACATAGCCGAGGCTGGAGGGCTAATCTTATATATATCTTGATATAAAAAATACAGATATACAGGGAGAATGTGTGTTGAATGACCAGCCTGTTAGTGTTGATTTTGGCAGTGTAGTGCTGGAGTGTGTGAATATATTCTGCTACTTGGGCGATACGGTTTCCTCCAGAAGTGGCGCTGAAGCTGACGCTATTGTCAGAAGTTGCTGGGGGAAGTTTAGAGAGCTGTTACCACTTTTGACCAAGAGAGGACTCCCTTTTCACCATAACCTAGTGGCTGCGACAATCCTCTTGAGAGGTTTTACTGGTGGGCTGCGACGCTCCTCTCGAAAGAAGAGATGTCAAACTGGTACAAAAACACTCCTAATGACAAAAACAAGAAGTATGACTGTCAGGGTTCATGAGGTGAGCTTCCAATGACATTTACTGCCCACCATCTTGCCTCCACCCTGCTCCTCCCATTTCCTCCCTCCACCAAACCTATATGTTAGCATTGTTGTCTTATATCTGGAGCTTACCGGTATATAGGAAAATAATTCAAAGTTTTCAGTTATCTCAGGTTTTCACTATTCATACAAACCCGTAGATAAGAGTGTGTAGCAACAATCTAGAAGTCAGCTCCATAAAAATAGGAGTGACCTGAAGGAGACCGGTTTTGACGTCCTCACCCTCCATGAAATAGAAATATCTTTTCATGGATTTGTTTGATATTTAAAAGTAAACAATTTAAAGTAACATACCTATGCATTATTTATCATATTAACATGCTCTGAAGTGAGAAAATTTGGGAGTAATTTTGAATCCTATTAACATGCCCTGAAGTGAGAAAATTAGGGAGTGATTTTGAATCCTATTAACATGCCCTGAAGTGAGAAAATTAGGAGTAATTTTGAATCCTATTAACATACCCTGAAGTGAGAAAATTAGGTAGTGATTTTGGGTGACCTATGTTCTTCGATACAAATAAGATATTGTATGTATGTATGTATATACTCCGACACATACCCACAAGCTAGGGGTGGCCGACTCGAGACAGAGCCCGAACAGAAACAACATTTAAAGTTCCAGTTCTTAAGGTCCGGGACCAATTACGCATTCCCTCGCCCCTTACTCGTCTCGTCTCGTATAGTAGGTGAACTTTACAAGTTGAGGAGGATTCCTAGCCCCCTGCCCACTAAGGAAAAAGTAGGACAGTAAAAGAAACGGACAGAAATGGCTAAGGTTAGGTAGTGGATGCCCAACTTTACTCTGCATAGGACCAGCCCTCACCAAATAAGATATTACTGTATATAAAGCCAGTATGAATGAGTTAGAAAAAGTCAAATAGCATCATCTTACCTTATTACCAATGGGTGGGAAGAGAAGTGTCTGTGTGGCATACAGAATAAGCTTCTTACAGACCCGTTCTTGGAGGCTTATGGTTAATCCATTCAAGAGGCTCTTCACTTCATTGAGTTTCCTACCAAGAGTAAATAAAATAAAATTAGCATTATATTAGAATAAGTAATTAGTTTAAAGTCTATCTATCTATCTATTGCCCGACGCCGCGATCCCCGAAGGTGAGGTAAAAAAAATAAAAATAAAAAGACATATACAGTGGGGCTCTCGTTAACGCGGCGTTGAGTAACGCTCTTTCAATCATACGCAGTCACCTCAAATGCGAAAGCTCTGGTCGTACACGAACATGCTCCAATCTACCAAACACGTATTTTGGTAACACTGTAATTGGTTGGGACAAAACTGATGAGGCCATAATGCAAGACATAATCAGAAGAAATGTCTACCCTACCGATCCAGAACAACAAATCATACTAATCTATCTATCTATCTATCTATTGCCCGACGCCGTGATCCCCGAAGGGGTGGCCACGAACGAACCGCCCCCATGCGCCTCTGTCCCCAGTCAGTCGACGCCCCTCCCCCCAACCAGCACCGCCTTCGTTCATATACTTCCTCACTCCATCCTTCCACCTCTCTTTCGGTCTACCTCTCCCTCTCTGTCCCTCCACCTCACTCTCGTACACCCTCTTAGTCATTCTTTCGCTTTCCATGCGTTCCATATGGCCGAACCATCTCAAGTAATTCCTTTTCACACTTTCCAGCACATCTACCTCCACACCACACCTCCTTCTTGCTTCCTCATTAGTCTGTCTATCCCTCCATGTAACTCCGCACGCACTTCTTAAGTAATTCATTTCCACTACTCTCACTCTTGGTCTGAGTCTCTCAACCAACGTCCATGCTTCGCTTCCGTAAGTCAGTGTCGGGATTACCATAGTCATGCAAGGACTTCTTCACTTCCATACTGACCACCCTATTTCTTGTTACTGCTTTCAGCATTCCTACAACCCTCTTCCCCTGGTGTACCCTCTCCCGCACTTCTTCATCCATAGTCCCATCTTTACTCAACACACTGCCCAGATACTTAAAGGAGTTGACGATCTCCATAGCCTGACCGTTCAGCTTCACCTCACACTCTGTGACTTCACCCCTTTCGAAGACCATAACCTTGCTCTTCCCCGCATTTACCTTCAAATTCCGTTTTCGCACACTGTTCCAAACTCATTTACCAGACCCTGCAACTCCCATTCATTATCACTCATCAGAACTGTATCATCCACATACAGCAGTATAGGTAGCTTCCACTCAATTCCCTCCCTTTTCAGCGATACACCAACATCCACTGCTCTTGATAGTATTTCTTTCATGACTCCATCTTTCTTGTATCGTCGCACTACACAGCCAGACCCTTCAGCCCTTCCAGTCTCCCAAGTTGCCACGGTGTTGGTGAAGAGATATATTTGTGAATAATCGGGATTCCAAAAAACGTCCACTGTGGAATCAGTGAGATCACGGAGAAATTAAGTGATATAGACAATCTCCCCAAACTCTTGCAAAATGGCTGCCACCACCCCAACCCAAACAAACAATGGCAAGTGTGCTGCATGTGGTATGGAAGATGATTTAATCCACACCATACGTTGTGATAACTGCAAAGACTGGATCCATTTCTTCTGCACCAAACTACCATTGTACCAGTTGATGTGTTTACTTAAAACCAACCGAAAGTACACATGTGAAAAGTGCTGCACATCTAAATACATCGATGAAGAATGGACAAGAGATGCAGAGGAAGCCCAACAAGCCATCACTAGACAAGCAGAACATCAAAAAACAACAAAGCCGGATGAGTCTACACCCGAAATCCAACCTGACCTAGAAATCCAACCTGACCAAGTAGGCCTAAACCAAAACAGACCGAACCTAGGCCTAGACCAGACACAAACTTCGCTTCTGACTAGTCCTAGTGGAACAAGATCAGAGGACAAACAAAACGCATCTGAAAATGTAGTGAACCAACCCATAGATCTGGGACTATCTGACACACCTACAGATATTAATCTCAGCCAACTGAACCCAACCGTGCCCCCCACCCAGTCCCCCAGAAACACTCAAGAAGATAACCACAACCACAGGACCACCGCGACATTGCAAGAAAAACAACACCCAAGGACAAGGAACAGAAACCCACCCCAAAAAAACATATGTAGATACTACAAAAAAGGTATGTGCAAATTCGGCCTAGTTGGTTCAAATTGTCCATTCAGTCATCCACGCCAATGTGAACATTTCTTATGGGATGGACATGGAGAGCAAGGATGTAGAAGAGAGAACTGCAAATATTTACACCCATCAATTTGCAGCGGGTCTTGGCGTAACAGGGAATGTACAAAACCAACTGTAACCTACCTCATCTGAAGGGCACAAAGAGAGGGAAAAAACTACTCCAGAACCTAACAGCACCAACACCTATACTTCTGGCCCCAAACCAAGAAATACCTACACCTCCCCCAAACCAACAAATACCGACCCAACAGACAAAGACCTTGTATTCTACGGCCGTGAATGGAAACAAAATCCCACAAGAAACTCTGCCAAACCTTCCCCAAGAAAATATACTGGGGTTTCAAGAAATGAAGGAACAGATGAGAGACCTTCAAAACTCCATCATGTTTCTCATGGGAATAGTGAGACCTCAGTTGTAAGCCCAGAAACAAGTGAACCTATGGGGGAGACCCACGACACCATACCCAACCTTTCAATAATTCATGCTAACATCCAAGGCCTATACCCTAATGCAAACCAGTGTAAAATACCTCCTTACATAGAAACACTAACAATGGGAAACCCATCAATAATAACATTAACTGAAACCCACCTAACTCCTATGATTATGGACTCCGAAATAAAAATACAGGGATACACAAACTACAGAACAGATAGGGTAGGCCGATCACACGGAGGAACCATAATATATATCCCAGAATATATCCCGAGCGAACTCTTACTGACACACTCAAATGGTGTCTGTGAAATAACTATAATATCAGCTAAAATAAAGAACAGGAAAATTATAATAGCAAATGTTTACATCCCACCAGACAGCTCCCCCCAAGAAATGAAAGACATCCTAGACAAAATCATCAACTGTCCTCAAATAACAAACCACTCTGAAGAACTAATAATTACAGGTGACTTCAACCTCCCGTACTGCACATGGAACCTACATGGTACTATGGAGACAGGAACAAACAACACAAAAGGAAGACTTCTTGATGAAATGATGGGAACACTTCTCCTGACACAAAAAATACACACACCAACAAGACAAAATAACATATTAAGACCTGTTACTGACCAACAACTCCAAGATATTTAATACCATCAGTGTATCGCCAACCATCCACTCAGATCACAACATCATTAAAACTCACACCGACATATCTCTGCTGGAACCAGTGCGTTACAAACAACGATCCATGCCTTTCTCTGACATTAACCTACACAAAACAGATTGGAAAGAAGTAAATTGTGCACTCAATAGAATAAACTGGGAAGAAGACCTAGAAAACCTAAATACTAATGAATGCTGGAGGAAAATAGAGCACTATCTGAGCAATGCATTGTACGCTAACTCTCCAAAGAAAAAAATGCAGATACCCAGTAAGAAAAACACTACAAAAGAACACAGGTATAGAAAAATCCTGATGAGAAGAAGAACAAAAGTGGAAAAAAGTCTTACCGGTAACACCAAACACAATATTGCAACCCCAACAGAGCTGAAAGGGAAATATGTGAGCTGGAAAGAAAAATAAAAGAGTCACACGAAAAGGAAAATAAAGATAGTGAAAGAAAAGCTATAGAAACAATAAAAAGTAACAGCCGATTCTTCTTCAGTTACGCTAAGAAGAAAGCTAGCCTAAGAAGTAGCATTGGACCTCTAATCACGGCAGATGGGCAGCATACCACCTCAATACCCCAAGACATGGCCAACATCCTTCAAACCCAGTATGTGAAAGCCTGGAGCACTCCAACAACCAATGAAAATGTGCCAGTAACTCAAGATATCCCAGACCAAGAACACATAAAGACCCTTATGGACATACAAATAGAAAATAAAGACATAGAAGAAGCAATACAAGAAATGAAATCATCAGCTTCACCTGGACCAGATGGTATTGGGACCAGGATCTTAAAAGAATGTAAAATATCCTTATCAACCCCATTACAAAAACTTTGGAGAAACTCGCTTGACACAGGAGAGATCCCAGAAATTTTCAAATTGGCAAATATCACACCAATCTACAAAGGAGGATCCAAAAAAGAGCCAAAGAACTACAGACCCATTGCTCTCACATCAAACATCATAAAAGTTTTTGAAAGGATATTGAAAAAACACTGTAAAATTCCTAGAAGACAACCAACTGATACGAGATTTCCAACATGGATTTAGAAATAAGAGGTCATGTTTAACTGAACTGATCGACTTCCACAACTCCATCCTGAAATCCATGGGAGACAATCAAAGTGTGGATGCAGTATACCTGGATTTTGCAAAAGCATACGATAAAGTCGACCATGAGATCCTCCTCCGCAAACTTAATGGACTGGGTATACAGGGCAAAATAGGAGGATGGATTAGAGCATTCCTCACAAAGAGGGAACAAATAACAAATGTGGAAGGAGCGGCATCTAGAAAAGAAGCAGTAATTAGTGGTATCCCACAAGGCACCGTCCTCGGCCCCATTCTATTCATAATGATGATAAACGACATCAACACTAACATTAACAGCTCATTACTGTCCTTTGCTGATGACACCCGGGTATTCAGGTCCATTGATAAAGTAGAAGACAGTTCACAACTACTAAAAGACCTCAAGAAAATCTATGAATGGGCAGAAAAGAACAACATGAACTTTAATGAAGATAAATTTGAACTAATACAATTTGGCAAAACTAACTTTAACACATCATATAAAGACCCCAAGGGAAACAATATCACAAGAAAATCACAAATCAGAGACCTGGGCATAATAATATCAGAAGATGCCACATTTAATAACCACATAGAAAAAACAGTATCAAAATGCAGACAACTCATGGGATACATATTAAGAACTTTCCGAACAAGAGATTAAAAAACCCTGATCACATTATGGAAATCCCTAATTATCCCCCACATTGACTACTGCTCTCAACTTTGGGCTCCTCACAAACAAACTCATATAATGCAGCTAGAGGGCCTCCAAAGATCTTTCACCTCCTGCATACAAAAACCTCAAGACCACCAAGGGGAAGCAGAAAAGCTAGACTACTGGAAAAGACTTGCAGAATATGAACTATACTCTATAGAAAGGAGGATAGAAAGATACCAAATAATATATACATGGAAAGTTCTTGAGGACCAGATCATCCCTCCAAAGACAGAGCCAATAATATCCACCAACACACAAGGAGACACTAGAACAGGAAGAAAATGTGCCCAATTTCACCTACCATCAGAATGCCCAACAAGAGTCAAGACCCTCCAACACAATGGCATCTCGAGAAAGGGAGCCCGGCTGTTCAATCATCTCCCAAAACACATCAGAAACATCAAGGAGGTGAAAACAGATGTGTTCAAGAGGGAACTGGACAAATTCCTCTCAACCATCCTGGATCAACCAGGCATCCCAGGCTATGCTGCAGCCCGCCCAGCGACATCCAACTCGATAACGTCCCAGCTGGAGTACAAGCAGCGAAGTGAAGGGTGGTGGCGACGCCGTGGCCTTGCCTCAGAGAACACCAAGGGAGCAACACCCTCTTGAGGCAGAAGCGCTTCAAGGTAAATTCAAGGTAAATCTATATATACAGTAAACAACCACGGGGACATCACACACCCCTGTTTCAAACCAACATTCAGGTCAAAGAACTCGCTTTGCTCACTCTCCACACGTACTGCCGCCTTTGCACCCTCATACATGCTCTTCACTGCTTTCAGCAACTTGCCATCTACTCCGTATATTCTAAGTACTTTCCACAAACCTTCTCTATCCACTCTGTCATAGGCCTTCTCCAAGTCCATAATGGCAACATACACCTTTTGCTTCTTCTCCAGATATTTCTCCACAACACAATTCAGGGTAAAAATCTGATCTACACATCCTCTTCCCTTCCTAAAACCTCCCTGCTCGTCGCCTATCCATTTCTCCATTCTCACTCTCACTCTCTCAATCACTACCCTACTGTATACCTTCCCTACTACGCTTAGAAGACATATTCCTCGGTGGTTACCACACACTCGTCTTTCCCCTTTGCCCTTATATAGGGGGACTATTATACCAGGCTTCCAGTCATCGGGTGCACTCCCCTTCTCCCATGCTAGTTTGCACATTTTCCATACCCATTCGATCACTATCTCACCACCATACCTCAACATTTCCCCACACACTCCATCTGTTCCTGGTGCTTTCCCCAACTTCACTCTTTTCATGGCTTCTCACACTTCTGACCTCCTGATCCCCACCTCCTCCTCCACTACTTCTCTTCTTCTCCCTCCCACACCATATCCAGCTATGTTTGCTGGCTCTTCATTCCTTACATTTAGCAACTCATTGAAGTACTCCCTCCATCTTTCGACTCTCTCTTGCTTCTCGGCTAGCATTCTCCCATTCTTATCTTTCAAACCCTTACTGTTTCCCTTGCTACCTTCCCTAACTTTCTTGACTTCTTTCCAGAACAGTTTCTTACTCTCCCTCCATTTCACACTCAGATTCCTTCCAAATTCCTCATCTACTCTTCTCTTACTTTCCTTCACCACCCTCTTACTCTCGACGTACCTCGCTCGTTTCTGTCTCTCGGAATCTTCATTCCCTCTACTACCCAACCACTCTCTATATGCTTTCTTCTTTTCTTCCACAGCTATTCTTACCTCTTGTCCACCATGCTGTACCTTTCACTCCCCTCCCTCTTCTCCTCACTCCACACACCTCCTCACATGCTGCACAGATCTCATCCTTAAACACCTTGCTCATCTCCTCCACTTCCAGGTCGAACCCACCTAGTCGTCTTTCCACTGCTCTCCTGTACTCCTCCCTGACTTCCTCCTCCTGCAACCTCTCCACCCTCCTCACCATTCCACCCTCCTCTCGCCTCCCTCCAGCTCTCCTCACCCACTTCTTTTGTATCCTAACCTTAGCTACCACTACATAATGATCAGACAGACCCCCTCCAATACCCCTATACACCCTAGCATCCATCACAGATTTCTTCATTCGTTCATCCACACATACATAATCAATCAATGACTTTCGTTCCACCACTGTCTCATCCTCCATCGTCCACACCCGTTTCCACGTGTACCTGTGGATCATTCTGTGTCGGAAGAAGGTGTTGGCTATCCACAGCCTCCTCCCCACACATACGTCCACAAGTGCACTACCATTCCCATTCACCTCTGATGGTACCTCCCACCACTCCCTCAACTTTCCTATCACCCACCTTACCATTCATATCTCCAATCAGAAATATTCTTTCGTTCTTGTCAAACTTCTCCAGGCACGCCTCCACATTTATCCAGAACTCCTCTCTCTTTCTTTCTTTCAAGTTTATCCTCTGTCGGGGAATACACACACACAATCACCCACGTTTGTATTCCTACTTTCATTCTCACCCACACAATCCTGGAACCCACAGACCCATACTCTCTTACACATTCCTTCCATTTGTTACTTACAAACAAACAGGCACCTTCTCTCGCTGTTCCTTCACTCACTCCAGCACACACACCCATTCCACACTCCCACTCTCTCACATCTGAACCTTTCCATTTGGTCTCTGTCATTCCACATACATCCAACCTGGCATTCACTAGCACTTCCAGAACCTCTCTCTCTTTTGTGCCATCATTCATGCCACTAACATTCCAAGTAGCCATTCTCAGAATGTCCGAAGGAATGTCCTTAGTCGGTCGTGGTTCGTCAACGCAGGTTCCGTCCGCATCCGAGGCAGTTAGTTAGGTTTCCTGTGCTTAAGTATTTTTTCCGGGTGGGGGTCGCAAGCCCACCGACCCAACCTCTTTAGTCGCCTCTTACGACACGCAGAAGGCATAATCACCTACTATAAATCCTCAAAAACTTCCTATCTTCTCCTCCGTAATAGACCCACCAACAACAAGATGTCCCTTCAAGAAGATCATGTCATTTACCGACACACTTGTAATAATGTGGACTGCGGGCCACTCTCTTATATCGGAATGACTACGACTAAATTGACTAGACGTCTAACCCTCCACCTCCAAAATGGCGCCATTAAAACCTACTATAAAGCTCCCCACCACCGAGGCCTCTCCAGATCCGACTTAGACCTACACACCACCATCATAGATTGAGAAGAAGACCACCGCCACCTTGCCCTCCTAGAGGCAATCTATATCCAAGCTCTTAAACCTTCCCTTAACATCCAAACAGACGATTTCCAAGCCCTCCCTAGCACACATAGAGCGAATAATCTTGCTACCTATCTCTGACTGTAGTGAAGAGACAGATGATGGGTCTGTTAAGATGGAAGGGAGTTATGGAGAATTGGAGGAGAGATATAGGTGTGAAGGTGGAGTCACTGACAGAAATATGTGGAGCCAGTTCAGTAGCAACTGCAGATGGGCCATTAATTGCTAACCTAGATGCAGTGATAAGGAAAGTAGATGAGCTGGAGGCAGAGAACATGGCACTCAAGGAGCAGCTAAAGGAGTATGAGGGCCATTTAAGTGAGAAAGTAAAGGGAGTAATAAGTGAGGAGAAAGATGAGTGGACAAGGGTGGGGAATGCTAAGGTGGATGCATTGGAAGAAATCATGAAGGAGCAGGTGGAAGAGAGAGAAAAAGAGAAAAGAGAGTTTGAGAAGAATGTAGTGCAGGTTTTGAAGAGCAAGGAAAAGGTAGTGAGGGAAACAGCGGAGACCAAAAAGGAGCCGACCAAACGCACTACTGAGGTGGTAGATGGTGGAAAGAAAAAACTGTCTGGGACCATCAGGTCCTGGTAGTGAAGCCAAAAGACCGATCCTCCGAGCCAGTAAGCCCACCAGATACAAAGGCAATCGAGACTGCTTTGGCTTCGGTTCCGGTTAACAAGTTAACTAGAACTGAGTCAGGTGTACTGGTGGTACGACTTCCATCCAAGAAAGCCAAAGAAGATGCAGGAAGGGCCATCAATCAGTATTTGGGGGTGGACAGTGCCTTCAGTGTCTCCGAACCAAAGAAGATGATGCCAAAAATGACTCTGGTAGGCATTGCTAATGATGCTGAGGATAATGAGATCATTCCCAGCATCCTCAACAAGAACCCAAGAATAAAGTCCCTGGTCGACGATGGCTTAGCTATGAATTTGCTATTCACTAAGCAAAAGAGTGATGCACACACTAAGATTGCGGTAGTAAAAATGTCACCTGAAATACGCTCTTCCATTGTGGATGATGGCAATTCTGTGTATGTTGGACTTGTGAGATGTCGTGCATACGATCGCTTCTGGGTAACACAATGTTACCATTGCCAGGGCTTTGGTCATACCAGTGACAGGTGTTATCGGAAAAATGAGGATCCAAAATGCAACTTCTGTGCTGGTACTCATAACTCAAAAGACTGCACCAACAAGACTTCCCCCAAATGTATAAATTGTATGAGCTCCACATCAGTTACGGAGCCGCCAAATCATTTCGCCTCAAGTAGAAATTGTCCTTTAATGACAGCTCAGAGAAATAAAGTTATTGAGAACACCGATTTTGTAGGTTCAAAAAACTGAAAAATGCACATGGGAGCCGGTTGAAACTGGGTCTGTTGAATGTTCGTTCCTTGCGTAACAAAATGGATCATATTTGCGAGATCTTGGATGAACGTAACCTTGATGTATTATGTCTCACTGAGACCTGGTTGTTCGAGTCAGATCTGAATATTATCCAGGCGGCATTGCCTAAAACCCATTCCATAATAAACGTTCCTAGGCCTAGGGGAGATCATCCGGGTGGTGGAGTGGCAGTTGTCTACTCCACATCTCTGGTGAATATCTTGCAAATAAGCCATAACCCAGCCCCTCTTTATTATGAACTGTTGGAAGTGGAAATAAAACTCCATCAACAAATTCTAAGAATGGCAGTTGTCTATAGGCCTGGCCATCGTGGCACAGATAGGGGTTTTATGGAAGAGTTTGGGCAGTTTCTCGAGGAATTTTTCTGCTAAAACTGGAAGACTTTTGATATGTGGAGATTTTAATTACTGGTTTGACAGCCCTCATCTGAAGCCATTCTCTCCTGAGTTCCTTGAGTTGACTGATCAGAACAATTTTGTAAACCATGTGTCCCACCCAACTCATATCTTAGGACACACCCTTGACTTGGTTTTCTCTCCTGTGGGTTGTGGTGGTGTTCTGGATGTTGATGTTGAGAATGCTGACCCTAATACCTCTGATCATGCTTTGATTACTTTCAGCTTTGATTTCCCTAAGCCACTCACACATGAAAAAGTAATCAGATTTAGAAATTATAAAATTGAAGACCTAAATTTGGCTAGCAGTGAAGTAAAACAGTACTTGGGAAGTATTGATACTTCCAACCTTACTTCAGATGAGCTGGTGGAGGTACATGGAAATGCACTTAAATTAGTGTTCGATCATCACTGTCCAGAAGTAGAGAAGAAAATCATAGTACGAGATGATTCGCCCTGGTATAGCACTCGAGTTAAATTTCTTAGAAGAGCGCGTAGAAGAGCTGAACGTGAATGGCGGAAAAATAAAACAGACTCTACATGGTTGCAATACCTGTCAGCCAGAAGAGCTGTGGTCTACAAAATCAAAGATGAAAAGAAAGTGTATTATCAGGGAAAAGTTGACTCGTGTGGTAACGACCAGAGGAGGTTGGCTTCAATTGTAAACAGTTTACTTGGAAAAACAAGAGTCAGCTTAAGACCTTCTGTACCTGATGCCGAGTTGGCTGCCAACTTTGTGGCATTTTTTGCTGGCAAAATAACTCGCATAAGACAGGAATTGGATGATGCTTCTGTTGGTGAAGAACTTTCAGTTGTACTCCAACCCCGACACATTCCTAATAATGTCCTCTCATCCTTTCACTCAGTAGAGGTGGACATGATCTCGTCCTACATAAAAAACCTCAATAACACATTTTGCCCGTTGGATCCCATAAATGTTTCCAAGCTACCAAGAGTCTATGATCACACAGTTGAGTTTATTTCCAAAATAATTAATAAGTGCTTCTCTGAAGGTAGCTTCCCACATTCTGAAAAGCATGCACTACTCCGACCTACTCTAAAGAAACCTGGACTTGATGTTGAGAACATGTTGAACTATCGTCCTGTCTCCAACCTGTCCTTCATATCAAAGATATTAGAGCGTGCAATACTTGACCAATTACAACCACTACTTCAGCAGAATGAAACTATCCCAATTTTTCAGTCTGCTTACCGACAGCATCATTCAACTGAAACAGCATTGATTAGAGTACATAATGATCTAGTTGAGAACATTTGCAATGGTGTGGCCTCACTATTGGTCTTGCTTGATCTCTCTGCGGCTTTTGACACAGTGGATCACGAGTTGTTATTGAGTGATCTTTATGATTGTGGTGTGCGTGACTCCGCTCTCTTGCTTCTTGGGTCGTACTTGTCAGGTAGATCCCAGAGTGTGATGGTAAATCAAGTGGTCTCGGACTCGACACCCCTGCAGTATGGTGTTCCGCAGAGATCAGTTTTGGGTCCTATCCTATTTATAATTTATATTAGCAGTTTGTCTCTTCTGCTTCGTGCACATAATGTCACCTTTCACTTTTATGCAGATGACACCCAGATTTATGTGAGAATCACAAATATAGTTGATATACGGAGTAAGATGGAATTGTTGATGTCTGATATCAAGAAGTGGATGAGAGCGAGAAAACTTAAACTAAATGATGGTAAAACTGATATTCTCATCATCCGAGGAAATAGAAGAGCTGATGATATGGTAGGTGCCCTCTCCATCAATGTGGGTGGATCTCAGCTGCGACCGGCCAACTCTGTTCGAAATCTGGGTGTATATGTGAACTCCCGATTAGATTTCAAAGAGCATGTAAACCAGATAGTTAAAAGTTGTTACTTGCACATCAGAAATCTCTATTTGGTGAAGCCGTTTATAACCAGACGTTGCCTCCTGACGTTGGTTCACTCATTGGTCTTCTCTCGTGTTGATTATTGCAATGCCCTGTTGGTGGGTCTTCCAAATTATATTTTGAAGAAAGTTCAGTCTGTTCTTAACAGGGCCGCAAGACTAATTTTTGGTGTTCCACCTAGAACTCCTACTACATCTCTTCACATAGAACTGCACTGGCTGCCAGTAAGAGCAAGAATAGAATTTAAGTTGTGTTTGGTGACTTTTAAGGTTCTCAAATTTGGTGAGCCTGGGTACCTTGCGGAGCTGCTCAGGCGCCCACCGGCACACCATGGTGTAGTTGTGCGTCATGACAATGACCCTTTTCGTCTTGATGAACCAAGGGCTTTCCAGCAGTCTTCTTTCTTTGAGAGGTCATTCTCCTACATGGCTCCGAGGTTGTATAACAGGTTGCCGCTGTCCATGAGACAACCGAGTTCTGTTGAATGCTTCAAGAGACAACTTAAGACTTTTCTATGAAGCTATGATCTTGAGAGAGGTGTCATGACAGATGGCTATAGAGTTTAGGCTATTTTGCCACTGCTAGTGATTGTTAAATGTGTGTTGTATATGAGCCTTCTTTTGATGCATTGATTTTTGTTCTTTTTTCTTTCTCTTTTCGAGCGCTAGTGAATTCTTCGGAAAAATTGGCGCTTATGAGAAATAAGTAACATGCTTATTATTATTATTATTATTATCTCCCCGCACCTCCTGCGCCCCTACCGCTCCCGTAGACAACCCCAGACACAGCTATCTCCTGAGGTCCTCAACCCGCACTCCCACCAATCATAACCCTACTTTGCCCCCCATAGCCCCTCCCCCCCACTTCTACGCCAAGCAACTCGCCTTGACCTGACAACTGACAGCCAACCACACGAGACCCCCCGATACATACATACATAAAATTTTAAGACTGAGTGCTCCACACATACGTGCAGTTTCAGTCTCTTGTCCTAATGGCGGCGTTCCAGGCAACCCTGTTAACGGCTGCTTCACTTGTCAAGTTTTTGGATTTGAGATCGGCACGTATAGTCCGATCCCAGGTCTTCCTCGGTCCACCCCTTGGTGCAGCTCCCTCCATAATCACAGACCTGCATCTTTTCACCCAATTTTGTTCATCCATTCTCTCCACATGTCCATACCATCCCAGTCTACCTGTACGAATCTCCTTGCTAATACTCTTTATACCTACCTGTAAACGTCTCCTCAGCTCATCATTTAGAATTATATCCTGTAGCCTGGCCCCACACATCCATCTCACCATTCTCATCTGGTGGTGATGGGCTGGTCTATCAGAGTGAGAACTGAGCGATCTCTGCCATACCCATAGCTTACTCTGACTGTTCCTTTTACTTATATATTTTCTAGATCTCAAGTGACGGCGTCTCTTCCGTGGATTGACCTCCCAATCTACCAAGATTGGAAGCCAAAGTGTCACATTTTTCCTTTGCCCCTCAACTTTCTCTTCATAATTGCTGAGGGGCACAGGGCCCTGGGTGGGTCTTTGGTTTCCCGGGCGTTTCCGCACCCTCCTCAGCTCCCCGCCATGGAGTGGCTTCGGTCACCCAGGCTTTATTGTGGTCGGCAGGGAGGGTTCTGTGGGGGCGCTCGGTTATGGCCTTGGCCTTGCTCGGAGCCTTGGGGCTGTTCGGCCAGGCAGCTTGGGGAGCAGCAACAACAACAACCATTCTCATCTCATTACGTTCCATTCTGTTGACATCCTCTACTTTAACGGCCCATGTTTCTGAGGCATACGTCATTGCACTTCTAACACATGAGGCATACACCTTTTCCTTCAGGAGGAGAGGCATTCTTTTCATGGTCAGAATTGGCAGCAGTTCTCTGAACTTTCCCCAGCCACATCTAATTCTAGCGACAGTGGCAGCCTCGGCCCCACCACTGGCAGAGATGGTATCTCGTAGGTAACAAAACTTGTCCACCAGCTCCAATGACTCATTTCCAAAATTCACAGCCACAGGATTATCATTTAACACAAGCTCACCATTGCATACTACGCACTCAAATTTCTCTATTACTGACTTATCCTTCGGCAGGGGTCCTTTTTTACTACTACAGCGCTTACTCCCATGGTGCACCCAACATCGACAGATGCTACACCGAATCGAGTTAGCGCCCACACCCTTTCCAAACGCTGCACATGGGTATGCACCGCTCTTTTCCACAATGCCTCGTCTCAATCTACAATGCATAACCTTGGTTTTGTTAATATTGACTCTTAACCCTTAATTAGCGGCGAGCAACATAAGTCGAGTTAAAAAAAGCTGGACTATGTGGCGGCGCTCGACATAGGTCGAGTGGCAATTTCAGCACGTAATGTGGCTGAGAGAGAGAGACTAGTGGTGGCAGGAGACTAGCGAGCGTATGACTGCTCCAGACCACCGCGGCGAACCTACTGACACAAATCTCAGCTCCCTCCTCCCTCTCTCACTCGCTACATACTCAATTATGTACCGAAAGTACCGAATTACCTGCTTTTTGCACTCGCGTTGCACGGTTATTGCAAGAAAACTATCCATCATACAAGGATCGTTATGGTGTCATTCGAAAGCTCTGTTTATGCCCTTTCAGGGATAGGTACTTGTTTTACGTTCTGGGTCTTATTTAGGCATGAAAATGATCACGTAAACAGCCCTATTTTGGCTAAAAACACCCCGCTGTGCGGTACATATAATAAACCGCATAGGCCGCTCGTAAGGTGTTAAACCCTTGCTCGCCATGCCCTCTCTCCATTTTTTGAATTTGGCCTCTGCATCTTGCACATTGTCAGCTATTAGGACTAAATCGTCTGCATAAAACAGTTTCCACGGGAGTCCGGATCTAAAAACTCTAGACAGTGCCTCCAGGACCATAATAAAGAGGAGGTGGCTTAACACTGAAACCTGATGAACTCCCACTCAGTACACCTTTCACCCTCACCACAGTTCGCGAATCCTCGTACATCTTCATTATCACACGCACCAGCCACTCTTCCACACCAAGTTTCCTCATAGCCCACTGCATAACATCTCTAGGCACCCTGTCAAAGGCCTTCTCCAGGTCTACAAACACAAAGTAAAGATCCCTGCCTTTTAGTAAGTATCTTTCCTTTTTTTTTTTTTTTTTTTTTTTTAAAAAGACCTCCGTCTACGTATTGTGAAAAACCTGTTATCCTCCGGCAAATTGTGGGGTTGAGTGAGTGAAGGGGGGGGACAGTGAATGAAGGAGGATGCATGTTTTTCATAATACGTGTTGCTAGCCCCAAACGCGCGAGCAACTGTGGCTTTCAACCATCCGACACATCCCCTTTTATTAATGTGCATCACACATGTTACATACAAATAAGGTTTATGTTTTGTTTTACCCTACTGTGGAAAGACTACGGATACACCACTCCTGCCGGGGCCTCACGCAGTGGCATGACTCAGTCCTGTCGAACTGAGCTCATGACACTGGTGGCATTGCCCCGGAGGATAGCCATCCCTAGTCTTTGCTTGAGCCAGAGGGTTTCCCGGGGTTCTCCTGAAACTTCTCTGATTTTACGGCCTATTTCATTCACCATCTTAAGGGTGGTGGGGCCGAAGACTCCTGAAGTTTCGAATGCCAGGGGCTCGAACTGATGAATTCTGGCGATGGCTTGATATTTTTCTCGCTTTTTATTTTCTGCTATCCGGGCGGCTTCACCTGCTTCGTCGGCGTTTCTGGCGGCGTTGGTTGTGGAGAAAGTGTCAACACATGTGGCATCCCACACGAGGCACCGGCCATTCTTGTAAGGGAAAGTGGTCATCCCATCTGGCCGTTTGCCGTCTTCTCTGTGAAGTCCATGTGGTTCGAGGATTGATGCACAGTTAGCACTCTGCAGGGCCCGTTTTATGACATTATTTAGTGCAGAGTGTCTTGGCAGGCGGCCTGCGTTGTAATTACATGACAAGGCATGGTGACCTTGAGCATCCATCCTCCCATCACACTTGCAAGTGTGTGGGTGACAAACTGCCGCACCCACTCTGAGCGCGATGGCGACCCGGAGCGCTTCAGCATCCAAGTGAGTTCCAAGAGGTGGGATGGGGATGGCGTGTAACCACAAGCCACTCTCCGAACGGGCGGCTGCCTGGAGGCGTGCTTTTTCAACCTGGTCTGCATTGGTTAGGAGATTTTCTTGAGTTTTCTTCGCCGAGATGGTATCCCACGCTTTCTGCTTGCTCCTGGAGTTACCCTGAGGCTCCTCCTCTACTCCTGTACTTCCCTTCCAGGTGTTAATCGCTGCTGTTACGTCCCCATTAAGTGTCATTCCGGGTTTAGAATAAAGGATGGACAATACGAGGTCGTTGGTCGCGATGAGGGAAGAGATAAAGGCTGGGGAGGCAATATCCGAGGCTCTCCGTATGCCCAAGCCCCCGAGGCGGACAGGAAGGGTGGCTTGTGTCCAGGCCCGTTCTTTAAATTCCACGTTGGTGATGCTGGTCACTGCTTCTCGGATTATGCTGTCTAATTCTTGGAGGCCGCCATTGTTCGTGTAAGTCATCGATGTGCGCAGGAGGTATTGGAGTTTTGGGATGGAGAAACAGTTCTTGAGCAGGGCCAGAGCTGAGTGGGCATCGATGTGTATCAGGCGACTCACGAGACGTTGAAGCTCCTCCTTTTTAACTTGAAGTGCTGGTGGGATTGCTGCCAGAGTTAGTGGGGAACCTAATAGGGTTTGCTGGTGCTCCTGAAGGATCTTTACATCTGGCAATATGTTTCGGAACAGGGCCTGAGTCTCTTCTCCTTGTTCACGTGTGTGGTTGAGGAGAACAAGTTCACATTTGGTGTCATTTATCACTAGCCCGGCCTGGCCGAGGTCAGTTATGATGTTATTTAGGTCGGTTAGAACGTTCTCTACTGACCCACCCAAGGTTGCATCGTCCAGGTACCATACATTCAGCTCTGACCTTACTTTGTTAGCTGCTGCATCCACCCCTATTGAGAAAAGAGCAGGACCACCTGGATCTCCCTGCTGTAACCCGGTCTCTGATGGGATTACCGTCTCGCCAAAAATCAGGATTGAAGGTTTGGAATAAGCCTGCCAAAGTAGGGGGTACAGAGTGGGGATGTGTTCTTGAGCTGCACGGAGGAAGACATCCCTGCGAATGCTGTTGAATGCGTTCCGCATGTCAATCTTTAGAAGCACTCGTTTTTCTTGGGCTTGGCTGAGGTAGGTGCGGGTTGCGTGTACAGCAGCTTCACACCCCCCTGGAGTTCCGAAACCTAGTTGAACTGGTCTTAAGTGTTGACCTAGGCCATTCGAGAGTGGTTTCAAACCCACCTTTGTGGCAAGGCGGCGGAAGGTGTTCCCTACTGCTATTGGGCGCACGCCGCCATCTTTTTTTGCCAGTGCACAGAGTGATGCCCCAAAAAATAGGGGTGTGGCACAGTCGGGTACTTCCCCTCTTAAAACCATGTTGATGAATTTGGTGAGGGTTTCCAAGAGTTGGCTCCTGATCCCAAGAGGCCTTTGAGGTGGGGTGGGTCGGTCGGATACCATCTGGGCCCGCGGCTGAGCCTGCTGGGAATGAAGTCACTGCGGCGACCACCTCCTTCGTGACAACTAAAGGTTGGCGCATCTGGTCATTTGGGGCAGGGGGGAGGTTTAGGTCCCTAGGTGTAGGTGGGTGCTTTTCTTGTAGGGCTTCAACAACTTCGGTGCCTTGACCAGCAAAACCTTCTGAAGAGGACAACAGTCTGACGGCCCCCTTGATGTCACTATCCGCCAGCTTCGCAGCGACCCTCTTACGTAGCTGTTCAGCCTCTTCCTCTTCCTTCTCCTGGTGCTTCTGGCCCTGTTGGTTGCTGTTCGGGGGGTTCCACCAGTTTGTTTCCATCCATATACTGTGCTACTTGACGTTTCACTCTGGTGGCTAGTGAAACCTGAAGATGGTCTTGTATGTTGGTTCTGGGTGGTTTTCGGAGGGCCCCATAGGAGAAACCCAGGAGCCGTGCCCATGCGAGGGGTGTCTTGAGCTGTAGGGCCTGCTTTATGATGGTTGTAAGGGCCTCCGCCACTTGGATTCTGGCTCCTTTAGGTACCCGGGCAAGGACCTGGATCCGCGCTTTCCATTTGGTCACCAGTTGGGTCAAGTCGGCGACCGGTGTTGCCGGTGTTGCCCCGGTTGGCTCTGCAGTGGGCCCTGGGCATGCGAGACATTTCCAGTTTGGTTGTTCTCCTGATGTTTTCTTTGTCAGCTTAGCACAAGATAAATGAATAGATCTAAGACAGCCGGAACATTTTCGCGAATTCTTTCTTGCATTGGTTGTTCCGCACTTAAGACACTTAGTATCTGCTAGGCCATAGTCTTCCAAGATTATCCGTTCCTCTGCCTCTACCAAGCCGTCCTCCTGATCTTCCCGTGGTGCTTCCATCTCTACCATGTCTCCCTTGTTTCAGAAACCCCGGGAAATCTCTCCTGGCACATATCTAGATTATTGCTGTTGTTATTAATGTATAATTGGCTGGATGCATAACAATTCACTTATCATAGTCAACCTTTCTGATGGGATATGTAAAAAACAAAAACAAAACAAAAAAACATCACATATCATAGTCAACCTTTCTGATGGGCAATTGGCCTGCTTCTCCTAAAGCTAAGTGGTTAAATGTATAAATCCTCGGCATTGGGCACCGGTACAACTAAAAGATCTAACTGATTGAAAGGAAGCACGCCAATTATATCCTATGATTACTTACACTGGCGACGCCACCCTGATGTTGAGTATTAATGAATGCTTAGGATATTAATAATGCTGTCAACATCAAGATAGGGAGAGAGCCAGAGAGTGAGCGAGAGCCAGGATCTGAGTGGGTAACCGGATCTAGGGCAGCAGTTATGGAAAAATTATTAAATTGTACAAAATGTTAAGAGAGAGAGAGAGAGAGAGAGCAGGGGCGGGGGCGAGGGAGAAAGAAAGCGAGCTGGAGAGGGGGCTGGCCTGGTTGGGTATGAAAGATGTTAGAGGAAAACAAATAACTAAAATGGTAAAAAGCGATCTGAAGTTATAGATAACCTAATGACAATGAGGCGGTTAAGTGCGGTGATTGAAAGTGGATGGAAAGATGTTAAGGATAAAAAGGAGAGAGAGAGAGAGAGCTGGAGAGGGGGCTGGCCTGGTTGGGTATGAACGATGTTAGAGGAAAACAAATAACTAAAATGATAAAAAGCGATCTGAAGTTATAGATAACCAAAAAAATAATAGCAATGAGGCGGTTAAGTGCGGTGATTGAAAGTGGATGGAAAGATGTTAAGGATAAAAAGGAGAGAGAGAGAGAGAGAGAGAGAGAGAGAGAGAGAGAGAGAGAGAGAGAGAGAGAGAGAGAGAGAGAGATAAATGAAAATGGACCTTGTAGCAAGTATTTCCTAAATGGTTAGAGAGAGGGAAATGAAAATGGACCTTATAGCAAATACTTCATAAAGGTTAGAATTGTTTGAGAAGTTGAAGGACCGAGGGTCAGATGGAAGATGAGGCCTATGGTGGGGAACCATAAGGGTGAAACTGCCTGCCCTATAAACGGTCACCTCACTCACCTTGTGGTCACTGCTGGAGGTTTATGGTGCCTGGGCAGGGCTGGGCTAGTGCCTGACGGCTCCTTGTCCCCTCACTGATACTGGTAATAACACTCTCAAGATTAAACTAAATATGCTTTGTGGGCGATGTTTAAACAAGATCCAGGCCTAACATAGGACAACTACTACAGTTCATCTCCGAAGAACAAAGGAAGATTGTCCGAAATATTTAAAATTTAAATACAAAATTATTAATTGTGAAACAGCTATTTCTTTCAACCTCGTCTGTCTCAAAGAATATACCGGTATATATATATATATATATATATATATATATATATATATATATATATATATATATACTGTGTATATACTGTATATGTATTTAATAGGGCCCCTTCATCATTGACGACTTCGCCTATTAATAATAATAGTCTCCATTCAACATTCTGCGCCAGTATTTTGAATAGCCCGCGCGGAAGTATCAAGGAGTACTCGTCATAAGTGCACGCCTAATTCCCTTATGGGATCATCATTTTGATCGGGTACCCTACAGAAAAAAACTGTAAAATATAAAAAAGAAAAAATAACTTAATATCGGTTATCATATGACTTGCCATATGCGTGGATTTCTCATGTTTTGCTTCCCCAACACCAGGCCCTCTAGCGGCCATCGTCTTCCTTCCAACTTCCGCGTCCATACTGTCAACAAGGCTTCCGCCGCGCTCCACTTCATTCGACGTTCCAGAGCTTCTAGTGAGTCCTTACTCATTTGTATACATCTGTGTTGTAGTAACAAGGTTTAGATTAGCTAGCACGGCTGCCAGATTGGTGTGTCCGCAGGAAGTGTGTGTAAAAATAGGGTACTTTTGTAACAGGCGTCTACGGATCCCAGGATCGTCGTACCGCGTGTGATTTTATTATTGTGTGTTGCGCCTTTAGCTTTTGTGATACTTTAGCTAGGAGGCTACCACTCTACAAGGCATGATATAGACTGTCAATATTGAGGAAAGTACATCTCATTTTATTCATTTATCAGCAAATGCTCTGGTTTAAGGGTGTCTGCACGTGGTGCTCCACCTTCCAGGGTTCGTGTTTTGCTTTGGGCCCCTTGGGTGGGCCTTCCTCATCTGGGTGCTGTGCTGGGTCTTCGGAGCGTCGTCTGCCTGTGATGTTCTTCGTACCTCGTGGTCAGCCTTAGTAGGGGTCCCCGGCGTAGGCTTCAGGTAATTTAGGATGCTAAATTTTCTGTATTTTGAATATATGCCTATGTATGCCCCTAGTGTTTTTTACATGCGTGTTGGCATGTACTGGGGTAGGGGAGACTTCCCTTTATATTCTTTATGATGTGTTATGTGTGGGGGCTTAGGTTAGTGGAGCTGTGCCTCAGCTCCATTTTCCCAAGTTTTTGTTTTTTTCCGGCGGCCCCGTGCGGTGGGCCCAGGTTATCCGTCTTAAAAACGGGTAGGAACAATCAAAAGGTCCCGGCGTGGTTTGGCTGAACCACATCCTCCCGGCGGAACTGCATTCCTAAAGTGGCTGCAAACTCGGCCCGCCGAGTTAACTCGCCCTGCCTGACCCAGTTACACGAGTCGAGTGTACAAGAGTGATAAGATTAGTTTTGCAAACTTTTTCATTAATGATCAGACACTAAAGGTCAAGGGATCTGTGACGCTTGTCACAGGTAAGTAGTTAAAACCAGCTTAGACGAGTCCAGCGGAAGGTTAGAGCAGTGGGGCACTATAGCTAATTTGCCGGCGGACTCGAGTTAGGATGTATAACACCTCGCAGGTTATCCTTATGAGCATTGATTCCTGGAATTTTGTTATTTCCAGGCTCCTGATACTGCTACTCCGGCGGAGTTTGGGCGGCTGATCCCAGCGGGAGGGGGGAGGGGGGGGGCCCTTTATTGGCACCATAACAAGGTTTGAACTATGCATTACTCCTACCTGCTCTCGTTGCCTATTTTTGCTCACAAACTTTACATTAAGTGCGTCAAGAGCTTGGATCGTTCTCGAGGCTTGTGGTTATCTAAACGTTGTTCAATTTGCTCTGATTTGAAAACCGCGTTAGTTACTAACAAAGACTTATCGTGCCTAGCGGCCTTACAAGAGATTAAGGCTACATTTAATTCTTATGCCAAAGACACGGCCCATAAGGCACTTCACTGTGATGATGAAGTACTATGGGAACAACTTATTATAAAGTCACCCCTTGTGAAACCCGGTTTCTCTAAATCTGTCAGACCCAGAGTCAAGTCGAAAGCCCTCAGCAAAGAGGTAGTGAGTAGTAGCAGTGAGAGTGATGTCACCGAGGTTCCCCCCTCCGACCGTGCCAAGAGGAGACGATCACCCTCTCCGAGGCGGAGGTCGAGGTCAAGATCTAGATCCCCCCGCAAACAGTCTAGACACTCTTCCACGGAGTCTTCCCGGTCTACCAAACGACGGAGAGAAGACTCTGGGGGAGCAACAAGTCAGGCAAGCAGCGGCAGCCGGAGGGACACCCCCTCAGCAACCGCCCCCTACCCCTACCTCTGACACGCCTCCACATGAGTCTGGGGTCTCAGAAGTAGGGACGGATGTACTGGTATCCACACCTAGTCATGAACAATCCTGGAGTGTGCCTCCCAATGTTACCTTTGCCATACCTAAATTGAATTATGTACCCCGTAGTGTTAGGTTGACAGGCCCGAGTAGGGTTCTGGCCAACCAGTACAGGGGATATCCGTCGGGGTCACAACTGAACTCTCAAGTGATTCCAGACTCTCAGCCCTTTGTGGCAGGGGGTTACTGGCATCAGTCTGAACCATCTCAACCTCTTTTTAACGTCAATCAAGAAAAAACTGAGGAAGGTAGCATTGACATGTTGCCATCACATTATGTTAGAAGCATTGCTAAGAATGCCTCTAAAAAACTGGGACTCCTGTACAGAGTTCGAGAATTCTTCACTGAGTTGGCCGTAATATATAAAAGTCATGTGCGTTCTCAGATGGATTACTGTTCACCTCTGTGGAGTGGAAGTGTAGTGGTTGCATTGAGGCAGTTGGACAACATTCAAAATAAAGCTATTAGATTAATCAATAACCCTGCAATCACACAGGACCTTCCTACATTATCCATACGAAGAAATGTTGCATCCCTTGCATTATTCTACAGATATTTTCACAGTAATTGTTCCGAGGAACTTGCTTCAATTGTGCCACCTCTCCACATCTTTCCCCGTAGAACTAGGGCAGCTGAGAGCGCCCATGAATTTACACTTTCTCCTCCACAATGCAGAACTTCTGCTTATCAAAATTAATTTATCCCTAGAACTACTACTCTTTGGAATTCACTTCCCTCAAGTTGCTTTCCACAAACTTACAATCTACAAAAGTTTAAATCCAGTTGTTACAAACATTTTATGAATGGAGGATGCCTTTAGGCACATGGACCTTTTTGTTTTATCTGTGTTTTTCCTTCCTCCGTTCATTGTCTCTTTGAAGAAAAAAAAAAAAAAAAAAGAAAAAAAATCATCGGTCCCAGATTTAATGTGGCCCCCAGCGGATCATGAAATAGTGATACAACAGGATAATCCTGAGCTAAATGGAGAGCCGGAGGAAGTTTTGTTCTCCCCGGCTCCCCAGTCACTCACAGGAGAGGATTCTGAAGCAAGTTCCCATTCATCCAGGGACTCTCACAGTAAGTGTGTTACTTCAGATCAGATAAGTGATTTATTGCACAAGGTTATGCAACATTATCAACTCCCTGCCTCTTTGGACCCCCCCCCGGTGTGTAAACCAGCTGTGATCCCTAGTACTTCTGTCGTAAGGCCCCTAGATCCCCCAGGTTTTCTTCCATCATGTCCTACCCCGGTGGTGGCCGCGGCTCCAGGCACTACAGTGCCGGCGACGCTGGCTACCTCCACTTTGAGGGTTATTGCAGATATTCCTCCCCCTCCTTTAGATAGGGCACCTCTGAAGAAGGGCCCCATGCCCCTCCTCTATGGCCCTGATTGTTCTTGGGTCCCTGTGACACCAGAGAACCTCAATTAGCTCAACCTTCTGTGTCAGGGGAACTGCCAGTCCCCGGCGGGTGGTATATTGAAATTAACAAGAGTAGAAAATTGAGGGCAAAAGATGAGGCAGGGAGAGTGGTGGATGTGTCAATTAAGGCTGTACCAAGTTCGTACAACCCGGATTATTTTGTGTATACAGCTGCCCCGGCTATCCCTCCCGCCGCCTCTGCACGACTGTTTGCGGATTGGTCAAAAACTGATGGCATCAACGATGTCAAAGCTTTGAATGCTCTTACGCCGGAATTGGCTAAAATTCCGGTCCTAGACCATACGCATACACCAGTCCTGCAGATGGGGCAGGTGGGGTTAGGCCCCTGGGTAGATTGGGAGATAGAGGATCAGGTTTTTGCTTCTACAATTACTTCTAAGTCTGCACATCAGGTTCCCCAAGAAAATCATGCTTACTTTTCTTTGCCAGTAGCCAAAGCAGGAGTGTCCTCAGATTTACTTACCTTTCTTGCGGCGTCCAAAGTTTCCTTGCACTCCCTTGATGAACCTTTCTCTACTCCCCCAGCTGCTCACCTAGACAGGGATTTCAAGTTACGAAATAAGGCCTACCGAATGTTCTCTCAGTACTTGGTTAGTCACTAGATCGTTGCCTCCCTTTCACATACTATTTCAGCCATAGCTGACACCCAAATTAGGAAAGCTACTGAATTGCCTAGGAGACTCTTACTACAAAATTCCATTCAGTCTTTAGGAGACATCAGAATTGCGATCATGGAAGCGGTTCGAGCCCGCCAAGATCTGAGAGTCCATCTGGTCAGGAAGTTGCCGGCGGATATAGGTCGCCGGGTAACTCTCTCACCGGTCCTTACTGCCACCCTACTTTACTCAGAAACCTGGAGTCTAGTGTTTAATATGGTTAATGGTTGGAAGCAGGTTACCTCCCAAGCCCGGAAGGACCCTGCTAAGAAGCCCTTTCATAAATCAAAGGGCGGTAACAAGCCATACCAACCACAAGCTAAACAGTCACCAAGGGATCCCAGACTCCCTCCTCAGCAGGGAGGTAATCTGTACAAGTCCAAACAAGGTAAACACTCTGGGTATAAAGGTAAGGCACCACAGAAGGGTAATCAGGGACAATCATCAGCCAAACCTAGCCAAGCGTCAGATGCCAAGCCACCTCCCCCTCCAAAAAACTAGCCACCCATACTCTCAGCCTCCCAGTACAGTCCATCCTCCTATAACACGAGCTCCTACAACACGATCCTCCTTCAACAAGAGGGGGGGTCCCGAATTACCTAAACCTCTTATAACCCGAGCCGAAAACATATAACGCGAAATGGCCTTGCCGAGTGCTTCAAATCCGGCGCCTCCTCTTACTGCGCGACCCCCCCCCCCCACCTACAGCGCGATGGCAAGAGAGCTTCGGAGCTGGCCCAGCTGGGTTGACGGCAAGCTGAAACATCTCACTCAACTTACGGTTTCTTCATTCTAATTTAATTCGGTATATTTGTTTATCCAAACATGATCTTATAATTTACTTGCCTATTATTAGGAAGTAGAGTAATAAGACCCCACAGTAACGAATATCCAATTGTTGATAATAAATTAATGTCGGACAGTATGTTTGGTTAGATTTTGTCCACGAAACAACAACAAACCCCAGCTGTGACTATGCTTGGCGGTGAATGTTATTCCGATGAAATGGAAGTTGTATAGCCTATATATTTATTAAGCTAAAAAAATACGGAAAAGTGGCAAAATTGGGGGGCCCAGTCCCATATAGAATTATCTCCATTTAAAGTGTTATTCCTACAACGCGAAATACCTACAACACGAGGCGCAGTTCCGCCCCTAAACTCGCGTTATAGGAGGATGGACTGTACCATGCTTAACCCAGTGAGACCCAGCGTCGCACGTGTTGCATCGGCAGTGTTTGATCACCAACTCCCAGCGACGCATCACGTGCGTCCGACATATAAAAAACACTTACGTGGCTCATAAGGTAGGAAATGGCGGGAGAATAGGAGGGGGAGGTACCGTAGTGTGTGTGGGAGCCGGGCCAGTAGGTGTGAGCGGGCCGAGGGCAGCCGCGCGGCTGGTGGTGGTGGGCTTAGTGGGGATACTTTACACCCTTAGTTCACCGCCACTTTGAACCTTCATTACTCCGGTAATGGGAGCTAGAGGCTTGAGATTTATGTGAGACACTCCTTAGGATGTATGCTGTACAATGCCATACTCAGGTTTTACCCTAGTGCTCCCGGGCGGGTGGTCATGCGGGGGAGACGAACTATTGAACCCCCCCCCCCCCCCCCAAATGACCGAAATGATTTTTTTTTATTTTTGTCTTCATTTCTCACCATTCTCTTCCATTTTGGCTCAACAAATTTTTTTGAGGCTCCCCCCCCCCCCCAAAAAAAATGTCCGAGGTGATTTTTTTTATTTTATTTTTTTTTTCATTTCTCATCCTTGTCTTCCATTTTAGCAAACAAAAAAAAGAAGTGAAAATGGCTTGGGACTGGGGTGAACAAAATATTATAACTAGCCGGGGCTCAACGGGTTAAGGACACAGGATTTGAGAGTTGCCTTGAAGGATGAGCCCCGGTTGCACCTGGGTTCGTTCCGTTCATTCCGCTCGGCCTGGCCCAAGAAAACTTGGGCCAGGAAAGTAGTGAGCAAAGGAATCACCTGGCGGTGGCGCCGGCGGCCTCGACTGCGTCATCCGCGGGAATACATCAATGTGTCTCAGGAGGAGGAGACTCTACTTCAGGAAATGATTACCAAACATGTCCTTATCCCGGTTAATTCCAATCACCCAGTTTTCACATCAAAACTCTTCTTAGTGCCAAAAAGGGACAGTGTGCAGATGCGACCAATTCTAGATCTCTCGCAACTGAACATCTTTATAGAGAATTCACCCTTCAGGATGCTTACAGTTCAGCAACTCAGACTCGCACTTCCGCCGCAGGGTTGGATGTGCTTGATCGATATCAAAGATGCCTATTGGCATGTCCCTATAAACAAGCGGTTCCAAAAATTCCTCGCTCTGAGGATCAGGCAAGAGACTTATGTCTTCCAAAGAATGCCTTTCGGTTTGAACCTGGCACCGAGAATTTTCACAAAGCTTGTGCGGCAAGCTCTTTTACCCCTTTTAGTCCAGGGCATACAGGTGTTTTGGTAGCTAGACGACTGGCTGGTAGTGGCGAACTCTATGGAATTATGTCAAGATCATGTAAACCAAATGTTAGCTCATGTACAAACCCTAGGGTTCAAGGTGAACTTGGCGAAGTCTCGCCTTGTCCCCACAAGGACTATTCAGTGGATAGGGCTGGTCTGGGACACCGCCAATCTGACTCTTACTCAGAGTGTGGACAACCGAAACAGATTTCGCAAGAAACTGTTCCGTTTTCTCCACAGTCTGGATACGACCAGGAAAACGTGGGATTCCCTGATCGGTTGTTGTTGTTGTTCCCCAAGCTGCCTGGCCGAACAGCCCCAAGGCCCCGAGCAAGGCCAAGGCCATAACCGAGCGCCCCCACAGAACCCCTGCCGACCACAATAAAGCCTGGGTGACTGAAGCCACTCCATGGCGGGGAGCTGAGGAGGGCGCGGAAACGCCCGGGAAACCAAATCCCCACCCAGGGCTCATTGCTCCTCAGCAATTATGAAGAGAAAGTTGAGGGACAAAGGAAAAATGTGACGCTTTGGCTTCCAATCTTGGTAGATTGGGAGGTCAATCCACGGAAGAGTGCTTGTATGCCTTGTGGTCCCAGGTGTCTGAGGTGAATGTTGCTTATGTTGTCTAGGCCACAGGCGGGTGTGAGCTTGAGATTGTTGATGATATGCTTTGTCTGGTTGTTGGTGAAGGGTGTATAGTCAGGGTCTGTGGGGAATTGTCTTTTTCGTCGGATGACACGTCGGTCGTCTTTGTGGGATTTTAGGTGACTGACATGAGAGAAGTGATTGATGAGAGTGTTTGCTTGTTGTTTATGTGAAGGAGTAGAGTTTGTTGTTGTGATTGCAGCATGTGATTGTGTTGTGTTGCTGTTGGAAAGTGTGATGCTGTTTAGTGTTTTGTAGAGTTTTTTGGGGTTTGTTTTGTGATCGAGTGTTTGTTGGAAGTTAATCCAATTTAGTTTTTGTTGTTCTTGTATTTTGTTGTTAATCTGGATGTTGAGTGCTTGAATTTGTTGATTGATGTCTTGTGTGTGGGGTGCTGGGGAGTGTTTCAGTGTGTCGCGTTGTATGATGAGGTTTTGAATTTCTGGTGAGAAGTTGGGGTTGTGTTATTTTTATGTTACCTCATGGAATGTGTTTCTTGTCGGCGTTTTGGATAGTCGTGTTGAATGTGTGTACAGCATGTTGATGTTAGTGATGGGTGTACTGTTTAAGGTTTCAAAGTGTTGTTCGGTCTCATTTGTGAAAGCTTCCCAGTTAGCTCTTTTATAGTTAGTGTAAGTGTGTCTGTGGCTAGCTGGGGTGAGTCTTGTTTTGGTGGTGATAATGATCGGGAGGTGGTCTGAGCCTAAGGTTCTGACCACCCTCCAGGATGTTGTGGGGGCGAGTTCAGGGGAGCAAAAGGTGATATCAGGAGATGATGGGGTGTAGAGGGCATGGTGGGGAGTATGGGTATGCTGATGAATGTTATTGAGGATATATAGGTTGTCTGTTTGGTGTTGTAGGACTAGCCCTCTGTCTGTGTCGGGGTTGTCGACAAACCAGGCCGACGTCTTTGCATTGAAATCACCACCCAGGATGATGTGTGGGCAGGCTGGGAAATTAGGTATAGCCCGGCAGCCCGGACTGGCCTGGACATGTAGCCGGGCTAGTGATTTTCAACGTAAGTCTGCCCGGCAATTGCCCGGGAGACAAGTGAATTGTTTGTAATACTTCCTTACATAACGCTTCAATAAAATAAATAATAGTAAACATATAATATACAATTATTCAAATACCGGTATATAATGTATGTACGAAATCATTGCTGCGGCAACCAACCAACGTTACTCGGTGTGCGGTGACCCTTAAGTAAACAGTAAACAGCTGATTGGTTGTCGAATACTATACTGTCAATATTGATTTTTATCGGATACAATAACATAAACAAGTTCAATAAACAGATAAATATAACAAAAACAGGAAAATTGAAACAAGTTAGGCTAAATTTTTGCCGTGTAAATCCTATGATTACATGGCCTAAGATGTGTTGTTATTGCTTTGCCGTGAATTTCGTAATGTTACTAACTTGAATTGAATTGGGGATACTTGTTAAGCTTGTAGATGGTGTTGGTGGCATAGTTGTTGGTCTGTGGTCAATGTGTTATACGATAATTAATGTAAATCGATAGATGCTGGTTGGGGGTAGCATATTGGCATCGTCTGCACCTAAGCATGTCTCCACTTCGTCGATATTGGCGTGCATTTTGATTATTTTTTCTATTTTTCCCAAGTTTATTGTAATTAATTATTATCTTCAAAAAATCGGGCTATGGGGATTTTTGGATTATCCATGTTCGAATTATCAGATTTTTTGTAACAGACAAACAAATCTTCCTTAAGTCAGTGGTGTGGTTTCATATTCAGTATAGCCGTAAACCGTAATACATCAATGATGAAGTATGAATTTGTAATGTGATTCAATTAAAATATGACATAGACTAAGGCTACCTGTTCCTAGAAATGTTTTTCGACTTATCCAATATACATCTATAATGAACTATGAATTTGTAATGTGATTCAATACAAATATGGGACCGATTAAGGCTGCCTGTTACTAGAAATGTTTTTCGCCTTATCCAATTTATATATTAAATACGGCTATAGACGTGAAGTCTGTTATTGGAGAGAGTGTAGGCACCCGCTGTCGAGCAGGGCAGTACCCAGAGGAGGCCACATAGCCATATGATAATGAGTTACTGGAACGTGGTGACAAAACAAACCCATACCAAAGGAACTGTAAAAGGATTATTCATAAGATAATTTAAATTAAATATAACCTACTTAATATTGGAGTGAGGGGATAAATTGGTATTGCCGTATTCCAAGGAAGTGAAGAGGAGGGAGAGTGGAGAACAAACGTTTAAATTGAAAAGACCTGCGCATCCCGGAATGGGAGAGGTTTAATTAGGTTATTAAATGGAAACCTTTAATATCCTCCTTTTATATTCAATGTTTTTACCATCAACGTGCCATAGAAAATACTAGTGTTATTTATTATTGCAAAACTTAATAAGTACTGTGGAGATAAAATAGGCAATGTATAGAAGCTGGTGGCATGTTTGTGAATGTACAGTATGTGGTACTTAACGAGTGAAATTCTTTAAAATATATCAGGGCAAGTAAAAAACTGTCAGGGCAAGTAAGTTTCAGAAGTCACTAGCCCGGGGCAAGTAGCTCCTCAACACTAATTTCTCAGCCTGTGTGTGGGGTGTTTGTGATGTGTTGTATTTGTGGTCTGTAATCATTTGGTATTGTAGGGGATGTTTGGGGAGAGATGTATGTGTTTATGATGGTAATGTTGGAGCTGTTGCCAGTGCGTATTTTAATTGATTGTATTTCTGTTGTGTTATCGTTTGGGGGGAGGAGGGATTTGGTATGTGCACTGGTGTCTATATATGTTATATCTTTGTGTACCAGGGTGATGAGTCCACCGCCAATGCCGACGGCCCGGTCGTGTCGTATGGTGGTGAAATTGTGAAATGTAGGTGTTTTTTGTGTTGTACGGAGTTTTGTTTCTTGTAAGATGGCAATGTGTATGTTGTATTGTTTGATGAAGTGTGTGAGTTCGTGTTTCTTTGTGCTGATGCCATCTATGTTTAGTTGAAGGATGTTAATGTTGTGTGTGCGGTGTATGTTGGGTGCTGCTGCACGAGGATGGGGTGGGGGTGGGGGTGGGGGAGGGGGAGGGGGTGGGGGTGATGGTGGGGGTGGGGGTGGGGATTGGGGTGGGGGTGGGGATTGGGGTGCAGGAGATGAGGGTAGGAATGGATTAGGTTGGGGTGAGGATGGGCTGGGTGGGTTGGAGAGGAGAGGTGGACGGGTTTTAGGAGTGGGAGTGGATGTTATGGGCAGGTTATGTGGGTTGGGGAGGAGAGGTGGATGGGTTTTAGGAGAGGGAGTGGATGGTCGGTTCTCTCAACTGGATACAATTAACTGTCAAGTTGGGCCGGTTGAAAGTCAAACGATTAATCCTGGAAGGCAACAAAGTTTTCCTTCTCTCGCCGGAGAAGAAATTATGGCCAATTCCTCACATTAATCCACAGCTTACTTTCGGTCTGGGCCAAGCAAGAAGTCCTCCACTCTATCACGACATGGGTTTCTCCCCCTCCTACGGTATGGGTAGACACTAGAGATGGAACGAATATCAATTTTCACTATTTGCGAATACGAATACGAATTTTTGTTGGTAAAATTCGCGAATACGAATAGCGAATATTTTAATCTTTCTTGAAGGATGAAATTGTCATCCTTCAAGAACTGGTAATTCTTTTTATATCACCAACAAACGTTAATTAAATTACTATGAAATTAATTACCGGAAGCCAATGACGATGTGAATGTGTAAAGCTGCGTGTTTCGTTACCACCACTGATTAGCCATTGGGCTTTTGGCAGAAAATGCCAAAAATGATCAGTGATATCCGAGACATGTTTACATACAGTATTCTCATCGTCCAGCATATAACTGTTTCATAATCATCAGCCAACTTAAAATAGCCCTGTATAATATTTAATTATCACTAGAACAATACACTATATCATGTAGGAAGTCTTCTGGAGAAATAGGGCAAATATATTAAACAATGCATGATAAACTAAAGCACAAATGTATGCTAGAATAGCATTGACAAATCGCTAGATAGTCACCAGACACTAAAAACTTGTATGTCACTAGAAAACATATGTTGAAATATCTAGAATAATCTTTAACAATCGAAAAATCTCTACAATTCCTTAAAATAGTGATCATGACTTGAATATCGCTAGAATTCATCACATCTTGATGTCGCTAGATGGAAGTGATGGAAGTGATTCGCTGGATCTAGCGGTAGCCGGTACATTGGCAACATTGTACCAAGACCATTTATTCCGTTATAATGAACAAGGTCAGATTTCGGAACTACAGTAAACTTCCGTTAATCCGAAGGGCAGCGGACCGGCCCTCGTTCGGATTAGTGGATTTTTCGGATTATCGGACTTTACCCCTATGAACCTGTGTATGACGAAAACATTGAGGCATTAGGCCACCCAAATGACACAATGGTGCACACACACATATCATATGTTCATTAAATCACTTCAAAAGTTTACCATTGTCATTGTAGCCTATTACCTACTTCAAAACATTCAGATTAATGGTCAAAGGAATCTGCTGATATAAACGTACACCATATGTCCGCATCGTCTTCTTCTTCTTCTTCCGTCTACTAGCGAGTTTGTCTTGCTCTTGAAGATCAGATCAGATGTAGTTCGGGAAGTAATGCCTTAACAACGGCACTTCCCTGAGAGGTTCTTGTAATTTTCCTTTTGTGACGTGCTCTGTTATATTATATTGTATTGTATTGAAAGCACCCTTGTCTTGTTGTCTTGAAAGCACCCTTGGGATGCTCCGATCACTGAACTATAAATAGTAGCGTATCGGAACGTCCAAAGGTGCGTTTTCAAGCTCAAGAAAGGTGCGTTTTCAAGCTCAAGACTGAATGCGCTTGCAGAAAATGCGGTACAAGCCAGTAGCGCATCGGAGCGTCCCAAGGATGCGTTCAAGAGCAAAACAAACTCTCTAGCACACGATGTGATGTTTACGTTTATATCAGTAGCTTCCTTTGACCATTAATCTGAATGTTTTGAAGTAGGTAATAGGCTACAATGACAATGGTAAACTTTTAAAGTGAATTCATGAACATATGATATGTGTGTGCTCCATTATGTGTCATTTGAGTGGACTAATGCCTCAAAAAGGGGACTTTGGGACTTCTTGAAATTCGGACCATCGGGTGAATTCGGATTTGGCCTCAAATTGAAAAATTCAGACTATTGGGAGATTCGAATCATCAGTCGTCGGATTAAAGGACTTTTACTGTATTACAATTATTTCAACGTTCAGAGATCATCAGATTGGTTTGGAAGTCGATGTACACAATTTCAGTTCCATTAGTTTAAAAAACATTCACATACTATGGTACAGTACTTAGATGGTTTAATAAAGAAGCATGCCTTTCCCCGACATCGTACAAGCGAACGCACGCTTTAAAATGTAATATTTTAAATTTTTGTATAGCTTCTATTGGTTTCGTGAAAATATTCGCAAATTTGCAAATAGCTATGAATGGAAATGCGAATACGAATATTGAAAAACATAGCGAATATTCGCAAATATGAATACGAAACTAATATTCGGTCCATCTCTAGTAGACACAGACGCCTCAGGGGCACTAGGTTGGGGCTATCAGTCCAACCAAGGTCAAGGCACATGGTCAGACGACAATCAGTCACATATCAACAAGCAAGAGCTTTTAGTCCCTCTCTTTTTTCTCCAAACTCACGGCATGACTTTGAAAAACGAATCAATAGCGTTCCGAATGGACAACCAAACTGCAGTTTATTGTATTCAGAAACAGGGCTCAGTGAGGTCGCGAGAGTTGCTGAAGGTTTCCGAACAGATTTTTGCCCTGGCCGAATCGCTAGGCATTTTCCTGCATGCAACATATCTCCCCGGCGTGGCGAACGTCTGGGCAGACGCTCTCTCTCGCCGGCGGAGCACTCTAGTAGAATGGACAATCAAACAGGCTATATTCGACAAGATGATTGCAAAGCCGTGCCGTCCACAAGTGAACCTGTTTGCAACCACAGAGAACCACAGACTTCCCCTCTTCCTCTCTCGTCAAGGGGTATCCCTGGCGGGGGGACCCGATGCATTGTTGGTAGATTGGAACAGGTGGACCTCAATCTATCTGTTTCCTCCACCAGATTCTGTGCTAATGTGCAAAGTATTTCACAAGCTGAGGGGTTACCGGGGCCGAGTCGCGATGATCATGCCGCCATGGCCAGCCCAGGTATGGTACCACCAATTGACCTTACCAAGAATTCACCTGAGACCTCTGGTGGACGCTTCCGAACTAGCGCCAGAGCTACGACTGTCGACATCAACAATACCCAACACTTAAGATATACACAGTTATCTCGATCTTTTGTGATTCTACATGTTTATATTTTAGATAAGTGGTAGTGGTGGATAGAGTGGTAGTAGTAGATAAAGTGGTAGTGATGGATAAAGTGGTAGTGGTGGATAAAGTGGTAGTGATAGATAAAGTGGTAGTGGTGGATAAAGTGGTAGTGGTAGATAATGGTGTAGTGGTGGATAAACTGGTATTAGTAGATAAAGTGGTAGTGTTAGACAAAGTGGTAGTGGTAGATAAAGTTTTAGTAGTGGATAAAGTGGTAGTGGTGGATAAAGTGGTAGTGGTGGCTAAAGTGATAGTGGTGGATAAAGTGGTAGTGGTGGATAAAGTGGTAGATAAAGTGGTAGTGGTGGATAAAGTGGTAGTGGTGGCTAAAGTGGTAGTGGTGGATAAAATGGTAGTGGTGGATAAAGTGGTAGTGTTAGATACAGTGGTACTGGTGGTAGTGTTAGATAAAGTGGTAGCGTTAGATTAAGTGGTAGTGGTGGATAAGGTGGTAGTGGTAGATAAATTGGTAGTGATAGATAAAGTGGTAGTGGTGGATAAAGTGGTATTAGTAGATAAAGTGGTAGTGTTAGATAAAGTGGTAGTGGTGGATAAAGTTGTAGTAATGGATAAAGTGGTAGTTTTGGATAAAGTGGTAGTTTTGGATAAAGTGGTAGTTTTGGATAAAGTGGTAGTGGTGGATAAAATGTTAGTGGTGGATAAAGTGGTAGCTATGGATAAAGTGGTAGTTTTAGATAAAGTGGTAGTGTTAGATAAAGTGGTAGTGGTAGACCAAAGTATGTATCAGCTACAGACATTTTGAATAACTGCTTATAATAAAACAATGTTGAAGGAGAGGGAGGGTGGATAGGTCCGCGATGTCGCCAATTACCCACAATGCACCGCGGTAAACATTGCGTTCAGCGCCTCTATCGGCCACTGTAGGCATTTATTGGTAGGGAGAATTGCAACAGTGGTGCAGGACCCCGGTGTCCCTCCCGGTCTCCGCTTTCCACTTGGAAACAATTGGCAACCTTCGGACCTCGCTCAGTTTTGCCTTATGGACATTTACTATGCCAAATGGTTAGCTCAATTTTGGGAAAGTGTCACTAATAAATTAATGAACCAGTACACTATGTCTACCACAATAAAGCCTGGGTGACCGAAGCCACTCCATGGCAGGGAGCTGAGGAGGGTGCGGAAACACCCGGGAAGCCCAGGGCCCAATGCCCCTCAGCAATTATGAAGAGAAAGCTGAGGGGCAAAGGGTTCTGTGGGGGCGCTCGGTTATGGCCTTGGCCTTGCTCGGGGCCTTGGGGCTGTTCAGCCAGGCAGCTTGGGGAACAACAACAACTATGTCTACCAGGAGACAATATCAATCCCATTGGAAAACCTTCACAAGCTGGATTGTAGAGTCAGGGCAAACGACTGCCTCAGGGGCTTTAATTTTCAAATATTTAGACTATCTATTCGAACAGAAATATTTTTCAGTAACCACTTTAAAAAATAATTTGTCTGCCATTAGAACCCCCTTTTTTATCTCACTGGCCTTTCCATACCGCAGGCGGAGGAGAAAGGTTTTATGAGGGCGTGTTTCAAGCTACGTCCACCACCCCGTCAGCTCATGCCCACCTGGTCACTTGACAAAGCCTTATCAGTACTTCAATCGCGCAAATATAATAATGCACTGGATTTTGATTCACTTTTGAAAAAGGCTGTATTCCTCATGGCTCTAGCCACCGGAAACAGGGTGTCTGAGCTGGCGGCGATGAGCAACGAACCTAATTGCCTTAGGTTTGGGAGACTGCACGATCATGTGCAAATCGCACCGTCTTCCACATTTATAGCTAAGAACGAACATTCTGGCCATGTATTTTCTGAATTTTCCGTCCCGGCTTTAAAGAGGGACCTCACTCATCACCTTTTATGTCCTGTGCTAGCACTCACAAAGTTTATGAGGGCTGCGCAGCCTCGCCAACCAGGTGCATTATGGGTCAACCAGGCGGGTAAGCGTGTTATGAAACGAAAGTTAGCTTCCTTGCTTGTGGACGTTATTAGGGAAGGTAATCCCGGCGTGATAGGCAGGGCTCACGATATCAGGAAATGGGCAGTCTCTCTCAGATTTCTTCAACATTTTTCGGTAGAGGACATTGCTAATACTGTACTCCATTATGGGCTTCCAATCATACGTTCCTAACATGCTACCTGTCTGTAGTTCTAGATAAACCAAAGCGTACCTGTGTAGCTTTACGTCAACGGGTACAGTAGGTAATGTTCTATTATGTATAAGTTTTGTTGTTAAAAAGGGGGGGGGGGTTGCGGAATAGTCCATATCCCCACTGTGCCTCTGGAGATTGTGATGAATCACGAGCTGTGATAGGACGGGTTCTACAGTCCAGTATTATTTTTTATGTTAATTCTAAGAAGATATCTAGCATAGTTGCAACTATGTATGTTTTACCAAATTGTACAAATAATTTTAAGAATGGAACGAATAACTACTGCAGAGTTATAGTTCTAGGGAACACATGCGTGTCCCACTTTATCATGCATACGATCTAATGTAAAGATCTGACCATGAGCAAGCAGTTTCTTAATGTCACGCACTGCTTGCAAATCTTTTATACTTTTTTATATATATTGTTTGCATACAATAAAACTTAAATTTTTTTATTTGGATTCTTCTTCCCTAAGATTAGGATACTGTACGAATGTCCCGCCTCCAGTCTTGCTAATCAGGCGAAGTCGTCAATGATGAAGGGGCCCTATTAAATTATAGGTTTGATTCCCATAAGGGAATTAGGCGTGCACTTATGACGAGTAGTCCATGCTACTGTAATTCCGCGCGGGCTATTCAAAATGCTGGCGCAGGATGTTGAATGGAGACTATTATTATTAATAGGCGAAGTCGTCAATGATTACGGGGCCCTACTAAATATTAGGTTTTCTCTACTTCCCTTCGGGAATTAAACCTATAATACTGTATACAGTGGAGCCCCCATTTTCGCTACACCGGTCTTCGTTGATTCAATTCTCGCACCACACACCAAATATTCCCAATTTCAATTCTCGCGCCAAAAGCCTCAATTCTCGCATCAAAATCCCAGCCGAAACCCGAAAAAATAGCAAAAATAACGAAAACTCAACATAAAACTAGAAAACAAACAAAAACAATAATTTTGTTTTAACATAACGAAAGAATCTGCCAGGCGCTTGCCATTTAGCGACGAAATCCGAGTGAATCCGAGATCCGATCGTCAAATGCACAAGATGCCGCCATCTTTGTATGACGTCATCACTAAGCAGACGCTTGCAGTTTAGCTAGTATCTGTGTTGACAAAACAACCGTTTGCAAGCCTTTTTGTGCCTGAACCCCTTATCTCTCGCGTTTATTATAACCTCTAGTACATCTAGTGATAGGGATGGTTGGCCTGGTGGTAGCAATGAAGGAATTTCATGTTCAAAACACAGAGCAAAGACCAGTCCATGTCGGACGAAAGCGATTGAAATGCTTAGCCTAGACGAGGTTAGCCTAGGCTAGGCTAAATATGACAATGATTTATAATAAAATCTGTGTGGTAAGTAATCTTCTCATAATACGTATTTATACGTCTTTTCCTCATAATATGTATTTATTGGATGTATTTGGGGCGAAATGGGTACTTGAGGGGTGGCTGGACGAATTTAGAACCTAGGCCTAGACTAGGCCTAAAAAATGTTGCATGATAGAAACAATGCCCCAATCTACAGTATTTGTGGTTAGGACTGTCATTTAGCCATGTCTATATTATTATTTACAATGCATAAGATTTAGGCCTAGGCTACTTGATGTAGCCTAGACAAAAAACATGTTTTCATAGCCTAACACTGGGAAAAAGTGCGGTAATTGTTTATAGCCTAGATATTGGGCCTTTTTTTTCTAGTTATTAAAAACTTATTCTATGGTGTATTATATGATACAGTATAATGCATAAAATTTAATTTGTGTACAATAAAACATGTTTTCATAGGCAAAAAATAGAAAAAGACGCAAATTTTGGCATGAGCACGGAACCGATTGAATTTTCCCCATAAGAACAGTGCCCCGATCTTGGCTGTTTCAATCCTAGCTCTATTTCTGCGGAACCAATTAGCAACTAGGATGGGGGCTCCACTGTGTGTATATATATATATATATATATATATATATATATATATTATATATATATATATATATTAATATATATATATATATATATATACAGTATATATAAATAAAATTAAGGAAACAACCTCAGTAACACACCTGACTTTAAGAAAATAGACGGCCCTGAAGAAATAGGCATCAACCTGAGAGAGATGTTTGTAGGTGGTGACAACACACAGAGCATCCTCCAAAGCTGTCTCAGTATCAGACGACACAATGTTCTGCAGTATCATCTGGAAAAATTAAAGATATATTGTGTCTACCTGCAGATCATATTCTACTTAATAAGGACCTTTTGCATTAAAAGTTTTAAATCTTAATTTACATAGGCCTATATTATTATTTATTTTTTTACTGTACAATATATGATATATATACCGGTATATATATATATACAGTATATATATATATATATATATACAGTATAATATACTGTATATGACGTTATTTATTATGTGTGTCACTATAATACGTAACTACAGTAATATGATTATGCTACATAACTGGATATTACAGATGACTAACTTACATAGCAATATACTGTACATATAATTATATAACAAAATCTTGGGTTTGATGGGAATGGAGTAAACTTAGGCTCACAGACAAATGGAGGCATCTGGATTTTTAATTCTCTAGTCCCCTATTTGCAGTGACTGTACCTCAGCATTAAGTGGGTCATCAATAGTGTTAAGCCTGATGGAGTAGCGGCGCAGCACAAACTTGAGGCCCACCAGACGGCGCTGATCCTCCAGCTTACAGCTGAGTGGTGTCTTGAGGGAGAGGCCTAGGTCACAGATCCCCCGGGTACCATCACTCCATGGCACTGGGGCCACACGCAGGCACTCCACTATGCACTCCACACGCACCTACCACAACAAATTGTATTTGGGTTGGTTGCTTTAACTATGGGGTGGCATGAAAATATATTCAAATGTAAAACTTACAAAACAAACAAACCAAAACAGCAACAGCACAATGTACAGTAAAGACTAAAGTACTGTACTTAATCAAAATCACTATGTGGAAATAACGATTTCAAGAAAAAAAATAAGTTGAAGATATGAAGGAGGGACACAACTTATGAAGATTTGATTACCAGAGTCTCCAACAATACATGTATGACAACATTGTGAGTATCCTACCAGGGTGACTCCCGCCTTACAAACTATTCAACTCTCTAGTCAATTCAATACTGTACTTTGAAAAACTTAGCTTTTGTTAATTTAGACTTGATTGGTTTGGGTTACGTTAGATTAGGATAGCTTAGATTGAATTAGGTTTGGTTTGTTAGCTTACGTTAGGTTAGAACAAGGGGTTGCTTTGACCCAGCACCCCAAATCTGGTTTGAGACTCTGAGAGTACCTGTGCATCTGACATGACATGTATCACAGCATAGAGTTTATCCTCCCACGGTGCCTCCTGCCACGCCCACCAGTTGTGATCAGCGGAGGCCAGAGTGTCGTAGACGTAGCGAGCCAAGGTGCGGTCCTGGTCCAACTCATGACGCACCATGTATCCTCGCAGGAACCCAGACATCAGCGACTCTACCTCCTCACCACACACTAGGCAATCCAGCAGGGCTCCCACCACCAGCTCCTTACTCTCCTGATAAATAGAAAGACAACACTCTTCAGGTTAAAAACAGACCATATGATTGATTTGGTAGGGACTGACAATTTGTTTCAGTAGCTCAGTTTATTGAAGGGTATGCCTGGATGCATGGTGGGTGGGCTTGTGCTGGTACAGCTTCGCTGCATGTCTGCCTGCGGAAATCGGAGCCTCTCCGGAAGATCTGGGACCTGAGAATCTTATGCTGGGGACCCAAAATGGGCCTGGGTCTATAAGTATTTCTTCTGGACAACCTAGATGTGTGTGATTTTGTTTTGATTTTGTTTTGTTTTTTGTTGTGTTGTGTTGTCCCTGTTCAGGCTCTGGGTATGTGCCAGAGTATATAGATAGATAGACTGAGACATTTGAGAAGGATATGATCAGTAAGACAAGACAGAGTAAACAGCATACCCCTGACACAAGCTAAACCTGCAAAGAAACATGATGCTATAAGCTTTACAATGTAAAACTTGCAAACTAAACAAACCAAAACAGAAACAACACAATATAAAGACAAACGAACTTCTCAAAATCGCTATGTGGAAATACCGATATAGCAAATTATAATTTGGAAATAAAAGAACACAACCACCACATAGAATGTACATCACTATATGAGTAAGTGAATTTGGGCAATAGCTGCATGCACTATAATCTATTCTTGACAAGGCGGCCTCCCAGAAGCTGGGTGTGCTCAACCGCCTCGAGGGGTTCTTTACCCCTGCACAGCTTCTTGCTCTGTACAGGGGCACAGTGCGTCCATGTATTGAGTATTGTTCACATGTGAGGAGGATCCTTTCACACAGCACTTCTAGACAAAGTAGAAAGGAAAGCCTTTCGTATCATTAACTCCTGTCCACTCACCGATTGCAATATCTCTCTCTTCGCCGCAATGTTGCATCTCCTCGCTATTCTATCGCTACTACAATAATCAGTGTTCCTCAGAGCTCTCTCAGTGTATACCACCTCCTCTACGTAGGGTACGTAGATCCCGTCTAGCAACACAATCCTACCCTTTCTCTGTGCAACTCTCCAACTCAAGAGTAAAACGATACTCCCAATATATCTTCTATTCAACAGCTGAGCTCTGGAACTCTACCTGAATCCATCTTGCAATCATCCTATGACTTAAATTGCTTCAAACTCTGTGTGTCCAGACATTTTGGCTCGAAGATTCCTTGATTTTGACTCTGTCACTCTTTCAACTCTGGGGTAGGCACTCATCACAGGCAGTTTTGCCTTTTGTCTCCCTCATCCACATAGAAAACAAAATAATTAAAATAATAAATAAATATATAAATAAATAAATAATAATCATTATAGTGAGTCTAAACATCCCAATCCCCAACCTCTTAGAACTCAAAAAGGAATTCAGCAATTAAGCTGATATTTCTACCACTTGTGAAATGTCAAAACAGCAAATAGGTGTAAAAATGTACAACCCATTTCTTCCAGCCCTCCGTGATTGATTTAGAAGAGGCTAAGGGTCACAATTTCTAGACTCGTTATAATGAATAGAATCTGGTTAACCCTTCTTATTATAGGCATCAGCATATTACCTGCATGTACTGGTTGAACTTGAGCTTGATCCTGAAGTCCTTGGCCAGTAGTTTAAGGTCCTGGAGGGCACGGGCTGTCTGGCGGAGATGCTGCAGAGCCACTGAGGGAGTCTGGGCAACTTGTACCGCTGCGTACTTCACCTCAGAGTTCTCTACTGTCCAAACAAAGGAAAGAGGAAGGGTAAACTATACAGTAGCTATATTTTTATAGCACATTATGGTACAGCACCGAGGAAAACAAAACTTTGTTAGTTTTTTGTTTGGTAAACAAAACCGAAAAGTCCTTTGCAACGGTATGGTTAGATCAAAGAAAAGAGTTACAAAAGCAAAACAAAATATTATTTGCTCCACAGTATTGTACCAGTATTGAAGTCAAAATTTCAAATGTAAGTGCACGTAACTACAACTATATTTGCTAACTTTACAACAAAAATTACATGACAATTGACAATTTAACCAACACACCTAAACTTCTTTAGATTCTGAAATTGCCCCTCAAAATGTTTTAACTTCTTTATATTCTTGCCACAACTACTAGTGTTATATCCTTTCTCTCACATTTCATTGTCCAAACTTCCATCTTTACTCATCATATTACCCAAGTACAGTACTGCAATTAAATGAGTCGACAGCTTCCATTATCTGACCATCCAACCTCACTTCCCACATTATGATTACATGTGTCAAAGAACAAAACCTTACTCTTTACCAAATTGACCTTCAGGTTGTTTCTCACACACAGCAATAAACATACTTCCAAACCCTGCAACTATACATACATACATACAACTCATTATCACTCATCAGAACTGTATCATCAACAAACTGTAGCATAGGCAACATCCACTCACTCCCTTCCCTTACCAGGGATACTTCAACATCCACAGCTCTTTCCTATATTTGTTTAAGGACTCTCTATCCTTAAGGTTGGGGGATAAGAAGGTCGATGGTTGGGGTCTTTGTGGTACTGTATAAAATTCAGAGGGATGATGGGATCACTAAAGTATTTGAGGCTGGGCGAATTCATTTAATTTTGATAAGACAAAGACATGCTCGCGTTTGCGGCTTGAGTAGGGATGGGGGGGGGGAAGGTCTATGAGTGGGCTACTTTTATGAAATTTGTTAGGGTCATTTAAGTAATTACGGTTGGGCAAATTTTATAAGTAGTCCGTATATAAACAGACCTAGCACCTCTATATATATTTATGTTGTCCGTATATATGTGGACCAGGCACTTGAGGAAGTTAGGGGATGTGACAAGAATTTTGATTATCAAATTTTGATGGCTATAATAATTCTGGCAACATTTCTGGAATTTATTGCACTAGTAGAAGAAACTAAACTGAATGTAAAATATTTAAGTACAGTACAACTTTATTATAGAAACTGTCAGACTAACATTTTTACTGTCAAGGAAAGTTGAAGGAAAAATCTGCCGTGTGATACCAGCTTTACAGTACCTACCTCCAATAAAATCAGCTCCAACATTATTGAGAACAGATATGATGGTGTTAGCAAGCTCTAGTCCGTTGCTTGGCCACAAAGACTTCTCAGACATCTCAAGTTTCCTGAAGAATATTTAGGTCTTGAGTAATATAGCCAAGTAATAAGTAAGTAAGTAAGTAAGTGGGGATTGGGCCTGAGCATATAGAATACAATAGATAGAATATGTATCAGTATAAGATTAAGAACATATGTATGTACATTGTACAGTATATACTCAAGCACATACCCGATAGCTGGGGGTGGCCGACTCAAGACAGAGCCCTAACAGGGACAACACAGCATAAAAACAAAATTTGTAATAAATTCACGCACACCTAAGTCACCTAGGAGAAGACCTAGAGACCAAGAATCCCTAAGGGCCTCCAGCACTCCCCCAGCCCCAGACCTACCAGAGAGGTTTCGGTCTCAGCAGGCAGACACGCAGCGGAGCTCACTACAAAGCCCACCCACCTCCCATCCAGGCATGACCCTTCATATAAACCGGCTCCCCGGACCAGGCGTCTGACGGACTATTATCTAGTCCAACTGGCGCACGACCTCCTCTCGCAACAACCGTGGTATCACTCATTTATTCACAAGGATTTTCCATTCATTCCTATTTGTTACCACTTCTCGTGTCTGTTCTACAGTCATCTCTCTACCTTCCAACGCTTGTACTAAACAATCTCTCCATCTCAATAGAGGTCTTCCTATCCCTCTACCTCCCCTTGTATCTGACTCATATACTCTCTTTGCAAGCCTTTCATATCCCATTCGCTCAGCATGTCCATACCAGCACAGCACCCTTGTGTCCACTCTGGCCGACAAGGGTTCCTGCTGTCCCACTCTCCTACATACCTCTTCATTCCTCAATCTGTCTCTATGTGTCAATCTACATATACTCATCAAGCAGTTCATCTCCATCACATCCAGCTTTCTTCTCTCTTGTGCCTTCAGAGCACATGTCTCAGCCCCATACATCACTGTTGGCACTACTATCCCTTGCTACATTGCACTTTTAACTTTCAGTCCGAGATTTCTCACCTTCCACATACTTCCCATTGCTCCGAAAACTTTCCTTCCTTCACATACTCTGTTTTACCTCCATTTCCACACCTACTTCCTTGCTTATCACTCCTCCTAGATATTTAAAACACTACACTTGTTCCAGTATTTCCCCATCCAGCTGCACTTGTATATTCACCCTACAAGCACCTTCACTATACTTTTATTGACATTCACCCTCAGCTTCCTCCTCTTACATACAGTACCAAACCAAACTCTTTGACTACCGGTACTCGCTGCAGTTTCTCTTCAGAATCCGCCACCAACGCTGTGTCATCAGCAAACAGCAACTGGTTTAATTCCCTATCTCTACCATTCTTTCCTACTAAACCCAATAATCTACCCATAGTTCTCATTTTCACCTCCCTCACCACACCATCCATATACAGTACTGTATACATTAAACAACCACGGTGACATTACACAACCCTGTCGCAGACCTACATACTGTATACCTAAAATCATTCACTCAAACTCATTTCCTACTCTCTTCATAAATACTACTCTTAACTTCTCTTAACCACTTTCCTTCAATTTCATAAATCCTTAGCACCTTCCACATCGTTTCTTGATCCACACGTTCATACGCTTTTTCTAAATCCATAAAAGCCAAAAATCTCATTATACAGTACTTCTTTAAATACTTCTCGCATAGCTGTCTTACTGCAAAAATCAGATCCATACACCCTTTCCCTCCTAAAACTGCACTGCTCTTCTCCTATTGCACCTTCTGACTATAGAAAACTATAAAATATATATAGACCACAACAATTAAACAAAACTATTTTTTCAATAAATAAATTGTTTATTTTTCAGGAAATAAAAAAAATAAAATTAAAATCAGTGATAAATAAATCAGTTAAAAATATATATAAAAAATAATACAATCCGGTAACTCACTTGACTCTGCCATCAGCCCAAGCAGCAATAATATCTACTGAATTTGGGCAAAACCTAACAAAGTCGGACAGCAAATTCTTGGCCAACCAGTTACACTGAATGATAGAGGGTATGTTGTGTGGGAAGACCTCCAAGATCTTGTGCACACAACTCTGGTTGATCTTGTGGCTGAATTCATACTGGTGACGGTGCCAAACTGTCGACGCTACATCCAAGTTACCCTGAAAAGAAATTTTATATTTTCTACATTATGCGAGTCACACACAGCTACATAAAATTGATTAAGTCATGGGACCTCCAACGTTGGCAACCCACACCGGTATTTTCCATTTTTTCCTTGTCCCTGCCTATTCCTTTCCTTTTTGTATGTACCCCTCCTATATAATTCCCTAACTTGTCTCCACCTGATCTGTTTCTCTCTCAGTCTCCACCTCCCCTCCCTTTGCTTACCCCTCAATCTCCCTCTCCCTCTCCACCTCCATTTCCCTCCCTACTTCGTTCCTTTGTTTCATTAATTAGGTTTATTTGTAAATTAATTGGTGGGTTGGTGAATATATATGAATTTATATACCATTTCTTAACTTTTCCTTCCCACACTCTCCAGAAAAACTTCTTTGCGTCTTCTTTCATCCTTTCCACATTCTTTTCATTTGCCTTTCTTATGTTTCGTTCCTCAATACTCGTCTTTTCTAATTGTAGTTTTCTTAACCCTCACAGACCGGCTTCGCATTCTATAAGATATCCCTGAAACCCGGGGGATTTGGCCGAAAAACGTCTCGCCTAGGCTACCGTATTTTTTTTATTGTAACTGCTACCGCATTCCCACGCATCTCCAAGCGTAGATGTGTTTCGTACCTGTAGACTGGCGTTGAGTAGAGCTCTCTAAGTCAACTGGTTCAGTTGTGATGACGATTTCCGTGGAGAGTTTTGTGGCGATGTTAGCCATATGAGACACTTTTCACTACTGAAACAACAACATACAGCCACACAAAAACAAACGACGCCTCTCCTTTTGTTCGGAGGTGTGCGGCGTCGGTCCAACCGGCTGTGTTTATATGCGTCGGACGGACGGCTTTCAAAACAAGCTTACAGGCTCTTAAGCTTCCGGTGCCTCAGAACCCATCCGTGTTCCTGGCCCTAGTTTGTTATGGGTGCCTCAGAGCCCTACCGGGTCTGAGGGGTTAAAGTTGCTGGTCAAGTTAAGTCTCCATGTTACGTTCATTATTGTATTTACCGTTACCCTAGATTTAAACTGCACTCTGATTGGTCTTGCGTTTCCCTTGCTACTGTATATTTACTCATTCTCCTAACTTCTTCAATAGCATCTCCCCAGTCATTTCCTTCTTCATCTACACGTTTGATTATTATTTTACCTTGTTAATTTTTTCCTTTTCCCTAGCTTTCCTCTCAATGATGTGCTCCTCTACATCCCCAAATACTGTACAAAATACACCTATTTCTATCTACTGTATTGTTTTGCGCAAGACCTGTTCATTTCTCCTTATGGCTTTCACTACCACTGAATCAAGATCTTCTTTTCCCTTTCTGACTGTTTCTTTTGTTCCTCCACAACATCCTTCATTGCCACTTCTTGCACTCTTCCTCCTTCATAATTAACCCACTAATTGTGTTTCTCCTTGAGCTCCTCAATGTGTGTTTCAGGCTGGGAAATTAGTGTTGCGGATCTACTTGCCCCGGGCTAGTGACATCTGAAATTTACTTGCCCTGACAGTCTTTTCACTTGCCCTGACACATTTTTTACTTGCCCTGATACATCGTAAGGAATTTCACACGTTAAGTACCACAGACATTCACAAACATGCCACCAGCTTCTATAAATTGGATGTTATGTCCACACTACTTATTGAATTTTGGGAAATTTCATGCATTACTAATGTTATTGAAATATCAAGAGTTTTGGGTACAGCACGTTGATGGTAAAACATTGAAACTAAGAATGAAGGTGTCCATTTATTTACCTATTTCTTAAGCCTCTCCTATTCTGGGATGCTCAGGCCTCTTCAGTTTAAAAACAAAATCTCCACTCTCTTTCCTCTTTCTTCCTTGATTTACGATACTACCAGTTTACCCCCTAACTCCAATATAAAATATATTGCATTTAACCAGATTATCTTTTCAGAGGACCTTTGGTATGGCTTTATTTTGTCACCAAGTGATATGTTCTCAAGTGTCTCTAATAATATATTTATGTTTTAACATTTCAATCTTTCCCTATTGTTTTGTATTTACAAGCAATCTTCATGTATCCTTAAAAATAAATTTTACAGAACTTCATATAAGCATTGACTCTTTGACACTTTTACTGTCAAAACCATTAGCACTGAAATTACATTTCAAAATTTCCCTTGTAAGCATTGATTTCTCGTTATACTGTACTGTGTGCAGTGTGATAGGATATTCACAGTAAATGTACCTTCTCCCACCTAATCTTATCTTCAACTTCCTTCCCCTGCATGATTTTTTTAGTTTATTCTTGCGCAGTTTCAAGTCTTCATTTTTCTCATGAACCTGAAACTAGTGCATTGTCATCATCGATTGGCTTTCACATGGGATGAGGGGCAGACTACTGATTTTCTTACTAGTCCTTATATATTTGTCTTTCACCCTTAGTATCGTACTGTAAGTAATCTTGTCCTCAATTTCTTCCTCTTGAATCTCAGTTCTTGAATGCAAATAATCAATATATTAGGGTGAAACAATTATCATGAAGACATGCATATCATTATCGTTAAACTAGCTTAATAAGTGTTGGTAAAGCAGGAGAGGAAAATGGTAATGTCTTAACTGTTTTGATATTAGTTAAACAAAATGTTTGGGAGATACAGCCGGCTGCTACTTTACTGCTTGTAATGCCTCTTATAACACTAAGACAGGATGAAACTTAATTATTCGAGAGATAACCCATTCAACTGGCTTCAAATTGGATAGGTTCCACTTTAGAAAATATGTAGTAAGCATTTGGTTGGGAAACAAGGTTGTCGATATGTGGAATAGATTGTCTAGTGCAGCGATTAGCTAAGGAACGGTAGGATATTTCAAAAGCAAACTGGATACTCATATGAATGATATGGGCTGGGTGTAAATGGGATCTACCTCGTGTAGCCCGGTCAGCTTTATGTAGACTTCCGATTTCTTATGTTCTTAAGTCCCTTATGACAATGAACACTACGTATTGAACTATTGGTGTAACACAAGTTGTTCCATGTTGTTTTTATTGGAATTTTGTTAGACAGAGATTTGTGAATATTCTACTTATTTTTTTCGAATTTGTCTTACTTATTCGGCTATCAAAACCTTAACATATTAGATCATATTTTACCATTTCATGAACGATTTTAATTTACAGCCAAATCTACCCCCTAAACTATCTTGGCCAACCCAAAACAATTGTATAGTATTGTAATGCTCACCTTAAAATAGCCCTACCTAACCTATCAACCATATAACTTCTCTAATTTCCTCCTCACATCCACTCCTCTTTCATGGTCATCTGTGCATGAAAATTATGAAAGCTAATTGAAGACTGCCAAAAGAGATGTGAAATAAAGCTAAAAGGTATATATTTCTCCTTATGCCTCATCCCCATAACCTTCATTGATATTTACCATGCTTCAATCTTGATTATTGTTAAAAAGGCAAACTAATACGTAAATATATATTTTTAAATAATCTATTAAAATGTAAAACTTGCAAACTAAACAAACCAAAATTGGGACAAGGACAATATAAAGTCAAATTAAATTATCAAAATCGCTATGTGGAAACAACGCTTACTAAAATGAAATCTATGAAATAAAAGAACACAATCCACCACATAGGGTGTACATTACTACATGAGCAAGTTAATCTGTTTCCCAAGCAAACTAATCGCACACATAACAACGCACTATCGTCACGTTCAAGGAATTAGTCAAATTTGGGAAGTCCGGGACGTTCAGGTAAATTTTACTAAACTCTGCATGAATAAAGAAACTACTGTACATGTTAAATGTCAAAATATTAATTTAAAATCAAATTTGCAACATGACAAGCTTCATTAACAATAGTACAAAATACAAATATTGATAAGATATCTATATTATTACAAAATAATATATAAAGTACAGTACAGCACTCACTAACGATAGTGCTATCGGGTAGGTACCTGTAAGCATAGCACGCCTCAAGTGACCCCTATCAACAACTACCCTTAGTACCCTACAAATAACCTACATTTATCGCACAAATAAACTAAGGAAATCGCAAAAGCAAGCAATTGATACTATCGACAATGAATACATATAATATAAAGACAAATAATTGCAAAATATGAAGTAACAACAGATTTAAACAAAGAGTACTCTTTTAACAAGAACAATCAATATAAAAAAACAAAAATTATCAATATTAATATTAATTAAAATGTAAAACTTGCAAACCAAACAAACCAAAACTGGGACAAGGACAATATAAAGTCAAATTAAATTATCAAAATCGCGATGTGGAAACAACGCTTACTAAAATGAAAATTATTAAATAAAAGAACACAATCCACCACATAGGGTGTACATTACTACATGAGCAAGTTAATCTGTTTCCCAAGCAAACTAATCGCACATATAACAAAGCACTATCGTCACGTTGTTGTTGTTGTTGTTGTTGTTCCCCAGGCTGCCTCGCCGAACAGCCCCAAGGTCCCGAGCAAGGCCAAGGCCATAGAGCGCCCCCACAAAACCCTCCCTGCTTACCACTAACAAAGCCCGGGTGACCGAAGCCACTCTAAGGCAGGGAGCTGAGGAGGGCGCGGAAACGCCCGGGAAACCAAAGCCCCACCCAAGGCCCTGTGCCCCTCAGCAATTATGAAGGGAAAGTTGAGGGGCAAGGGAAAAATGTGACGCTTTGGCTCCCAATCTGCCAACTTTTAGGTTGGCAATAAGGAGGTCGATCAACGGAAAAGACGCCGTCACTTGAGATCTAGAAGATATATAGGTAAGAGGAACAGTCAGAGTAAGCTATGGGTATGGCAGAGATCGCTCAGCTCTCACTCTGATAGACCGTGACTATCGTCACGTTAAAGGAATTAGTCAAGTTTAGGAAGTCCGGGACGTTCTGGTAAAATTTTTACTAAACTCTGCATGAATAAATATAAATAATATAAATAATAGAAAAAGAAAAAGAAAAAGATAAACAATAAATAGACAAAAAGTAAGCAGAGGTTATACAAGAAACTTCAAGTTAAAAATGCTTGATTAAAATTATTGATGTCAAATTTTAGAATCTATCTATCTATCTATTGCCTGACGCCGTGATCCCCGAAGGGGTGGCCACGAACGAACCGCCCCCATGCACCTCTGTCCCCAGTCAGTCGACGCCCCTCCCCCCAACCAGCACCGCCCTCGTTCATGTACTTCCTCACTCCATCCTTCCACCTCATATTCGGTCTACCTCTCCCACTCTGTCCCTCCACCTCGCTCTCGTACACCCTCTTAGTCATTCTCTCGCTTTCCATACGTTCCATATGGCCGAACCATCTCAAGTTGTTCCTTTTCACACTTTCCAGCACATCAGTCTCCACACCACACCTCCTTCTTACTTCCTCATTAGTCTGTCTATCCCTCCATGTAACTCCGCACGCACTCCTTAAGTAATTCATTTCCACAGCTCTCACTCTTGGTCTGAGTCTCTCAACCAACGTCCATGCTTCGCTTCCGTAAGTCAGTGTCGGGATTACCACACTGTCATGCAAGGACTTCTTCACTTCCATACTGACCACCCTATTTCTTGTTACTGCTTTTAGCGTTCCTACAACCCTCTTCCCCTGTTGTACCCTCTCCCGCACTTCTTCATCCATAGTCCCATCTTTACTCAACACACTGCCCAGATACTTAAAAGAGTTGACGATCTCCATAGCCTGACCGTTCAGCTTCACCTCACACTCTGTGACTTCACCCCTTTCGAAGACCATAACTTTGCTCTTCCCCGTATTTACCTTCAAATTCCGTTTTTTGCACACTGTTCCAAACTCATTTACCAGACCCTGCAACTCCCATTCATTATCACTCATCAGAACTGTATCATCCGCAAACAGCAGTATAGGTAGCTTCCACTCAATTCCCTCCCTTTTCAGCGATACACCAACATCCACTGCTCTTGATAGTATTTCTTTCATGACTCCATCCATATATACAGTAAACAATTACGGGGACATCACACACCCCTCTTTCAAACTAACATTCAAGTCAAAGAACTCGCTCTGCTCACTCTCCACACGTACTGCCGCCTTTGCACCCTCATACATGCTCTTCACTGCTTTCAGCAACTTGCCCTCTACTCCGTATATTCTTAGTACTTTCCACAAACCTTCTCTATCCACTCTGTCATAGGCCTTCTCCAAGTCCATAAAGGCAACATACACCTTTTGTTTCTTCTCCAGATACTTCTCCACAACACAATTCAGGGTAAAAATCTGATCTACACATCCTCTTCCCTTCCTAAAACCTCCCTGCTCGTCACCTATCCATTTCTCCGTTCTCACTCTCACTCTCTCAATCACTACCCTACTGTATACCTTCCCTACTACGCTTAGAAGACATATTCCTCGGTGGTTACCACACACTCCTCTTTCCCCTTTGCCCTTATATAGGGGGACTATTATGCCAGTCTTCCAGTCATCGGGTGCACTCCCCTTCTCCCATGCTAGTTTGCACATTTTCCATACCCATTCTATCACTATCTCACCACCATACCTCAACATTTCCCCACACACTCCATCTGTTCCTGGTGCTTTCCCCAACTTCACTCTTTTCATGGCTTCCCACACTTCTGACCTCCTGATCCCCACCTCCTCCTCCACTACTTCTCTTCTTCTCCCTCCCATACCATATCCAGCTATGTTTGCTGGCTCTTCATTCCTTACATTTAGCAACTCACTGAAGTACTCCCTCCATCTTTCGACTCTCTCTTGCTTCTCGGCTAGCATTCTCCCATTCTTATCTTTCACACCCTTACTGTTTCCCTTGCTACCTTCCCTAACTTTCTTGACTTCTTTCCAGAACAGTTTCTTACTCTCCCTCCATTTTACACTCAGATTCCTTCCAAATTCCTCATCTACTCTTCTCTTACTTTCCTTCACTACTCTCTTCACCACCCTCTTACTCTCCACGTACCTCGCTCATTTCTGTCTCTCGGAATCTTCATTCCCTCTACTACCCAACCACTCTCTATATGCTTTCTTCTTTTCTTCCACAGCTATTCTTACCTCTTCTGTCCACCATGCTGTACCTTTCACTCCCCTCCCTCCACACACCTCCTCACATGCTGCACAGATTTCCTCCTTAAATACCTTGCTCATCTCCTCCACTTCCTCCATAACTTCCAGGTCGAACCCACCTAGTCGTCTTTCCACTGCTCTCCTGTACTCCTCCCTGACTTCCTCCTCCTGCAACCTCTCCACCCTCCTCACCATTCCACCCTCCTCTCGCCTCCCTCCAGCTCTCCTCACCCACTTCTTTTGTATCCTAACCTTAGCTACCACTACATAATGATCAGACAGACCCCCTCCAATACCCCTATACACCCTAGCATCCATCACAGATTTCTTCATTCGTTCATCCACACATACATAATCAATCAATGACTTTCGTTCCACCACTGTCTTATCCTTCATCGTCAACATCCGTTTCCACGTGTACCTGTGGATCATTCTGTGTCGGAAGGTGTTGGCTATCCACAGCCTCCTCCCCACACATTCGTCCACAAGTGCACTACCATTCCCATTCACCTCTGATGGTACCCCCCACCCTCCCACCACTCCCTCAACTTTCCTATCACCCACCTTACCATTCATATCCCCAATCAGAAATATTCTTTCGTTCTTGTCAAACTTCTCCAGGCACGCCTCCACATTCATCCAGAACTCCTCTTTCTTTCTTTCAAGTATATCCTCTGTCGGGGCATACACGCATACAATCACCCACGTTTGTATTCCTACTTTCATTCTCACCCACACAATCCTTGAACCCAGACCCATACTCTCTTACACATTCCTTCCATTTGCTACTTACAAACAAACATGCACCTTCTCTCGCTGTTCCTTCACTCACTCCAGCACACACACACCCATTCCACACTCCCACTCTCTCACATCTGAACCTTTCCATTTGGTCTCTGTCATTCCACATACATCCAGCCTGGCATTTACTAACACTTCCAGAACCTCTCTCTCTTTTGTGCCATCATTCATGCCACTAACATTCCACGTAGCCATTCTCAGAATGTCCGAAGGCATGTCCTTAGTCGGTCGTGGTTCATCAACGTTGGTTCCGTCCGCATCCGAGGCTGTTCGTTCGTTTTTCTTTGCCTAGATATTTTTTCCGGGTGGGGGTCGCAAGCCCACCGACCCAACCTCTTTAGTCGCCTCTTACGACACGCAGAATACAGTCACAATAATTGACCCTAAAAAGATTAAATTTATGGAACAATTTACTTGCCTCAAAACCTCTGTCTACTAAGAGTCTGTATAGTAACCTAGCTCTAGCCCAAAAGTCATCTACTTTAGTGCAAATTTTACAAAATCTTATTAACTGGGAATAAAAACAATTATAAGTTATTTTACTATCAATATTACTACTAAGGAAAGGAAAGTTTATTACGTTAAAATTAAAATCATCAACTTTGTGATATACTTTAACCCCTACACCCCGGAAGGGCTCTTTAACGCCCATAAAAACCTCGGCCCGCGCAACCCGGAAGGGCTCTTGAACGCCCATTGCTTGCCTGAGTGCTTTCGAATGCCGCGCGTAAATTTTTGGTATCGTGGGAGGGTAGGTGGCGCCACCAGACGTAAACTACGCCACAGCATCAGTATCTACCCCGACGCCATCATGGATAGTACGCCAAATAGTGATTCCGCTGTGTCCGATACCGTGCTTCCTACGACGCCCGTGCTAGTTCGTCGCGCCTTACCCCGACGCCATCGCCTAAATGTGTTATCTCCCGGAAGTATTGAGACGACATTGAGACTTTATGAGCGTGCTGATGCCAAGCATATTGTTGATGATGAAGGCAGTGACGACTCCAGTAATTATAAGTCGAGTGATTATGGCCATGAGAGTGACAAAGAAGAGCAATTCCTGGGATTTGCGAGAGATCATGAGAGTGATGAAGGTGATATACCAGTTTTTGAGGAAGCTGGTTTACCTACAGACGGTGAACTTGAGAGAGTGAGTGAGTGGGAGAGTTCAAGGTCACTCTCCAAGTTTCGCATGAGTGACACGACCCCAAGCCCTTCGCCAGCTAAATCGCCTTTCAAGCTACACTTATATAAGAAGAAAATACTTGAAAAGGCGGCCGCGGCAGCTAGGGAACAAGACAAAATACTTGGTGAGGATGAGGCTGTGAGTGAGGGTGAGCGTGGTGACCCTTCTCGCCCGCCATTGTCTCCCTTATCTACCCACGCCACCCAAGATGACCCGGATGACCCGGGTGCCCCGCATTCTTCCCCACCACCCCCACCACTGCCAAGGGTTGAGGACACCCACTTTCGGCCTATTTGCCTCCTAGGTCCCCCGACAGGAGACATACTGCTGCCGAAAAGGGGAAAGGCAGCAAATATGCCAAAAAAGGAAAGACAAGTAAGCGAGTTTTGTTCGAGGCTCCCGCGGCGTCCACCCCTGCCGGGACGCCCGCAACTTTCCCCACGGTCCTCCCCACCTCTCCAGCCGTCAACATATGTTCCTGACGAAGTCTTTGAGCTCGCATCACCAATACCTGGGCCTAGTGACAGTGAAGCATTGCTTTCTGTCACTCGTCGCAGGCCAAGGAGCCCAGGACCTCGGGGGGACACAGCCTCACCTGCCACTCCTTCCCCACCTCGCCCACCCGCACGCCGCCCACGCATCACTCATTCCCCGCCAGATTATGTGGGGGCCACTGATGATGAAGGGCACCTCTCTGAAGACTCTGGCCATGATTACATAGGTCCACCGTCAGGGCAAGATGACCACTCTAACGATGACTATATGGACATCGACGACCCTCGACCTATCCGCTTGGCCCGGCGTCGTGCTGGCCGCTGCCCTGGCCGACGCCCTCACCGCCCTAGGACGCACGCCTCCCAAGTTGGCCGTGGGCGTGCTGGGCCACCAGCTGGAGCTCCTCGTCAGCGTAGACAAGACCCATTCTACGTTTTTCAGTGGCAAGACATAGTTGATGGGGATGGATACAACCCTGATGTGCCAGCTTTTGATGAAGTACTGGAGGGTTCAGGCATTACCCCCAATTTTCCTGCAGGCCCCAATGCTCCACCACACAAACTATTTGAGGCCTTCTTTGATGAGGAGGTGGTAGGCTATGTTGTCAAAGAGACAAATAAGCAGCACCAATACCAGGTCCACTTTTTGGGCAAGGTGACCAAGGGCCACATGAGGCAGTGGACCCCAGTGACTCATAAAGAGTTCATGGTGTTCCTGGCACTCACCATGCTAATGCCTCATGTCAAGAAGCATAGGTTGCCTGACTATTGGATCACCAATTATCTCATATCCACCCCTGCCTTCGGGAAATATAGGTCTCGTGACCGGTACCTTGATATCCTCGCAGCGCTCCATCTTGTCACCAACCTTGACGTCCACCTCCCAGACAAGCTGTGGAAGATTAGGACGTTGTACGAGATGATGCGAGAACGCTTCACCTCCTACTTCAAGCCCTTCCGCAAGGTCGTCATTGATGAGTCTCTTGTGCTGTTCCGGGGAAAACTCAGCTTCCGGCAGTACATCCCCTCAAAAAGACATCGCTTTGGCATAAAATTCTTTGAGCTGTGCGACTGCCAAACTGGCTATGTCCTGGACTTCCTGGTCTACAGCGGGAAGGAAGGGGACGTGCTTGTGGACCCCCTCATTGGCTTTGGCGGAGCAGTGGTGCAAGCCATGATGGACCGCTACTTTCACAAGAATCACGTCCTCTACACGGACAATTACTACACGTCCCCCACTCTCTCAAAGTACCTGCATGAGCGCAAGACGGGGACTGTAGGCACAGTACGAGGGAAAAGGAAGGGCATGCCACCTTTCCCTCCAAAGACCAAAAAAGGTGATATGTTCAGGAAGAAGTCGGGGCCCATTCTGGCTATCCACTGGCACGACCAGCGGAAGGTCAACCTCCTGAGCACCATCCACAAGGGTGAAATGGTAGAGACTGGCAAGGTGGATCGCCGCACCCAGGCCAGGGTGACCAAGCCCGATGCTGTCCTGGACTACAACATCAACATGAGGCTGGTGGACAAGTCCGACATGCAGATAGGCTTCATTGACTGCCTGCGTACCTCGTGCAGATGGTACAAAAAGTTCTTTCTGCATATGGTGGACATGTCAGTTCTGAATGCCTACAATATATACAAGCTTCGGAATGTGAACACACCCATGAAGTTCAATAGCCTGCGGAGGTTCCAAAAGCAGGTGTTGACGGAGCTCCTGGAGAAGTATGATACGCCACAGAGGGCAGTGGCACATCCTGGGCCCGCCGTTACTGACCGCTTGCAGTGTGCATATTACATGAATAGGCACAGGCATGGTTCCCTGCCTCAGAATGAATCAGGAAGAACGCAGCAGAAGCGGTGCCATGTCTGCTACAACAGCAGCCTGAGGGCGAGGTCAGGTAAAAAGTCCACCATGGAGTGTGTGGAGTGCAAGGTGGCACTCTGTGCTATAGGGTGCTTCTTTGATTACCACTCCAAGCAGGAGTTCTAATAATCATAGTGAAAGTGACAAAGAAAAGGACAATATGTACAGTATATATATATATATAGGCAAAAAGTGGAAGTAAACCAATTTATTGTTATACAAAAGTCATGTATCATGATAAAATTGATACAAATACAATTACACCATAATAATATGTGAAAGTGACACATATGTATATAATAAGTGACATTCATATGATTAGAACCTATAGAAATATATAAATCAGTGAAAAAAGACAATAAATTGTATATAAAACGTTTACAAAGCATATAACTAAGTGAAAGTGACAAGACCTAATATTTGATGGCCAAAGTATAATAAACACCTGTGATAACGAATAATCAGTGCCTAATATAACAATAACCTACCTCAATTACTAATAAAATGTACGGTATAGAGTGAAAATGAGCATTATCAGTGACAGTGACACTCTAAAGCATATTTATCAAAGTGAAAGTGACACAATACTTGATGGCCAAAGTATAATAAACACCTGTGATAACGAATAATCAGTGCCTAATATAACAATAACCTACCTCAATTACTAATAAAATGTACGGTATCGAGTGAAAATTAGCATTATCAGTGACAGTGACACTCTAAAGCATATTTATCAAACTGAAAGTGACACAAGACACAATACTTGATGGCCAAAGTATAATAAACACCTGTAATAACTAATAATCGACTGATTAACTGACGACCTACATGTTCTTGGAAGTCTGCTGATCCTGCACGACGACACGGGATCTCTCTATCAAACAAGGCCACAATGAGGAGTCCCGTGGCCAGCTGCTGGACGTAGGGGGCCATCTGGTCGGGGTGGTAGGCTCGTGCGAAAGCCCAGCACAGGTAACACGCTGCATCTCTGATATTAGCCCCCACAGAACACTGTCCTCGTAGTTCATCATACACCAAGGCGCGCTGCAGTACTGGCGTCACCACCGCCAGGTGTTCTGGTAGTAACAATCCTCGCCTCGCCAGTTCAGCCAGTGCCAGACACCCCCCAAGCTTTATCAGACTCCCTGGTAGAGAAGAGCTCCAGTATGGCTCCCACCACCTCATCACCAAACTCCCGTGGTAGTCGACCAGTCACGCGACCCAGACCCTTGGCAGCCGACCATCTAACAATAGTATCCTGATCATTGAGACCCTGCAGGAGACAGTCAATGATCTCCTCCATTTCTTCTGGCACTTCATCCTCCTGCTGGTGTTTCCCCACTGGTGCCGTGGGGTCTGTGTCTCCCTGTCCCGCACCACTGTCTGCCCCTCCTTCTTGTACGTTGATGGCTAGGCTTCGGCTGCCTCGCTGGTACCGCCATGTGGCTACTTTGGGTCGCAGGAACGTAAGGCCGAGGCGTTGTATCAGTTTGATGGCCAGCTTCCTGATGGGTGTGTCTGGTGCAGTTGTGACCTTGGCAGCCAGGAGTCGGGAGAGGACCTCAGCAGAGCGGCCACAGAGTTCCTCACGACGACCCTGCTTGAATATCAGACCGAGTGCTCTCAACACTCCCAGCTTGTGGAACACTCCCGATACTATACTTGTGGAGGGACTCTCTAGCACCGTAAAGCAGTGTTGTATAAAGCAAGGTAGATGTTGGTCCCTGAGGTCTGGACGAGTGATGAAGCGCGCAGCCAAGTATGCTGCCATCTCTCGGGACTTCTGGGGTGACTTCAGGTGTGTCTCGATAACAGTTAGTACTCTGTCAACAACAGTGGGAGCGCAAGTGTCTCCTCCTGAGGCAGTGGTGGCGTCAAAGGCGGCCATGCTGAAGGGCATGTAGACAATGATGGACAGCCACAACAACAACATGTAAACGATAATCTTACTGCTAACCTTTTTGGTTGACAAGTCTAGCCTATAAAATTGAATACGGAGGAAAAACAATTTTAGACGACATTTCTTGGAACAAGCAGTCTTAGTCTATGTACAAAAAAAGACAATTTAGAAATATAATACTGTTCATTATTAATACAAACCAGAGAGAGAGAGAGAGAGATAGAGAGTGGGTGAATGAGTATATGGGAAACCACAACATTGATTCATGAAGAAACGTGTCTGTCAAATTGTCTGTTATAGCAAAATTCCGATAATTTGAAAATCCCAAAAATTCGAGTTTTTGAAGATCAGTATTATCAATATTAAAATGGGCAAAACTGAAAAAAATAAAATAAAAGTGCGTGCCAGAATCGGCGAAAGGGAGACATGGTTAGGTGCAGACGATAACAATCTGCTACCCCCAACCACCTTCTACGAACTTATACTATTTATCGTATAACACTGTGACCACAGACCAACACCTACAATCTTCAAATTGTATGCCACCAACAACATCTAAAAGCTTAGCAAGCTTTACTATCCCCAAGTAAATTCTTAAGTTCACAACATTACAAAATTCACGGCATGTTTCTGTCTTTGTTACTCAGCTATAAGGTAGATTTTGTAGCGAAATATGATGTTAATTATGAAAACTTGCCATTAATACGACACACAGCCATAGAAATTTCATATATTTCCATTAAGTATCGAGAAATCAGCTACTAAGGGATTCAATTTACCATCAGATGGAAAACAAATAGAGTATAGTCGTATTCAATGTTTCTCTTTTATGTTATATTTATCCATTAATTGAACTTATTTATGTTATTGTATCCAAGAGAAATCAATATTGACAGTATAGGACGAACTAATAATATCTGCCGAAAACATTATGAAAATTACGATCGATCAGCTGCGTCTGTGTTCTCTGTTTATTAAAGGGTCACCGCAGCGAGAAGTGTCGGTTTCTGTTTTACTAAACTAAACGCCCACCGTATCGATGTTGATGTTTTCGTATACTAATTATCTATCAGTATTTAATATTATATGACAACTATTTTTTTTATTTTTTATTGAAGCGTCAACTTGAATAGTAATACAACAAATAACTTGTCCCCTGGGCAACTCCCGGGCAGACTAGCGTTGCAAATCACTAGCCCGGCAACATATCCGGGCTAGTCCGGGCTGCCGGGCTATACCTAATTTCCCAGCCTGGTGTGTTTTCATTTCCTTGGTTTGTCCTTTATGCTCTTCAAGTTGTAATCTTAGAGCTTTATTCTCGTCACGGTTCCATAGTTCCATATGTTTTTGGATTTCCTTCAAATTATTAACGCTATGTGCTCTACGAAGAGAAAGGTGGTATACACTGAGAGACCTCAGAGGAACACTGATTATTGTAATAGCGGTAGAATAGTGACAAAAGATGCAACATTGCGGCGAAGAGAGAGACTGCAGAGAATTGGTGATTGGACATGAGTTAATGATATGGAAAGCTTTCTTTTCTACTTTGTCTAGAAGTGCTGTGTGAGAGGATACTCCCCACACGTGTAAACAATACTCAATACATGTGACCCTGTACAGAGCAAGAAGCTGTGCAGGGGTTTAAAAGAGCCTCTGGAGGCGGTTGAGCACACCCCGCTTCTGGGAAGCTGTTTTAGCAAGAGTGGTGATACTATCTTTTCAAGAGAGATCAGAAGAAAAAGAGACACAGAGAATATTAAGAGAAGATGAAGGGTTGATCTGTATGTTGTTGAATAATAGGTCATAGTTTTTTGGAAGGGAGCAACGAGCAGACAGATGGAGAAATTGAGTTTTGGAAGCATTGAAAGTAACAAGGTTTACTCTGCCCCAATTAGAGATAGCCTAGTAGAGAGATCAGAAGATAGGTGTTTTATGGCCTCCTTTACGTGAGTTATGGAGTTCCTGCTGTGAATGATGTTGTTGAAGGCTAGTGGAGTAGCGTAATGTAAAGTCGTCAGTATATGAGTAAATGGGGCTGGAGGTGCAGTTGAGAAGGTTGTTGATGAATAATAGGAAGATAATTGGAGATAGAACAGAACCCTGTTCGGATATAAACCGAAGGAGGGTAGTTTGGAAGTAAGGGATTTGTGCCAGACTCTATCGAAGGCCTTCGATATGTCTAGAGCAACAGAAAAAGACTCACCGAATGGAGGATGACCAAGAGTTAGTAAGATAAGAAAGAAGATCACCAGTAGAGCAGCCCTTAAGGAAGCCATACTGGCAGTCTGAGAGTAGGTTATGGGAAGATAAATAATTAAAGGTGAATTCCAGGGATGAAACCTATTCAAACTACAATGATGGGCTGGTCTATCAGAGTGAGAGCTGAGCGATCTCTGCTATACCCATAGCTTACTCTGACTGTTCCTTTTACTTATAAATAATTATTTTACTTAAGTGTTGTTTCCACATAGCGATTTTGATTAGTTGTTTTGTCTTTTAACTGTGTTCGTATAAGTTTTGGTTTGTTTATTTTGCAAGTTTTACATTATAATATCTTCTAGATCTCCAGTGACGGCGTCTTTTCCGTGGAGTGACCTCCCTACTGCCAAGATTGGGAGCCAAAGCGTCACATTTTTCCCTTGCCCCTCACTTTCCTTTCATAATTGCTGAGTGGCACAGGGCCTTGGGTGGGGCTTTGGTTTCCCGGGCGTTTCCGCACCCTCCTCAGCTCCCTGCCTTGGAGTGGCTTCGGTCACCCGAGCTTTGTTAGTGGTAAGCAGGGAAGGTTTTGTGGGGGCGCTCGTTTATGGCCTTGGCCTTGCTCGAGACCTTGGGACTGTTCGGCCAGACAGCCTGGGGAACAACAACAATGTCCATACCAATATTGAAAATACCATATTTCAGCCGGTTCAGGGGTGGCGGGAAGGTTCAAACGTGTTGAATGCAATTGGTTAATCAACAAAACTTTCCCAGGGCGCAGTCCTACTCGGATGCTAAAAAAAAAAAAATTGTATCACTTGTTTAAGCGAAACATATGGCCAATGTATGAAATACAGTACCTGTATAAAGAAACATAAACTAAAGAAAAGTATCATTTGAGGATATTACTAACCCTACTCAGATGTTCAGTAAACTCCTGAAGCATGTCTGTGTGAGAGAAGGCGAGCCAGTGGTGGATGTCAGCGGCCGGGAAGATTGTCTCAAAGGTCCTTAGTCGATAGGTGCTCTCACTCACACGCTGCATCAGACTACTCAGCTGGTCACCCTCTTCAGACTGAAATCACAATAATAGTCTCTTCATTATCATATCTTATTATTGTTTTATACAGGTACTCCTCACTATAAATAAAGTCTCCTTATTTATTACCCTTAGAGATGAAATTGACAGTAAGTTATAGGTTTAACACACGAAAGACGGCCTTTGTAATATTTCCTATGCGCCCGGATTGGGCGATTACCAGGATTTTTTTATATTTTTTAACTCGCTTGAACTCTGTGAAACAATGGGATAAAAAAGACAATAATGTGTGGAAGAAAGTACCTGTTCTGACTTGTACGGAAACTCCAAACTCTGGGACCTTGACAGTGACAAGAAGAATTTTAGGTGTACTTGTGCAATTTCAAGTGCCTCTTGAGCAGGCATTTTCACAATTTTTCAACTCATTCTAGCTCTGGGAAACATAAGGTGGTAAGGAGTAAAAATAATTAATATGTGGATATCTGCTCTACTTAACCTGCATGGAGACACCAAAATCTTGTTTCTAGCTGGTCTCTGGCCTTGACAGTGATAACAGGAAGTGAAAGTGTTTTTGCGCGGAAATCCGGGATCAAGCCATGATTTTTTGCACTAGCATGCACTGGCTGCAATGGTTCGGGGAATACTGAGCTCAGACGGGTAGTAGTAGCAGTAGTCGTTCCCTAGGCTGCCTTGCCGAACAGCCCCGAGCTCCTAAGGGAGGCCACGACCGAGACCGGGATTTCCCATAAGTTCTCAAGGAGTGTGTGTTGTGTTGCTGGATAAGGGCTGGATGGTGCTCACATTGCAGCCTAGCTAGGTAGACTCCATTCTTACGGGAAAGGAGGGTTTCTGAGGGATGGACTTAGGGGGGTTGTGCATGTAGCTGAGTGTTGTCTTTGAGTGACTGGATGGATCAGTGGGTGATTTGAGTATGGATATGGTTCTGGAGGCTGGCTTGGGGTGGGCAAGGGGTAAGTGAAGACAGTACATGTGCATGATAACAAATGTTAGGTATTGTTTTGAGGTTTCTTGGTGTGCGTGGATGTTCTGCCATGTAGTATTGTGGGTGGTGTTGGTTTGTGGAGGCTTCGGCAAAGATTGTGTGCCTCTCTTATCAAAGTGATCCTTGATTTTGAAGATTTAGGTTTCCTGGTGTAAGTGGTCTGTAGGTGTGGTAGCTGTGCAACCAGTGATTATTTTGAGGGCTTTGTTCTGTATGGTCTGTAGGGTGTTGTGATGTGTTTCAAAGAGGTTAGAGGCCCAAGTAGGGCTAGCATATTCCATCACTGAACGTATATATAGTTAGTGTTTGTGTAGTGTCCCATTGAGGCAAGTGATGTGTATGTGAAATGGGTCTGCAGGAATTGCAGAGAACTGAAACTTTGGTGTGTTGGCTCAAAGTGATTGGTTTAGAGCATGTCAGACATATGTATGTGTATTTACCTAATTGTATTTACCTAATTGTAGTTTACAGGAGTATCGTTCTTGCAGGTAGGTCTTTTTACTTTGTAGCTGTGGCCTCTAGTTGTTTCTCTGGCGTCAAATTATCTTGTATAATCAACCCTAAATCTTTTTCTTTTTCGGCCTTGCTAATTTTATTATCTCCCATCCTGTACTCCCAATTTGGTCTATTCACACTTCTTCCCATATTTAACACATGACATTTACTTATATTAAATTTCATTTTCCACTTGGTGCTCCATTCGTATATTTTATCTAAATCCCCTTGCAGCTCCTCACAACTACTTTTATTTGTTATTTGTCTCATAATTTTTACGTCATCTGCAAACATTGACATGTAAGAGTTTATGCCTATCGGCAGGTCATTCACGTACATAAGGAACATGAGAGGTGCCAACACAGATCCCTGCGGCACACCACTCTCAACTTTCCGCCACGATGAGTAAGTTCCTCTAATGTTGGTCCTCATTTCCCTATCTGTTAAGTAGCTCTCCATCCATTTCAGCAAACTCCCCCTGACACATCCTAGCGTCTCAAGCTTAGATAACAATCTCTTATGTGGTACCTTATCGAATGCTTTGGAAAGGTCTAAGTAGACACAGTCCACCCATCCGCCTCTTTCTTGGAGTACATCTATCACCCTACTGTAATAACATAGCAAACTGGTAACACAAGATGGGACATCTCTGAATCCAAATTGCTTTGGGGTTATTATTTTCTTTCTCTCCAACATTTTCATCCATCTCTTCCTAATTAGCTTTTCACAAATCTTGCATACAATACTAGTAAGTGAAACTGGTCTATAGTTTAGAGGGTCCTCAGGGTTTCCATTCTTGTATATCGGAATGATATTAGCTCTTTTCCATTCAACAGGAACCTGTCCTTTATCTAAGGAAGCTTGAATTATGTCCCTCACTGGCTCCACTAATTGCTCTGCACACTCCTTTAAAACCCAGGCAGACACTTCATCCGGTCCCATAGCTTTTCTTACTTCAAGTCCTCTCATCGCAGATAACAGCTCATCTCTAGTTATTTCAATCTACTAAGACCACTCTCCAGTACTCCCGCCTGTGGTTCGTCAAAACCTTCCTCTCTAGTAAAAACTGACCCCAATTGTTATTCATTACCTCACACATGTCCGATACATTTTTCATACGTCCTAGCATTAACTCTTAATTTAGTAATTTGTTTCTTTACCTTCACTTACTGTTTATATATTTATAAAATAATCTAGGGTCACTTTCTCACATTTATTTTACTATGTTCTTCTCATAGTTCATTTTAACTTGCCTAATTATGTTAACATATCTATTCCTCTCCTGTTTTATATTTATTCCGATTACTCTCAGTGTTTCTTCTTCTTAATCTAGCCCAAGCTGCATCACGCCTACCCAAAGCTCTTTTGCATTTCAAATTAAACCAATCTTTCTGCTTAGTAAAATTTCCAGTTTTATATCTTGTACAAACATATTGGTTCCCACTCTATAAATTTCGAGGAATCTACTATATTTACCTTGTACGTCCCGTTCCTTCAAAATAAGATCCCAATCTACTCCCTCTAAATATCTTTTCAAGGATACATAATCAGCTTTAACTATAATTTAATCTGTCATTTATGTAGCTAATTGTCTACTCTATTGGCATACTTGAGGTCAACTTCCATTTTAGTAATAGGTGATCACTTTTACCTACAGGACATAGATAGTTTATATCACTAATTTCGTGAGGATCTTTTGTAAAAATCAGATCGAGTTTTAGAAGGTTCGTTATTACCCCTCATTCTTGTATTTTCTCTTCACATGTTGTGCAAGTACATTTTCCGTAACCAACTCCACTAGCCGACGTCCCCCAAGATCTGCTGATTTGGCCCTGCATCTCCCGATTTCCCAATCAACCTCACTACAGTTGAAATCTCCTACCAGATCAATCGATTCTTCCTTAAAAGCAATCTTCTCAACGACTGAATCATATCCTCTACCATATCCTCTACCATCTCCTCAAACTCCAACTCCCTCCATGCTCTGGTCTTTGGTGGCATGTAAGCTACTGCTATGTGTAGCTTTTTTCCTTCTATATCATTGAGTTCAACTGCCATTATTTCTGCCTTGTCATTATTTAACTCCACGTGCTTTGCTGTCATAGGGTTCTTAACTAATACTGCCACTCCACCTCCCCTTTTACCCTTTCTATCATTTCTCCATATATTATATCCTTCACTAAACACTATGTTGCTGTCAAAGTCCTGGTTCAGCTTTGTCTCTGTCAAACAGACTATCTGTGGTTGATCTTTTCTTAATATATTATCTAACTCTACCTTTTTACTGTTTATTCCATCTATATTAGTGTAGTAGCACAGTATATTTGAATCCACCTCCTTGTTTCTCTTCCCTCTCTGCCTCCCACCAGGTTCACCTCCTCCTCCTCCTCCATCCCTTCCCTGACCCAGTTTCACCTCCCCCACTAATTCTATTCTCCTCCCCCTCCCTCTCTCCCTCTGTTCCACCCTCTCCACCAACATCCTGGCTCTCTCTCCTCCCGGTCCGCTGCTCCTGCATTATCTCTCTCGCTGGGTCTCCGTGCTTTGACTTCGTACTTGTCACTGTGTCACTGTCCCTAGCACAGCTCTTACTTTCGGTTCTTGGTGGCGCTCCTGATGTACCACTTCCTTACTTGCCCTTCCCTTATTCTCAACAAAAAATTTCTTCTTTTGCTCTTCAGGACAACTTTTCCATTCTCTTCATCAGCCTTAGCTTGGAGTTCCCTTAACTGTTCTCTCGTTCTTCTACACTTAGGTCCTTTTTTACCCTTATATGATTCAGCTCTGTCGAATTTAATTTCCAGCTCACATTGGCTACTGCTTCTCTGCGGTTGATCTAAAACTTTAGTTCCACTCTTAGTGGTCTCATCTCGCCCTTCTTATATATTCCTAACCTTCTCACCTCCTCCAGTTCTTTTACCCATCCATAACCCTCATCTAAGTAATCCAGTATCCCCTTGACTTTCAACAACATCCCTTTCCTTTCTTACCTTCATATCTGCCAGGTGCTCTTCCACATCTCCAAAGATTACTACACACTTACCTCTATCTATTGTCTCTCTCACTACCTTCTCTTCTCTTTCTTCTTTAAAACTTGCACTACATTTTTTTCAAACTCTTTCTTTTCCTTTTCTCTCTCTTCCTTCTGCTCCTTCACAATTTCTTCAAGGGCTACCATCGTGGCACTCTCTACCCTTGTCCACTCATTTTTTACCTCACTAATTCCTTTTACTTCCTCACTCAGGTGGCCCTCATATTCCTTAAGCTGAGCCTTGAGTGCCACATTTTCCGATGCTAACTCGTCTACTCTGGCCATCACTGCCTCTAGGCTGTCACTTACTGGCCTAGGCCTGTGAGTGGGACCAGGGTTGCTCTCAATATCTCCGGCTAGGAGTCTTTGAGAAATAACCGCCAGAGGAACCTTTCTCGGTGTGGACAAAATTTGATATTGTGTGTATTGTGTAGAGATATGTGGTACTTGCCCGAGCGACCGAAGCCATTCCCAGGAACTCATGCCCCTGGTAGGGTGGCACGGGGATTTTGTGGCGGATTGGCCCCTATCACTGCTCCTCTTGTGATTTACAGCTCCGGGGGGTGGTCCCATGACGATGAGGCCGCCACAATTACCACTCACGCAGGTTAAGCAGCTTGGTGGCCCCTAGTAACTCAGGCAACCGCTCAGTACTACCACAAGTCACCCCCGGAGCATTTTTTTCCGCAAGAAATACTGAACGTAGGAAAACGATACCCACCTTGATAGGGTTGTTGTAGTTGTTCCCCATGCTGCCTGGCCGAGCAGCCCCAAGGTCCCAAGCAAGGCCAAGGCAATAACCAAGCGTGCCCACAGAACCCTCCCAGCTTTACCACTAAGAAAGTCCAGGTGACCGAAGCCGCTCCCAGGCGAGGGGCTGAGGAGGGTGCGGAAACACCCGGGACACCAAAGCCTTACCCAGGGCCCTGTGCCCCTTAACAATTAATAAAGGGAAAGTTGAGGGGCAAAGGAAAAATGTGACACTTTGGCTCCCAGTCTGCCAGCCTTGGTGGGGTTAATTATAATTGAGAGTGGTATGAAATAATTGAACACATATAAAACAGTTGATACCTTTGTAGTGCTTGCCAGACGTTCCTTGGCATAGCCGAGAATTTTTTTTGTGGTGTTGATATCTGGCAGCTGAGCATCTATACATAATGCAGTAACAAACTCAGCATCTTGAATCTTGTCCAGGGAGATGATCAGCTCTTCAGTAAGGCTGAAAATAGTAATACGTTCACATCATTGCAACAGCTTCAAAGTGTGACCAATCTATCATGAAATGCAATAGGCTATCACCATAAAAAAATAATAATAACTATAGAACTATATATATATATATATATATATATATATATATATATATATATAAATAAATATATATAAATAAATACAGTATAACCAATATCGCTACTACAATAATCAGTGTTCCTCGGAGCTTTCCCAGTGTATAGTTTCCCAGTGAGAAAGGTTGAGGCACATGGAATAGGTGGGGTGTTGTTGGGATGGATTAGGTCATGGCTAATTGGTAGGAAGCAGAGAGTCAGCATAAATGGTACAAAGTCAGAATGGGGAGCAGTCAAAAGTGGTGTCCCCCAGGGATCTGTATTAGGTCCTCTGTTGTTTGTTATATACATAAATTACCTTGATTTAGGTATAACTAGTAGGATAAGTAAATTTGCAGACGATACCAAAATGGGGAGAAAAATTGATTCAGATAGAGATATAGAGTGCCTCCAAAGAGATCTAGATACCTTACACGAATGGTCAGTAAATTGGCAGATGAAGTTTAACATTGACAAATGCAAGGTATTAAAGATAGGGAAGATGCATACAAATGTTAAATATAAACTAGCTAATATGGCATTAGAAAACTCGAATTGTGAGAAAGATCTAGGTGTGTTTGTTAGCAATGATTTGAAGCCTAGAAAACAGTGTATAAGCGTTCGAAACAAGGCAAACAGGATTCTCGGGTTCATCTCTAGGAGTGTGAGTAACAGAACTGCTGATGTTATCTTAAAGCTTTACTTGTCATTAGTGAGACCCCATATGGATTATGCTGTTCAATTTTGGTGTCCTTATTTCAGAATGGACATAGATTCATTGGAGAGAGTACAACGTAGAATGACAAAAATGATCCATAATATTAGAAATCTTCCGTATAAAGAAAGGTTGAAGAAATTAGGCTTACATTCGTTAGAGAGACGCAGAGTTAGAGGGGACATGATAGAGGTATTCAAGTGGGTTAGTGGGATTAATAAAGGGGACATGAAAAATGTACTAAAGCTCAGTGATAGCGAAAGAACTCGTACAAATTAGATAAATTTCGTTTCAAGAAAGATATAGGCAAATATTGGTTTGGTAACAGAGTTGTAGATAGGTGGAATAGGCTACCAAGTGCTATAGTGGGATCAAGAATGATAGGGAGCTTTAAGATACAATTAGATAGGCATATGGACGAGATGGGTTGGGTGTGAGGGTGATCTGTCAGGTGTGGCCCAGGTGTGGGGATCTGCAGATCCCCGTTTTTCTGACCTCTGACCGTTTCGGTGAGGTAAGTCCTAATGGTGTTTTTAAGCTGGGCTTATAATTAGGGTTGGGTGACAGGGATCTGCCTTGTGTAGGCCAATCGGCTTTCTGCAGACTCCCATTTTCTGATGTTCTTATACCGTTACCACCTCCTCTACGTAGGGTACGTAGTACCCGCCTTGCAACACAATCCCACCCCTACTCTGTGCAACTTTCCAACCCAAGGGTGAAACGCTATTCTCAGACTTTCTTCTATTCAACTGCTGAGCTCTGGAACTCTCTCCCAGAATCAGTCTTTCCCTCTTCCTATGACTTAAATTGCTTCCAACTCCGTGTGTCCAGGGATTTTAGCTCGAACGTCCCTTGATTTCGGCCCTGTCACTCTTTGAAATCTGGGGGAGGCACTCGCTGCTGGCAGATATGCCTTTTGTCTCCGTCATTCACATAGAAGAAAAACAAAATTCAAGATCAAACTTTCTAAAACTGGATTTAATTCCTATTCTATTACAACAAAGCCAAATAAATTTTTTTTAATAAAAATACATAACATACAGTACCTTACAAATCAACAATGCAAAAATATAATTAACACATATGTTATCCATCTTATAACTAATCAATGCAAAACTTAAAGTCACTCACTCTCCACTGCCCACATGGTCAGTAAAGGTCACATTGTTCACTGAGGCCAGCCATGGATTCATCAGGTCACACAGGAACTTGGTGCGAGCCTTGTGAACCTCCTCAAGGTCCAAGCTGAACCGCTCACAGAACTCCTCCGCTTCTTTGAACTTTCGCTTCATTAGGAGTTTTGACAGTCTGGGAATGAAAAGAATTTAGGGTGAAGGCCTCATATTAGAAACACAATAACTACAAAACTAGTTTTCAAACCAAGAATTTCCTTAAAATAGGTAGATAATAGATAGTTGAATTGGTTTCATTGCATACATACATAAATTTAAAGACCGTATACTCCACAGGAGGTGAGGTTCCGGTTTCACATCCTAATGGCGGCGCTCCAGGCAGCCCTGTTGAGAGCTGCCACACTTGTCATGTTTTTCAACAGTCTGGTCCAACGACTTTTTTGGTTCTGTCCCTTGGTGCAGTTCCCTCCACGTTCATGGCCTTACATCTTTTCACCGAACTTAGTTCATCCATCCACTCCACATGTCCAAACCATCCAAGCCTGCTAGTATGCATCTCATCACTGATTCTCCTGATACCTAACTTTCTCCTCAGTTCTTCACTTGGTATACTATCTTGCAGTTTGGCCACACACATCCATCTCACCATTCTCATCTTGTTACGTTCTATCTATGTATCTATCTATATGCTCCGGCCCAATCCTCACTTTTCCTATTTTTTATTTTTATTTTCCTCTATTTTATTATTATTATTATTATTTTATTTTTATTTTTCTTGGGGGTGGCCGACTCAAGACAGAGCACGAACAGGAAAACACAAAACTCATGACAAAACAGCGAACAAACACAGACAAAACACAAAATTCACACACATCTAGGTCACCCAGGAGAATACCCAGAGACCAGGGTCACCAAGGTCGCTCCAGCACTCCCCCGGCCCCCGACCACCCGGAGAGGCTCCGATCTCGGCAGGCAGACATGCAGCGGAGCCAAAGCCACAAGCCCGCCCACCACACTTCCAGGCGCACCCTTCATATTAATCGTCTCCCAGGGCCAGGTGCCTGATGGACTATTATCTAGTCCAACTTGCGCCCGACCCCTTCCCCCAAGTGACCACATGTTCACTCAACTATTCACAAGCATTCTCCATTCATTCGTGTTTATTACCACTTCCTTTGCCTGATATATAGTCATGCCTCTATCATCCAAAGCTTGTCTTACACAGGCTCTCCATCTCAATGGGGGTCTTCCTGCCCTTCTATCTCCCCTTGTATCTGACTCAAATATTCTCTTTGTAAGCCTTTCATCTCCCATTCGTTCAACATGACCATACCAGCTCAGCACCCTTCTGTCCACTCTGGCTGACAAATGTTCCTGCTGCCCCACTCTCCTACGTATCTCTTCATTACTCAATCCGTCTCTACGGGTAACTCCACACATACTCCTCAAGCAGCTTATCTCCATCACATCCAGCTTTCTTCTCTCCTTTTTCTTCAGAGCCCATGTCTCAGCCCCATACATCACTGTTGGCACAATTCCTTGATACATTGCACTTTTTACTTTCATTCCGAGATTTCTCGTCTTCCACATACAGTACTTCCCATTGCCCCGAAAACCTTCCTTCCTTCACACACTCTCTGTTTTACCTCCATTTCCATACCTCCACTCCTGCTTATCGATCCTCCTAGATATTTAAAACACTCTACTTGTTCCAATATTTCCCCATCCATCCTCACATCTAGATTCACCCTACGATCACCCCTATTACACACCATTACTTTACTTTTATTGATGTTCACCTTCAGTTTCCTCCTCCCACAAACCACTCCAAACTCTTTGACTACCCGCTGCAATTTCTCCTCAGAATCCGCCACCAACGCTGTGTCATCAGCGAACAGCAACTGATTCAACTCCCAATCTCTACCATTCTTTCCTACTAAACCCAATCCTCTTCCCATAGTTCTCATTTTCACCTCCCTCACCACACCATCCATAAACATAATATTATTAAACAGCCATGGTGACAATACACAACCCTGTCGCAAACCTACCTTTACCTCAAACCATTCACTCAACTCGCCATTTCCTACTCTAACACATGCTCTGCTCCCTTCATAAAAACTCTTAATTGCTTCCAACAAATTTCCTCCAATTTCATAAATCCTTAACACCTTCCACATTGCTTCATGATCCACACGATCATACGCTTTTTCCAAATCCATAAAAGCCCAAAATATCTCCTTATGCTTCTCTAAATACTTCTCGCATAACTATAGGTTTGAGTCCCGAAGGGAATAATGAAAACCTAATATTTAGTAGTGGCCCCGGAATCATTGACGATGCGCCTTACGTAGGTAATGGCCAATCTTTGAACTCTAAGCTTGCTGTTCAAACTTCCCGCCCAAGGAAAACTCAAAATACGATTGCCTTACATCGTGAGCGAAACGCTCTTAATAACCACTCACGGACTCGTCCTTATGATGTGGGTCCACTACTAGGAAAAACTAGTAATATAAATAAAGTACAGTATAAAAATTAAAAATTAAACTAGACCTGGCTTGCGCTTTCCATGCCTCTGTTGTTGTTGTTGTTGTTCCCCAAGCTGCCTGGCCGAACAGCCCCAAGGCCCCGAGCAAGGCCATAACCGAGCGCCCCCACAGAACCCTCCCTACCGACTACAATAAAGCCTGGGTGACCGAAGCCACTCCAGGGCGGGGAGCTGAGGAGGGTGCGGAAACGCCCGGGAAACCAAAGCCCCACCCAGGGCCCTGTGCCCCTTAACAATTATGAAGAGAAAGCTGAGGGGCAAAGGAAAAAATGTGACGCTTTGGCTTCCAATCTTGGTAGATTAGGAGGTCAATCCACGGAAGAGGCGCCGTCACTTGAGATCTAGAAAATATATAAGTTAAAATGTAAAACTTGCAAACTAAACAAACCAAAATTGGGACAAGGACAATATAAAGTCAAATTCAATTATCAAAATCGCTATGTGGAAACAACGCTTACTAAAATGAAAATTATTAAATAAAAGAACACAATCCACCACATAGGGTGTACATTACTACATGAGCAAGTTAATCTGTAAAAGGAACAGTCAGAGTAAGCTATGGGTATGGCAGAGATCGCTCAGTTCTCACTCTGATAGACCAGCCCATCACCAATCCATGCCTCTGTTGTTGGGCACGCTTGGCACCCCGCTCCCGCGTGCGTACCCGTCCTTAATCTGACATATCGAGACTCTCAACAATGTAGCAGATGAATGGGAAGGGGATGGCAGGGAGGGCAAAAATAGTCAATGATTCCAGGGCCACTACTAAATATTAGGTTTTCATTATTCCCTTCGGGACTCAAACATATAATTTATTAGTGGCCCCTTCATCATTGACGATGCGCCTGAATTCCCAAGACTGGAGTGGGGACATTCATCTAAACATCGCATACCACTAATAACCCAGGTAATCAGGTCAGTTTAATATCAAAGAAAATATAAAAGATAGTTACAGGCGGCAATTTTTAAAGGAAGCCTGTGGTGTTAACACCTATAAATTTTAATAGAACAGTTGGTGTAACACAAGAATAAACTAATCCTTTAGTCTATATATTCCTGGGAAAATGAAATCTTCATTATTACCCAATTTTATTAATATGTAGGCCTACATATTCATGGCCTTAGGTACTATATTACCAAAATATTTGTAATCTTACTCTATATCTAATCTCTGAGATTATTGAGTATACAGTATTGGAAACCCTATTGCATCTATAGTGTTTCCTCCAACAGGTAAAAGATAATTTAACCATGTTCCTACGTAGGCTTACTTCAGCCTAGGGAACGGGTTAAAACATGACCTTAACCCACTGAGCCCCAGCGACGCAGGGTTTGCGTCCACAATGTATGTTACGCTAAACCCCAGCGACGCATGGTTTGCATCCTGGCCGGTCCGGTCCCAATTACTCCGGTCCTATGGCACCTAGAGGGCTCAGATTTGTATGGGAACTGTGTAAGTATCCCACGCACCCATGCCGATGGTTGAAAACTCTCAAAGTCCAACCGCGTGCGCTTGAGCGCGCAAAAACATGTTTTTTGGGGGAAATTGCCTTCAATTTATTACTCTTGTAAAATCCGCTTTCGGGGGCTCTGTAGGACCATTTTTTGAGCTTTTTGATCGGTTTTTCGTGGTTTTTCCTTCATTCCTAACCCATTCGCTATTGTTTCTGGAATAAAACAAAAAAATCAGAACCAGCCAGTCCTGGGTGGTACATTTATAAATATTTAGCTGGTACTCAGCAGGTTAACACTCATTACATTTTGTCTCACTTCAGAGGCAGGTAGAGTCCTTAGCTAGGATACACCCCCCCTCCTTTTTACCTCACTAAATCAGCTTAAAACTAGACTTTCTGCCTTAGTGTTACACATGTACAAGAAGGTTTCAGGAGATTGACGGACAGGTAACGTGTGAGAAAGGTATGATTTGATGACCACAATTGGGTCTTCTGAATATCTTCTAGAGCGTAATTATGGAGGAATCTAAGTGATGCCGCCCATTTACGGATATCGTGTGATCTTGCCAACACGCCCGAATTACTCTCCCTAAAGACTTCTACCAATAATGCGGCTAGCCGGCGTTTTTGTAATCGAGCACCTGTCCGTGAAACCCAGAGGGCTCCCGCCTGTGATGGCCGGGAAGCTTGCATAAATAACCTAAGTGACTGGACTGGACACAATAAATGGTGCCTGTCACCCTGTTTCAGAGCCGGAATTTCGAACTCTGTGAAAACATGGTTAGAATGTTCATTCTTAGCAATGAAGTTAGGAGCAGGGGCTATATGTACAGTGTACACCCATGTTGCGCCTTGTAAATCGTAGACAGTTTGGCTCCGAACTCATCGCCACCAACTCAGACACCCTGTCACCCGTAGCCAGTGCCATCAGAAAAATTGACTTTTTTAGTATTAGGTCAAAGGGAGGATCTTTGCAATATTTACGGGACTGCAGCATCTCAAGGGCTAGAATGCTAGATCAAGAGACCAGGTGGGTGTGAGTTGACGGGAGGGAGGGCGAAGCTTGAAGCATGACCTCATGAAACCCTTTTCTTCCGCCTCCGGTACCTTTAGACCAGTTAAGTTTTAAAAAGGGGTCCTAATTGCTGTGAGGTGATTCCTTAATGTGACAACTGACAACTTTTGAACATCGAATAGGTAATTTAAATACTTAAACACCAGAGCCACGGAGGGCTGCTGTTGGCCAGTTTCTACACTCCACGTAGTAAATGATTTCCAGTGTGATTGGTACTGTCTTTGGGTCGATGGGGCATACTGACTAATTCATTTATGAGTCACAGTTTCCCCAAACTGGCCTAGCCACTTGGCCTTCTGAATGTCCACAAGGCGAAAGTCAGCGAGGTCTTGAGGTTTCCAATTGTCTCTAAGTGGAAATACGAGATCAGGAGCGACACCGGGTTCTCGCACCACATCTTCAACTGGTTGTACCACACTTGAGCCGGCCACAGTGGCGCAATCATCGAGACCATGCCCTGATAACCCCGTAGTTTTTGAACTACAGTAAACCTTCGCTATCTCGGACCTCTAGAAGTCGGAAATCCGCACTACTCGGACTGGCATCGGCCTCTCGGAAAGTTCGCCATATATCTCGGAAAATTACGAGGGCCCACATGGTCTGTCGGACAGGTGTCATATATCTCGGAAAATTCCAAGATCTAAGGGCAAATTCCGAGATCTAAGGCTACAGTGAGGTGGAGAAAGACCGTGAAATGGAGAAGGAAAGTGATATTTATAATATATGTCTGCTGGATACTGTACAGGTACTGGAATTTATCTGGAATCTACGTTGTTAGTGATAGGGAAGTCTCCGTTTTCTCTGGTGGCTCGGACTCCCTCTTCCAATTCGGACATTTTCCTCTCTTAACCCTCCAGCCCCGGGGGCTATAGCTCGCGACTGTGCTGTGGTACCGGGTGTTTTGACGATCTTTGGGGTATGTTAACTCCTCTGTAATTCAATGAATATGGCATGTAATGTTATGAATAAAAAAGAATAATGTTCCACAAACCTTCCTCTGTCGAATGGCGTTGAGTAGAGGTCTCTAGCCCATCTGGTTGCATAATGGTGAGCGCGGGAAGACGAGTGCTTTTCGGCGGCAAATTCTTCCCGCGTTCGGACGCGTCGCCCCGGCCATGGCTACGACGCACCGAGCCGCTCGTCGCGCCAAAGTATTTATCTCCCTTAGACGATTTTAGTGTTTGATATTGAGAATGTGATGTTTATTTGATATTTTTATAGTTATTTTGAGGCCAATTATATAAAGTATGTTTATTAGGGTATCACTGTCACTGATATTGGTAATTTTCACTCGATACCGTACATTTTATTAGTAATTGAGGTAGGTTATTGTTATACTAGGCACTGATTATTCGTTATTACAGGATTATTATACTTTGGCCATCAAGTATTGTGTCTTGTGTCACTTTCACTTTGATAAATATGCTTTAGAGAGTGTCACTGTCACTGATAATGCTCATTTTCACTCTATACCGTACATTTTATTAGTAATTGAGGTAGGTTATTGTTGTATTAGGCACTGATTATTCGTTATCACAGGTGTTTATTATACTTTGGCCATCAATTATTAGGTCTTGTGTCACTTTCACTTTGACAAATATGCTTTAGAGAGTGTCACTGTCACTGATAATGCTCATTTTCACTCGATACCGTACATTTTATTAGTAATTGAGGTAGGTTATTGTTGTATTAGGCACTGATTATTCATTATCACAGGTGTTTATTACACTTTGGCCATCAAATATTAGGTCTTGTGTCACTTTCACTTTGACAAATATGCTTTAGAGAGTGTCACTGATAATGCTAATTTTCACTCGATACCGTACATTTTATTAGTAATTGAGGTAGGTTATTGTTGTATTAGGCACTGATTATTCGTTATCACAGGTGTTTATTACACTTTGGCCATCAAATATTAGGTCTTGTGTCACTTTCACTTAGTTATATGATTTGTAAATGTTTTATATACAATTTATTGTGTCTTTTTTCACTGATTTATATATTTCTATAGGTTCTAATCATATGAATGTCACTTGGTATATACATATGTGTCACTTTCACATATTATTATGGTGTAATTGTATTTGTATCAATTTTCTCATAATACATGACTTTTGTATAACAATAAATTGGTTTTCTTCCACTTTTTGCCTATATATATATAGTGTACATATTGTCATTTTATTTGGCACTTTCAGTATGATTATTAGAACTCCAGCTTGGAGTGGTAATCAAAGAAGCACTCTAAAGCACAGAGTGCCACCTTGCACTCCACACACTCCATGGTTGACTTTTTACCTGACCTCGGCCTCACCCTGCTGTTGTAGCAGACATGGCACCGCTTCTGCTGCGTTCTTCCTGATTCATTCTGAGGCAGGGAACCAAGCCTGTGCCTAATCAAGTATTGTGCACACTGCAAGCGGTCAATAACGGCGGGCCCAGGATGTGCCACTGCCCTCTGTGGCGTAGCATACTTCTCCAGGAGCTCCGTCAACACCTGCTTTTGGAACCTCCGCAGGCTATTGAACTTCATGGGTGTGTTCACATTCCGAAGCTTGTATATATTGTAGGCATTCAGAACTGACATGTCCACCATATGCAGAAAGAACTTTTTGTACCATCTGCACGAGGTACGCAGGCAGTCAATGAAGCCTATCTGCATGTCGGACTTGTCCACCAGCCTCATGTTGATGTTGTAGTCCAGGACAGCATCGGGCTTGGTCACCCTGGCCTGGGTGCGGCGATCCACCTTGCCAGTCTCCACCATTTCCCCCTTGTGGATGGTGGTCAGGAGGTTGACCTTCCGCTGGTCGTGCCAGTGGATAGCCAGAATGGGCCCCGACTTCTTCTTGAACACATCATCTTTGTTTGGTCTTTGGAGGGAAAGGTGGCATGCCCCTTCCTTTTCCCTCGTACTGTGCCTACAGTCCCCGTCTTGCGCTCATGCAGGTACTGTGAGAGAGTGGGGACGTGTAATAATTGTCCGTGTAGAGGACGTGATTCTTATGAAAGTAGCGGTCCATCATGGCGTGCACCACTGCTCCGCCAAAGCCAATGAGGGGGTCCACAAGCAAGTCCCCTTCCTTCCCGCTGTAGACCAGGAAGTCCAGGACATAGCCAGTTTGGCAGTCGCACAGCTCAAAGAATTTTATGCCAAAGCGATGTCTTTTTGAGGGGATGTACTGCCGGAAGCGGAGTTTCCCCCGGAACAGCACAAGAGACTCGTCAATGACGACCTTGCGGAAGGGCTTGAAGTAGGAGGTGAAGCTCTCTCGCACCATCTCTTATTCCGTCCTAATCTTCCACAGCTTGTCTGGGAGGTGGACGTCAAGGTTGGTGACAAGATGGAGCGCTGCGAGGATATCAAGGTACCGGTCGCGAGACATATATTTCCCGAAGGCAGGGGTGGATATGAGATCATTGGTGATCCAATAGTCAGGCAACCTATGCTTCTTGACATGAGGCATTAGCATGGTGAGTGCCAGGAACACCATGGAACTCTTTATGAGTCACTGGGGTCCACTGCCTCATGTGGCCCTTGGTCACCTTGCCCAAAAAGTGGACCTGGTATTGGTGCTGCTTATTTGTCCTCTTTGACAACATAGCCTACCACCTCCTCATCAAAGAAGGCCTCAAATAGTTCGTGTGGTGGAGCATTGGGGCCTGCAGGAAAATTGGGGGTAATGCCTGAACCCTCCAGTACCTCATCAAAAGCTGGCACATCAGGGTTGTATCCATCCCCATCAACTACGTCTTTGCCACTGAAAAACGTAGAATGGGTCTTGTCTACGCTGACGAGGAGCTCCAGCTGGTGGCCCAGAACGCCCACGGCCAACTCGGGAGGCCCGCGCCCTAGGGCGGCGAGGGCGGCGGTCAGGGCGTCGAACAGCACGAACGGGCAGCAACGACGCCGGGCCAAGCGGATGGGTCTAGGGCTGTCGATGTCCATATAGTCATCGTCAGAGTGGTCATCTTGCCCTGACGGTGGACCTATGTAATCATGGCCAGAGTCTTCAGAGAGGTGCCCTTCATCATCAGTGGCCCCCACATAATCTGGCGGGGAACGAGTGATGCGTGGGCGGCGTGCGGGTGGGCGAGGTGGGGAAGGAGTGGCAGGTGAGGCTGTGTCCCCCCGAGGTCCTGGGCTCCTTGGCCTGCGACGAGTGACAGAAAGCAATGTTTCACTGTCACTAGGCCAGGTATTGGTGATGCGAGCTCAAAGACTTCTTCAGGAAGACATGTTTGAAGGCGGGAGAGGTGGGGAGGACCGTGGGGAAAGTTGTGGGGGCGTATGGCTGGGGCCGGCAGGGGTGGACGCCGCGGGAGCCGCGAACAAAACTCTTCTTACTTTTCTTAATTTTTTTCGCATATTTCCTCCCTTTCCCCTTTTCCGCAGCAGTATGTCTCCTGTCGGGCGACCTAGGAGGCAAATAGGCCGAAAGTGGGGGGGTCCTCAACCCTTGGCAGTGGTGGGGGGTGGTGGGGAAGAATGCGGGGCACCCGGGTCTCTTTGGTGGCGTGGGTAGATAAGGGAGACAATGGCGGGCGAGAAGGGTCACCACGCTCACCCTCACTCACAGCCTCATCCTCACCAAGTATTTTTGCTTGTTCCCTAGCTGCCGCGGCCGCCTTCTCAAGTATTTTCTGCTTATATAAGTGTAGCTTGAAAGGCGATTTACCTGGGGAAGGGCTTGGCGTCGTGTCACTTATGCGAAATTTGGTGAGTGACCTTGAACTCTCCCACTCACTCACTCTCTCAAGTTCACTGTCTTTTAGGTAAACCAGCTTCCTCAACAACTGGTACATCACCTTCATCACTCTCATCACTGTCATGTTCTCTCGCAAATCCCAGGAATTGCTCTTCTTTGTCACTCTCATGGCCATAATCACTCGACTTATAATTACTGGAGTCGTCACTGACTATATCATCAACAATATACTTGGCATCAGCACGCTCATATAGTCTCAATGTCGTCTCGATACCTCCGGGAGATAACACATTTAGGCGATGGCGTCGGGGTAAGGCGCAACGAACTAGCAAGGGCGTCGTAGGAAGCACGATATCGGACACAGCGGAATCACTATTTGGCGTACTGTCCATGATGGCGTCGGGGTAGATACTGTTGCTGTGGCGTCGTTTACGTCTGGTGGCGCCACCTACCGTCCCACGATATCAAAAATGTACGCGCGGCATTCGAAAGCACGCACGCAAGCAATGGGCGTTCAAGAGCCCTTCCGGGGTGGAGGGATTAAGTCGGACATAAGTCGGACATAAGTCGGACATAAGTCGGACATCTCGGACTGGGTCTCCCCAAAATTAGTCCGAGATAGCGAGAGTTTACTGTACTTTGCACATTAACCCTTCAGACCCAGAAGGGCTCTTAACCCTCTCACCACGGAAGGGCTCTTGAACGCCCATAAAAAAGCATATAACAGGTACCCGGATGGTATCTTGAACCCCCAGTGGTTGAAAGCCTGTGAGCTTCGTGTGCGAGGCGTCGGTCCGACGCATGTAAACAACAGCCGGCTGGACCGTCGCCCCGCATCTCCGGCCACAAGAAGGAGAGCGTCGCTTGTTCGTGTGTGCCTGTATGTTGTTGTTAAGTATCGAAAGGTGGTGTAAAGTGGCTGTTTTGGCCATAAAGTTATCTCCAATGAAATCATCATCACGCTCAAGTTGACTTAGAGCTCTACTAAATGCCATTCTACAGGTAAACACAGCTACCTTGGGGAGCGCGGGAATGCGGAATCAGTTACGAATATACGTAGCCTAGATGGTTTTTCGCCAAAACACCTCGAGGAATATAATAATAGCCTGAGGGTTAACACCCCTGAAAACACACCCGAGCTACCCTCTTAAACACCCATGGGCTCAAAGCCTGTAAACTTGGTGTGCCGTACGTCCTTGCATGTAACACAACTGGACCGACGCCCCGCATCTCCGCCACAATATCGTCGCTTGTTCGTGTGCCTGTATGTTATTGTTAACTCCTAACTGCGGGAGACTTAAGAGTTTCCCCGGCGGACTGCGGGAAGACTCTAAGAGTCAAGAAAAAAAAAATCACTTTTGACATCGGGAGAAAAAAAAAAAAAAAAAAAATATGCCCCTGGGCCATTTCAAATCTCAGTCCTCTACCTCCCTCCTTCCCCACTTCCTTCCTCCTCTCCTTCAGTTATCACCTATTTTTCCCTTTTATTCCTTATTTCAGGTATATTTTCGTGCTACATTAGCGAGTTGCAAGCAGGGCGTTGTCATCACTGAGCAAAAGAGAGAGAGAGAAAGAATCGATCGACTGTGTCTATGGGGGAAATTGGCGGAAGCAGCTTGCCTCACCCATACATTATACAACTCGCGGGCTATATCTCCGATTTTGACCGTTCCAGTCCCAAACGCTTCCACTTAATTGTTGTTTCAGGTTAATACCTTTATAATCATAAATGCATATGGATAAGTAATGCTATTAATGGTACAATGAATATTTTAGTGACGGAACACCTCAAATACATGCGCACAGGAGAGTGTGGTCTAATTACCCCCATGCGCAGTTGTTAGGTAAGTATCGAAAAGTAGTGTAAGTGGCTGTTTTTGCCATAAATTATCTCCCAATGAAATCATCATTACAACTGAACCATTTGATTAGAGAGCTCTACTTAACGCCATTCTACAGTACAAAACACATCTACGCTTGGGGATGCCGGAAATGCGGAAGCAAGCCAAATCAAAGATGCGGTAGACTGGCGGAGAAGTTTTTTTTCGCCAAAACCCCCGGATTTCGGGGAATATATATATAATACATAGCCGGGGCTGGAGGGTTAAGGATGCATCTGGAGGTGGAAACAGATAAATGGAGCTCCATTTGTTCCACTCTACCAGCAATGCGTCCGGACCCCCTGCCGGAGTCAGACTCCGGCACGTGAGGTACTGAGGGAGCCTGTGGCTTGCCTCTGACGCGAACAAGTTCACTTGTGGATGGTAGGGCTCTGCAATCAACTTTTGAAAGATGTTTTGCCTGAGAGCCCATTCTACTTGAGTGCTCTGTCTTCTGTACAGCGCATCCACCCATACATACGCCACGCCGGGCAGATACGTTGCGTGAAGATAAATCTCTAGCCTCGCGGCTAGCCGAAAAATCTTTTCTGACAACCCTTGTAACACTCGTGATCTCACTGACCCTTGCTTTTGAATGCATGTTACTGCAGTCAAATTGTCCATTCTGAAGGCTAGGGACTTGCCCGCCTGGCTTGTGCCGTGCTTCTGTAAGAAGAATAGTGGGACTAGCAACTCCTTGGCATTGATATGAAGATGATTTGACATTGACCATCGACCCTGACTCTGGTGGCCTAAGTTCGATTGGTAACCCCACCCCAGGGTTCCTGACGCGTCTGTATCTATCCAAACCGTCGGGGGTGGAGCTGTCCAAGTCAAGGAGGAGTGAATAACTTCTGGCTTCGCCCAAGCTGCCAGGAGGTTGTGGATTAAGGTTGGAATTGTCCTTAGTGTTTCTGCCGGTGAAAGTGGAAAACACTAGTTTCCTTCCAAGATCATTCTTTTGACCTTCAGGCGACCTAACGGTACCGTCAGTTGTATCCAGTTGAGTGAGCCTATCAGAGATTCCCAGATCTTCCTCGTTGTCGTCCGGGAGTGTAGAAATCGGAAGAGTTTCCTGTGAAACCTCTGACGATTGTCTACACTCTGACTCAGAGTTAGTAGTTCGGTATCCCAGATAATTTAACCCATTGGATTTGTTTGGTGGGAATGAGAGATGACTTTGCTAAGTTTACCCTGAACCCTAAGGCTTTTACATGATCTAATACTAGTTGAACATGGTGAAGGCACATTATCTTGGATTGGGCTACCACTAGCCAATCGTCTAGGTACCATAAAATCATGATTCCCTGTTTGAGCAATGGTAGCAATGCCTGTCGGACTAATTTTGTGAATACTCTGGGTGCTAGATTTAATCCAAAGGGCATTCTTTGGAAGACAAACGTTTGATCCCCATTGCGTAAAACTAGGAACCTCTGAAAGCGTTTGTTGATGGGGACATGCCAATAGGCGTCTTTTAGATCTATCGAGCACATCCAGCCTTGTGGTGGGAGTGACAACCTGATCTGATTCACTGGCAGCATCCTGAATGACTGATTGTGAATATGGGTGTTGAGATATGAGAGGTCTATCACCGGCCTCATCTGAACACTGTCCCTTTTTGGCACCAAAAACAACCGGGATATGAACACTCGCATTGACGTAGGACTGGGGATTATGATCTGCTTCTGTGCCATCTCTTTGACAATGGATCCCACCTCTAATGAGACTCGGTTGAATTTTGTGGGGAAACGTAAACGGGGTCGCCGGGACCACCGCCACGAGAGGCCTTTGCGGACCGCTGTCCTTGCCCATGTTCGCCGGGGCCATGCTCTGAAATGATCTCGGAAGTTGCCAGTCATGCGACTGGTCTTGTCCGGCAGAGCTTCTCTCTGATCCGTCTCGCCTTGTCTTGGCATTGGGAGTGAGAGAGTCCTGTGGTATGTCTCAGTTACTGAAGGGTGGATGTGACTCTGACTTTGGCTTGGGGGGATGAGAGTCATGCTACTGGGTTTTGACCTCTGGGTTGACCCCTGGGTTGACCCCTGTATTGGCCCCGAAAGCCCCTCCCTCTGCCCCTGAAGTTACCGCGCCCTCTATGGGCCCCGGAATGCGTAGGGGTTATGAAAGTCTTGGATGACTGCTTGAACTGTGACTGACCACGAAAGGACTTGAACTGTGACTGACCACGAAATGAACTTCTATGTTTGAATTTCTGTTTGGCCTGCCTGCTCTTCTTTGTATTTAGAAGTGGTGGCAGTTGTGTGGTCTAGAAGGAATGTGACTAACCTCCTTACATCTTGGGAGACTAAAGTATCCGTAAAAATATCGGATAGGAGTAACCTTCTACCGATCTCAGCCGGAAGTTTTCTTCACCAATTGCACTCTTAAATCTTGGCGGTACCGTACAGCCTCAAAGAGAGCTGTCCGGATGTCGCCAAGAAATTGAACTGAGTTTTGGAGAAGACGTCTGGTCAGAGAAAGTGCCTTCTGAGATCCGGCGTCCGTAAACCGACTCAGCCGTTCTAGCAAAGAGTCTGCTAGTTGTTGGTGGAGTAGGTGTGGAGACGCCAGTCTCCAGACCTTCTGTCTTACTTTATAATCTTTGTCAATCTGAGCTTGTGTGGGAGGGCAATAAGGTTCAGGTAGATCACACAAAGATAATTTTGGGGCCCCCATGAAATCAAGTATATGTTGGGGAATACGGGTCCCCTTGCCTACTGGCATAGAAAACCAATGATTGTCTTCTGCTGGAATTTGGTGACTATGTTTGTTGGTGATGGTGCTGGCCAACAACTGGGCCTCATGTCCCCAAGTAACCCAGTGCCCACGCTCCCCTCCCGTAATATGAACTAAAGAGGTCCCATGAGAGTCCCTGAAAGGAATGGAATTTAGTTCTGGGGTCAAGCTCTGCAACGCTTTTAAGTCATTAAATCCATCAGTTTTAGACCAGTCTGAAAACAGTTTTCCGGCGGAAGCAGGGGAAAAGGTGGGGGATGATGTGTACACAAAAAATTCAGGATTGAAATGATGTGGAATGGCCTGAATAACAACATCAAGTACCTCTCCTAATTGGTTCTTGGCCCTTAATTTCTTCTTTCCACTTACTTCTATAACCCAGTCTTTCTGGGACAGGTAACTCACCTGAATGCAAGGTGTGTGCGAGGTGGGGTAACTATTGACCAAGAAGTGTCTGGTCCATACAAGAGCGGCATAGGGCCCTTTTTGTTGGGGATGGACTTGTCTAGTGGGGGAGCTAACAAACCCGAAAATTTCATGAGGTTGTAAGAGAGCAGAGGTGCCTGGAATCGAAGCCATAGGGCTGATTATAGGGGAAGGGGGAGAAGTTACTGTAACTTTGAGGATGTACTACTACTTGCCCCAGAGGTCGCACTGCCGGGGATACAGGTGTGGTGGTAGTCATCTGTCCTCTCACTCTTAATCTGTCTCATAAAACCAAATAGTTCTCGTAACTCAGTGTGTCAACTCAGCCTCACTGTTTTGTTCAGACTGGGGTGCGGGCTGTGACACTACCGAGCCCTGCGTCCCAGATTGTTGAGAGACTGGTCGGTGGCTAGGCCCCACTTCCTCAGTATATCCCCCATGTTTGGTATATCTCTATCAGTGGCTCCTCTATTAGTGATTCCGTTGACAGGGTCGACAGGGCTGGGTGAGTTTCCCACCCAGGCTCATCGACCTGGGCATCGGTATCATATTTATCGGTTTGGTGATTAATAGGAATCCTCATGACTGGGGAGATTAATCATGTGCAAATCTGTGACCTCAGACATGGGGGGTTCCTGAACAGAGTGTATGCCTACCTGGGAGCTCTCCTGTCTCCCCCGGTGAGAAACTACTGCCCCTTCTTGCTTCCTCTAACAGGTGAAGCGACAGGTTCTGGTGTAGGATTATGGGGTATAGTACATTGGTGGTAATAGCCTGAGACCGGACTAGATGTACCTCGTGATGTCTCTCTTCCTCGCTGAGGATTTCCGTCTAGCTTTTGGCGGTCTTAGCTTTCCTTCTTACTTGCTGAGGAGGACTTCTTATGCCTGCTCGACTTTGGTTGTCCCCGGCGGTTAGTGCGGAGTCAAAGTTCGAGCGGGGCCCCCTGGTCATCTGGCGGGGGCTTAGTTTGTGGCAAGGGCGACCTCGACCTATCTCGCCGGCTGGTTGAAGCTAGTTCCTCCGGCGGCTTTTTGTCCCGAGGTCTCTTTCGGTGGCCGGAAGAGTCTCCCGAAGAAGATCTCGGAAGGGTTGAGGTAGTGTCTGGACTCTTTAATGAATCCTCCAGTTTTATCATCTAACTGGAGGGATTTATGAGCCTTTGTTTTACAATATGTTCCATATTCAAATTTAATATTTTGGAGAATAGCCTTACATTGACTATTTCCATCATTAATCAATGCATTGCGGAGGGCTGAACATTGGGGACAAGATTTTGATAACCATCGACCTCTCGAACGGTCTAGGCAAGTGACACACTTTACACAGAGTAAGTGTCCCATGATTGCTAATCTCTGGCAGCTCAAGAGCTGAACAGTAACTTCAGTAACTTCTACCACCCGCCAAGCGGGTGGTTTTACCCTAACTAACTAGTTTCCGTGCTCTTTTTCATGCATAAACAAGAGCCAAGCATAATACAATTATGTATCCCTGAAAGGGCGTAAATTGAGCTTTCCAATGACACCAGAACCATCCTTCTACGACCACACATTCTCTTGCAACGATCGTGCAACACGAGTGCAAAATCCCTAAAATACGGTAATTTCCTTACATAATTCCCTGCATAGCGAGGCAGTGAGTGTGGAGTAAACGTCAGTAGTCGCGCGGGACCTGTGCCGAGCGGTCATGAGCCGACCTACGCTCCTCCACCCGCTCGTCTCTCTCTCAGAGCCATTATTGCTCCAAAATTGCACACGGACTTAAGTCGGGCCCCGCCACATAGTCCTTGGTTCTCTAGCCCGACTTAAGTCCACCCCCGCTAGACAAGGGTTAAGCAATCTTAATTCCCTTCACGTTAACCATTTCCCAGAAATGATATCGAGTATAGTGTAGCCTATTAAGTGCTATTAATTTATAAACTTCTTACCCAAGTGCAAAAACACTGACCTCATTCGTCTTGTGATACATGAATCAACCCCGGCGATCTTCGAGCGCTAACACGGATTATTTTTATTCTAGATCCGGGCGGATAATCGCCCATGATAAAGCATAACGTAAACTCGAGCTGACATTCAAACAGCACACCACAAACATTAAAATGAAACTGACACCCAGACTTAACGCCCTCAGGTCACTTGCTCACACAAAATTTGGACACAACAAAGAAACTACCACCACAGTATAAACAATACATAAGATCAGTGATGGAATACGCAAGCCCAGCCTGGGCTTCTAACCTAGCTGAAACACATCATAAGACCTTACAGACTATTCAAAACAATGCCCTGAAGATCATTACAGGCTGCACAGCTACTTCACCCACAGATCACCTACATCAAGAAACCAAAATTCTCAAAGTCAAAGACCATCTGGACATGAGAGGCACTCAATTCCTGGCAGCAGCCTCCACAAACCAAGACCACCCACTAAACTAGCATGGCATACACAGCCCACAGACACGGCAAGAAATATCAAAACAACACTCTGCCAGCATCAGCGGTATCAATCACACAATTATTGTCCTCTCTCCCTCCGCTCGCCTGGCCCACCTCCAGAACCGAACTTCGCAGAAGCATCAGCTCATACTCATATCCTCTCACCGATCGCATCCACTCACTCCAGGACACAAACACGCAGCTGCATGCACGACCCTCCCCGAAATGCCATCGCTTGTCCGAATCCTCCCTGCCTCAGGGGGCGAGGACAGAGTCCACCGTGGGCGCGAGGCGTTGAAGATCTGGCGGCACACCAGCCCAGCCTCTCCTGAGCTATCAGAAGAGACTGGATGACTCCGTTGTCGACGCTCTGCCGCTGGATGATAACACAGCACCCTACATACCATTTAAATCACATCATTAGAAAGACTGCATTTCACCACAACCACTTATGAGAGCGTATGCCAACAACATCAATGTCGAGGTCACTAAAATGAGAGCTCTAGTGGGAAAGCCTGATCGTGGCCCATCGGCCGTTTCTCAGTGGACTCGGTGGCTGTTCGGCCAGGCCAGCTTAGGGAACAACAACAACAACAACAACTCGCAGCTACAACACCGTAAAAAGGGGAGTTGTATGTCTCTGGCTCCGGCCGTGACTGATTGCGGGCGATTGCATCACCTTGATTCGCGCGGTCTGTCTGCGACTTTGTGGGTCCCACTGTTAATATCGGGCAGGTGTAATGTTTCGTCTTTCAAAGGTCCGGCAAAGATTTTAATTGTTGGTGGGCGTAAAACGTGATTACGAGGGGGACTTCGCTCGTTATCCTTCGTAACTCGAATTAGGTTTTAAGTGACGATGCTGGCACCTAAAATGGCCTGAAAACAACCCAAAATATTTTAATTCTTTTGCAAAACTGGTTTTCCAGTACTTGGAATTTGGATTTGTCTGTCTTAGGCCAGACGAACGATTTAGTTATTAGT
>CM064543.1:5684295-5825926 GCA_032716605.1 Paralithodes platypus
GTGTCTTGTGTCACTTTCACTTTGATAACTATGCTTTAGAGAGTGTCACTTGTCACTGATAATGCTCATTTTCACTCTATACCGTACATTTTATTAGTAATTGAGGGAGGTTACTGTTGTATTAGGCACTGATTATTCGTTATTCACAGGGGTTTATTATACTTTGGCTATCAATTATTAGGTCTTGTGTCACTTTCACTGTGAAAAATATGCTTTAGCGAGTGTCACTGTCACTGATAATGCTCATTTTCACTCGATACCGTACATTTTATTAGTTAATTGAGGTAGGTTATTGTTGTATTAGGCACTGATTATGTCAATTATCACAGGTGTGTATTACACTTTGGCCATCACATATTAGGTCTTGATGTCACCTTTCACTTTGACAAATATGCTTTAGAGAGTGTCACTGCATAATGCTAATTTTCACTCGATACCGTACATTTTATTAGTAATTGCAGGTAGGTTCTTGTTGTATTAGGCACTGATTATTCGGTATCACAGGTGTTTATGACACTTTGGCCATCACATATTAGGTCTTGTGTCACTTTCACTTAGTTATATGATTGGTAAATGTTTTATATACAATTTATTGTGTCTTTTTTAACCTGATTTATATATTCTATAGGTTCTAATCATATGAATGTCACTGGGTATATACATATGTGTCCCTTTCACATATTATTATGGTGTAAAATTGTATTTGTCATCAATGTTCTCATAATACCGGACTTTTGTATAAACAATAAATTGGTTTTTTTCTTCCACTCTTTTGCTCTATATGCATATAGTGTACAATATTGTCATTTTATTTGCCACTTTCCGTATGATTATTAGAACTCCCCGCTTGGAGTGGTTAATCAAAGAAGCACTCGTAAAGAAACACAGAGTGCCGACCTTGCAACTCCACACACTCCATGGGTTACGTTTTACCTGACCTCGGCCCTCGCCGCGGCTGTTGTAGCAGACAGTGGTCAGCCGCTTCCTGCTGCGTTCTTCCTGATCATTTCTGAGGCAGGGAACCAAGCCCTGTTGACCTATATCAAGTATTGTGTCACACTGCAAGCGGTCAATTAACGGCGGGCCCAGGATGTGCCACTGCCCTCTGTGGCATAGCATACTTCTCCAGGCGCTCCGTCAACACCTGCTTTTGGAACCTCCGCAGGCTATTGTACTTCATGGGTGTGTTCACAATTCCGAAGCTTGTATCTATTGTAGGCATTCAGAAACTGACATGTCCACCATATGCAGAAAGAACTTTTTGTACCATCCTGCACGAGGTACGCAGGCAGTCAATGAATGCCTATCTGCATGTCGGACTTGTCCACCAGCCTTCATGTTGAGGTTCGATAGTCCAGGACAGCATCGGGCTTGGTCACCCTGGCCTGGGTGCGGCGATCCACCTTGCCAGTCTCCACCATTTCCCCCTTGTGGATGGTGGTCAGGAGGTTGACCTTCCGCTGGTCGTGCCAGTGGATAGCCAGAATGGGCCCCGACTTCTTCTTGAACACATCATCTTTTTTGGTCTTTGGAGGGAAAGGTGGCATGCCCTTCCTTTTCCCTCGTACTGTGCCTACAGTCCCCGTCTTGCGCTCATGCAGGTACTGTGAGAGAGTGGGGGACGTGTAATAATTGTCCGTGTAGAGGACGTGATTCTTATGAAAGTAGCGGTCCATCATGGCTTGCACCACTGCTCCGCCAAAGCCAATGAGGGGGTCCACAAGCAAGTCCCCTTCCTTCCCGCTGTAGACCAGGAAGTCCAGGACATAGCCAGTTTGGCAGTCGCACAGCTCAAAGAATTTTATGCCAAAGCGATGTCTTTTTGAGGGGATGTACTGCCGGAAGCTGAGTTTCCCCCGGAACAGCACAAGAGACTCGTCAATGACGACCTTGCGGAAGGGCTTGAAGTAGGAGGTGAAGCGTTCTCGCATCATCTCGTACAACGTCCTAATCTTCCACAGCTTGTCTTGGAGGTGGACGTCAAGGTTGGTGACAAGATGGAGCGCTGCGAGGATATCAAGGTACCGGTCGCGAGACATATATTTCCTGAAGGCAGGGGTGGATATGAGATCATTGGTGATCCAATAGTCAGGCAACCTATGCTTCTTGACATGAGGCATTAGCATGGTGAGTGCCAGGAACACCATGAACTCTTTATGAGTCACTGGGGTCCACTGCCTCATGTGGCCCTTGGTCACCTTGCCCAAAAAGTGGACCTGGTATTGGTGCTGCTTATTTGTCTCTTTGACAACATAGCCTACCACCTCCTCATCAAAGAAGGCCTCAAATAGTTCGTGTGGTGGAGCATTGGGGCCTGCAGGAAAATTGGGGGTAATGCCTGAACCCTCCAGTACCTCATCAAAAGCTGGCACATCAGGGTTGTATCCATCCCCATCAACTACGTCTTGCCACTGAAAAACGTAGAATGGGTCTTGTCTACGCTGACGAGGAGCTCCAGCTGGTGGCCCAGAACGCCCACGGCCAACTCGGGAGGCCCGCGCCCTAGGGCGGCGAGGGCGGCGGTCAGGGCGTCGAATAGCACGACGGGCAGCACGACGCCGGGCCAAGCGGATGGGTCTAGGGCTGTCGATGTCCATATAGTCATCGTCAGAGTGGTCATCTTGCCCTGACGGTGGACATATGTAATCATGGCCAGAGTCTTCAGAGAGGTGCCCTTCATCATCAGTGGCCCCCACATAATCTGGCGGGGAACGAGTGATGCGTGGGCGGCGTGCGGGTGGGCGAGGTGGGGAAGGAGTGGCAGGTGAGGCTGTGTCCCCCCGAGGTCCTGGGCTCCTTGGCCTGCGACGAGTGACAGAAAGCAATGGTTCACTGTCACTAGGCCCAGGTATTGGTGATGCGAGCTCAAAGACTTCTTCAGGAAGACATGTTGAAGGCGGGAGAGGTGGGGAGGACCGTGGGGAAAGTTGTGGGGGCGTATGGCTGGGGCCGGCAGGGGTGGACGCCGCGGGAGCCGCGAACAAAACTCTTCTTACTTTTCTTAATTTTTTTGGTATATTTCCTGCCTTTCCCCTTTTCGGCAGCAGTATGTCTCCTGTCGGGGGACCTAGGAGGCAAATAGGCCGAAAGTGGGGGGTCCTCAACCCTTGGCAGTGGTGGGGGTGGTGGGGAAGAATGCGGGGCATCCGGGTCATCTTGGGTGGCGTGGGTAGATAAGGGAGACAATGGCGGGCGAGAAGGGTCACCACGCTCACCCTCACTCACAGCCTCATCCTCACCAAGTATTTTTGCTTGTTCCCTAGCTGCCGCGGCCGCCTTCTCAAGTATTTTCTGCTTATATAAGTGTAGCTTGAAAGGCGATTTACCTGGGGAAGGGCTTGGCGTCGTGTCACTTATGCGAAATTTGGTGAGTGACCTTGAACTCTCCCACTCACTCACTCTCTCAAGTTCACTGTCTTTAGGTAAACCAGCTTCCTCAACAACTGGTACATCACCTTCATCACTCTCATCACTGTCATGTTCTCTCGCAAATCCCAGGAATTGCTCTTCTTTGTCACTCTCATGGCCATAATCACTCGACTTATAATTACTGGAGTCGTCACTGACTATATCATCAACAATATACTTGGCATCAGCACGCTCATATAGTCTCAATGTCGTCTCGATATCTCCGGGAGATAACACATTTAGGCGATGGCGTCGGGGTAAGGCGCAACGAACTAGCAAGGGCGTCGTAGGAAGCACGATATCGGACACAGCGGAATCACTATTTGGCGTACTGTCCATGATGGCGTCGGGGTAGATACTGTTTCTGTGGCGTCGTTTACGCCTGGTGGCGCCACCTACCGTCCCACGATATCAAAAATGTACGCGCGGCATTCGAAAGCACGCACGCAAGCAATGGGCGTTCAAGAGCCCTTCCGGGTTGCGCGGGCCGAGTTTGTTATGGGCGTTCAAGAGCCCTTCCGGGGTGGAGGGATTAAGTCGGACATAAGTCGGACATCTCGGACTGGGTCTCCCCAAAATTAGTCCGAGATAGCGAGAGTTTACTGTACTTTGCACATTAACCCTTCAGACCCGGAAGGGCTCTTAACCCTCTCACCACGGAAGGGCTCTTGAACGCCCATGATATCTTGAACGCCCAGTGGTTGAAGCCTGTGAGCTTCGTGTGCGAGGCGTCGGTCCGGTGCATGTAAACAACAGCCGGCTGGACCGTCGCCCGCATCGGCCACAAGAAGGAGAGCGTCGCTTGTTCGTGTGGCCTGTATGTTGTTGTTAGCTCTAAATGTAAACTTGGTGTGCGAGGCGTACGTCCGGTGCATGTAAACAACAGCCGGCTGGACCGACGCCCCGCATCTCCGGCCACAAGAAGGAGTTCGTCGCTTGTTCGTGTGTGCCTGTATGTTATTGTTAACCCGGGAACTGCGGGGAGACTCTTAAGAGTCAGAGAAAAAAAAAATCAACTTTTGACATCGGGGGGAAAAAAAAAAAAAAAAAAAAAAAAAAAAAAAAAAAAAAAAAATGGCCCCTGGGCCATTCAAAATCTCAGTCCTCTACCTCCCCTCCTTCCCCACTTTCCTCCTCTCCTTCAGTTATCACCTATTTTCCCTGTTATTCCATTATTCTGAGGTATATTTTCGTGCTAACATTAGCGAGTTGCAAGCAGGGCGTTGTCATCACTGATGGCAAGCGAGTGCAAGAGAGAGAGAGAAAGTATCGATCGACTGTGTCTCAGTGGCCTTGGGGGAAATTGGCGGGAAAGCAGCTTGCCTCACCCATACATTATACAACTCGCGGGCTATATCTCCGATTTTGACCATCAGTTTCCAAACGCTGTTTTCACTCGTTTAATTGTTGTTTCAGGTTAATACCTTTATAATCAACCCATAATAGGCGCATATGGATAAGTATTAATGCTATTAATGGTACAATGAATATTTTAGTGACGGAAACACCTCAAATACATGCGCACAGGGAGAGGTGTCTAATTACCCCCATGCGCACTTGTTAGGTTAAGTATCGAAAAGTAGTGTAAAGTGGCTGTTTTTGCCATAAAGTTATCTCCAATGAAATCATCATTACAACTGAACCAGTTGATTTAGAGAGCTCTACTTAACGCCATTCTACAGGTACAAAACACATCTACGCTTGGGGATGCGCGGGAATGCGGAAGCAAGCCAAATAACAAAGATGCGGTAGCCCAGGCGTAGAAGTTTTTCGGCCAAAACCCCCGGATTTCGGGGAATATATATATAATACATAGCCGGGGCTGGAGGGTTAAGGATGCATCTGGAGGTGGAAACAGATAAATGGAGCTCCATTTGTTCCACTCTACCAGCAATGCGTCCGGACCCCCTGCCGGAGTCAGACTCCGGCGCGTGAGGTACTGAGGGAGCCTGTGGCTTGCCTCTGACGCGAACAAGTTCACTTGTGGATGGTAGGGCTCTGCAATCAACTTTTGAAAGATGTTTTGCCTGAGAGCCCATTCTACTTGAGTGCTCTGTCTTCTGTACAGCGCATCCACCCATACATACGCCACGCCGGGCAGATACGTTGCGTGAAGATAAATCTCTAGCCTCGCGGCTAGCCGAAAAATCTTTTCTGACAACCCTTGTAACACTCGTGATCTCACTGACCCTTGCTTTTGAATGCATGTTACTGCAGTCAAATTGTCCATTCTGAAGGCTAGGGACTTGCCCGCCTGGCTTGTGCCGTGCTTCTGTAAGAAGAATAGTGGGACTAGCAACTCCTTGGCATTGATATGAAGATGATTTGACATTGACCATCGACCCTGACTCTGGTGGCCTAAGTTCGATTGGTAACCCCACCCCAGGGTTCCTGACGCGTCTGTATCTATCCAAACCGTCGGGGGTGGAGCTGTCCAAGTCAAGGAGGAGTGAATAACTTCTGGCTTCGCCCAAGCTGCCAGGAGGTTGTGGATTAAGGTTGGAATTGTCCTTAGTGTTTCTGCCGGTGAAAGTGGAAAACATCGTTTCCTTCCAAGATAATTCTTTTGACCTTCAGGCGACCTAACGGTACCGTCAGTTGTATCCAGTTGAGTGAGCCTATCAGAGATTCCCAGATCTTCCTCGTTGTCGTCCGGGAGTGTAGAAATCGGAAGAGTTTCCTGTGAAACCTCTGACGATTGTCTACACTCTGACTCAGAGTTAGTAGTTCGGTATCCCAGATAATTTAACCCATTGGATTTGTTTGGTGGGAATGAGAGATGACTTTGCTAAGTTTACCCTGAACCCTAAGGCTTTTACATGATCTAATACTAGTTGAACATGGTGAAGGCACATTATCTTGGATTGGGCTACCACTAGCCAATCGTCTAGGTACCATAAAATCATGATTCCCTGTTTGAGCAATGGTAGCAATGCCTGTCGGACTAATTTTGTGAATACTCTGGGTGCTAGATTTAATCCAAAGGGCATTCTTTGGAAGACAAACGTTTGATCCCCATTGCGTAAAACTAGGAACCTCTGAAAGCGTTTGTTGATGGGGACATGACAATAGGCGTCTTTTAGATCTATCGAGCACATCCAGCCTTGTGGTGGGAGTGACAACCTGATCTGATTCACTGGCAGCATCCTGAATGACTGATTGTGAATATGGGTGTTGAGATATGAGAGGTCTATCACCGGCCTCATCTGAACACTGTCCCTTTTTGGCACCAAAAACAACCGGGATATGAACACTCGCATTGACGTAGGACTGGGGATTATGATCTGCTTCTGTGCCATCTCTTTGACAATGGATCCCACCTCTAATGAGACTCGGTTGAATTTTGTGGGGAAACGTAAACGGGGTCGCCGGGACCACCGCCACGAGAGGCCTTTGCGGACCACTGTCCTTGCCCATGTTCGCCGGGGCCATGCTCTGAAATGATCTCGGAAGTTGCCAGTCATGCGACTGGTCTTGTCCGGCAGAGCTTCTCTCTGATCCGTCTCGCCTTGTCTTGGCATTGGGAGTGAGAGAGTCCTGTGGTATGTCTCAGTTACTGAAGGGTGGATGTGACTCTGACTTTGGCTTGGGGGGATGAGAGGTCTTACTACCATTGCTACTGGGTTGACCCCTGGGTTGACCCCTGGGTTGACCCCTGTATTGGCCCCGAAAGCCCCTCCCTCTGCCCCTGAAGTTACCGCGCCCTCTATGGGCCCCGGAATGCGTAGGGGTTATGAAAGTCTTGGCTGACTGCTTGAACTGTGACTGACCACGAAAGGACTTGAACTGTGACTGACCACGAAATGAACTTCTATGTTTGAATTTCTGTTTGGCTGCCTGCTCTTCTTTGTATTTAGAAGTGGTGGCAGTTGTGTGGTCTAGAAGGAATGTGACTAACCTCCTTACATCTTGGGAGACTAAAGTATCCGTAAAAATATCGGATAGGAGTAACCTTCTACCGATCTCAGCCGGAAGTTTCTTCACCAATTGCACTCTTAAATCTTGGCGGTACCGTACAGCCTCAAAGAGAGCTGTCCGGATGTCGCCAAGAAATTGAACTGAGTTTTGGAGAAGACGTCTGGTCAGAGAAAGTGCCTTCTGAGATCCGGCGTCCGTAACCGACTCAGCCGTTCTAGCAAGAGAGGCTGCTAGTTGTTGGTGGAGTAGGTGTGGAGACGCCAGTCTCCAGACCTTCTGTCTTACTTTATAATCTTTGTCAATCTGAGCTTGTGTGGGAGGGCAATAAGGTTCAGGTAGATCACACAAAGATAATTTTGGGGCCCCCATGAAATCAAGTATATGTTGGGGAATACGGTCCGCCTTGCCTACTGGCATAGAAAACCAATGATTGTCTTCTGCTGGAATTTGGTGACTATGTTTGTTGGTGATGGTGCTGGCCAACAACTGGGCCTCATGTCCCCAAGTAACCCAGTGCCCACGCTCCCCTCCCGTAATATGAACTAAAGAGGTCCCATGAGAGTCCCTGAAAGGAATGGAATTTAGTTCTGGGGTCAAGCTCTGCAACGCTTTTAAGTCATTAAATCCATCAGTTTTAGACCAGTCTGAAAACAGTTTTCCGGCGGAAGCAGGGGAAAAGGTGGGGGATGATGTGTACACAAAAAATTCAGGATTGAAATGATGTGGAATGGCCTGAATAACAACATCAAGTACCTCTCCTAATTGGTTCTTGGCCCTTAATTTCTTCTTTCCACTTACTTCTATAACCCAGTCTTCTGGGACAGGTAACTCACCTGAATGCAAGGTGTGTGCGAGGTGGGGTAACTATTGACCAAGAAGTGTCTGGTCCATACAAGAGCGGCATAGGGCCCTTTTTGTTGGGGATGGACTTGTCTAGTGGGGGAGCTAACAAACCCTAAAACAATTTCACGTGAGGTTGTAAGAGAGCAGAGGTGCCTGGAATCGAAGCCATAGGGCTGATTATAGGGGCAGGGGGAGAAGTTACTGTAACTTGAGGATGTACTACTACTTGCCCCAGAGGTCGCACTGCCGGGGATACAGGTGTGGTGGTAGTCATCTGTCTCTCACTCTTAATCTGTCTCATAAAACCAAATAGTTCTCGTAACTCATTCTGTGTCAACTCAGCCTCACTGTTTTGTTCAGACTGGGGTGCGGGCTGGGACACTACCGAGCCCTGCGTCCCAGATTGTTGAGAGACTGGTCGGTGGCTAGGCCCCACTTCCTCAGTATATCCCCCCTGTTGGTATATCTCTATCAGTGGCTCCTCTATTAGTGATTCCGTTGACAGGGTCGACAGGGCTGGGTGAGTTTCCCACCCAGGCTCATCGACCTGGGCATCGGTATCATATGTATCGGTTTGTGATTAATAGGAATCCTCATGACTGGGGAGATTAATCATGTGCAAATCTGTGACCTCAGACATGGGGGGTTCCTGAACAGGTGTATGCCTACCTGGGGAGCTCTCCTGTCTCCCCCGGTGAGAAACTACACTGCCCCTTCTTGCTTCCTCTAACACAGGTGAAGCGACAGGTTCTGGTGTAGGATTATGGGGGATAGTAAATTGGTGGGAATAGCCTGAGACCGTACTAGATGTATCTCGTGATGTCTCTCTTCTCGCTGAGGATTTCCGTCTAGCTTTTGGCGGTTCCTTAGCTTTCTTCTTACTTGCTGAGGAGGACTTCTTATGCCTGCTCGACTTTGGTTGTCCCCGGCGGTTAGTGCGGAGTCAAAGTTCGAGCGGGGCCCCCTGGTCATCTGGCGGGGGCTTAGTTTGTGGCAAGGGCGACCTCGACCTATCTCGCCGGCTGGTTGAAGCTAGTTCCTCCGGCGGCTTTTTGTCCCGAGGTCTCTTTCGGTGGCCGGAAGAGTCTCCCGAAGAAGATCTCGGAAGGGTTGAGGTAGTGTCTGGACTCTTTAATGAATCCTCCAGTTTTATCATCTAACTGGAGGGATTTATGAGACTTTGTTTTACAATATGTTCCATATTCAAATTTAATATTTTGGAGAATAGCCTTACATTGACTATTTCCATCATTAATCAATGCATTGCGGAGGGCTGAACATTGGGGACAAGATTTTGATAACCATCGACCTCTCGAACGGTCTAGGCAAGTGACACACTTTACACAGAGTAAGTGTCCCATGATTGCTAATCTCTGGCAGCTCAAGAGCTGAACAGAAACTTCAGTAACTTCAGTAACTTCTACCACCCGCCAAGCGGGTGGTTTTACCCTAACTACCTAGTTTCCGTGCTCTTTTTCATGCATAAACAAGAGCCAAAGCATAATACAATTATGTATCCCTGAAAGGGCGTAAATTGAGCTTTCCAATGACACCAGAACCATCCTTCTACGACCACACGTTCTCTTGCAACGATCGTGCAACACGAGTGCAAAATTCCTAAAATACGGTAATTTCCTTACATAATTCCCTGCGTAGCGAGGCAGTGAGTGTGGAGTAAACGTCAGTAGTCGCGCGGGACCTGTGCCGAGCGGTCATGAGCCGACCTACGCTCCTCCACCCGCTCGTCTCTCTCTCAGAGCCATTATTGCTCCAAAATTGCACACGGACTTAAGTCGGGCCCCGCCACATAGTCCTTGGTTCTCTAGCCCGACTTAAGTCCACCCCCGCTAGACAAGGGTTAAGCAATCTTAATTCCCTTCACGTTAACCATTTCCCAGAAATGATATCGAGTATAGTGTAGCCTATTAAGTGCTATTAATTTATAAACTTCTTACCCAAGTGCAAAAACACTGACCTCATTCGTCTTGTGATACATGAATCAACCCCGGCGATCTTCGAGCGCTAACACGGATTATTTTTATTCTAGATCCGGCGGATAAATCGCCCATGATAAAGCATAACAGTAGAACTCGGAGCTGACATTCAAACAGCACACCACAAACATTAAAATGAAACTGACACCCAGACTTAACGCCCTCAGGTCACTTGCTCACACAAAATTTGGACACAACAAAGAAACTACCACCACAGTATATAAACAATACATAAGATCAGTGATGGAATACGCAAGCCCAGCCTGGGCTTCTAACCTAGCTGAAACACATCATAAGACCTTACAGACTATTCAAAACAATGCCCTGAAGATCATTACAGGCTGCACAGCTACTTCACCCACAGATCACCTACATCAAGAAACCAAAATTCTCAAAGTCAAAGACCATCTGGACATGAGAGGCACTCAATTCCTGGCAGCAGCCTCCACAAACCAAGACCACCCCCTAAACTACATGGCAACACACCCACAGACACCAAGAAATATCAAAACAACACCCAGCACACGGTATCACACACAATTATTGTCCTCTCTCCCTCCCTGCCCACCCGAACCAACTTCCAGAAGCACATCCATACTCATATCTCTCACCGATCCATCCACTCACTCCCAGACAACACGCAGCTGCATGCACGACCTCCCGAAATCCATCCTTCCGAATCCTCCCTTCCTCGCGAGGACAGAGTCCACCTGGCCAGGCTGAGATGCGGACACCATCCAGCTCTCCTGAGCTATCAGAAGAGACTGGATGACTCCGTTGTCGACGCCTGCCCGGGATGTAACACAGCACCCCATACCATTAAACACATCATAGAAGACTGCATTTCACACAACCACTTATGCCAACAACACAATCTACACTAAATGAGAGCTCTGTGGGAAAGCCTGATCGTGGCCATGGCCTTTCTCAGGGACTCGGGGCTGTTCGGCCAGGCAGCTTAGGGAACAACAACAACAACAACAACTCGGAGCTACAACACCGAAAAAGGGGAGTTTTATGTCTCGGCTCCGCCGTGACTGATGCGGCGATTGCATCACCTTGATTCGCGCGGCGATTTGTGGGTCCCACTGTTAATATCGGCAGGTGTAATGTTCGTCTTTCAAGGCCCAAAGATTTTAATTGTTGGTGGCGTAAAACGTGATTACGAGGGGGGCTTCGCCGTTATCCTTCGTAACTCGAATTATTTTAAGTGACATGCTAGCACTAAATGCCTGAAAACAACCCAAATATTTTAATTCTTTTGCAAAACTGTTCCAGTCTTGGAATATTGGATTTGTCTGTCTTAGGCCAGACGAACGATTTGTTATTAGTGTTATTTTATTGACGGCGAAAGACGTGATTAAGAGAGAGGCTTCGCCTTTATCCCTCAAAATTTTAATTCTTTTTTAGTAACGTGCCCGGGACCCCTGCATCGTACTATATGCCTTAAATAACGCAAACTGAATTCATTGTAGACCCGTACCCGGCGGTGACTACTGAATTTGTTTAATATATTATTTGTGTTATTTTATTGACGGCGAAAGACGTGATTAAGAGGGAGGCTTCGCCTTTATCCCTCAAAATTTTAATTCTTTTTTAGTAACGTGCCGGGGACCCCTGCATCGTACTATATGCCTTAAATAACGCAAATTGAATTCATTGCAGACCCGTACCCGGCAGTGACTACTGAATTTGTTTAATATAGCTCAGAGTGTTTCCCGGCGGGAGACCCCACGGCACACTCTGAGGCACGTTGTTCTTTTAATGTTCAGTCTCACTAGAACCATAAAAAATCCCGCCGGAAGGGGGGCCCTTCGGTAAGTTTATAGGGATAAACAACGTGTATATACATGGCATGGTTATACAGTATATCATGAATAATCGACAATCAGTGATAGCACTCCTTAATCATATATATATGCAACCTAATGAGGCCAACTAGATGGGAGCCCTTGGTTATGAGTTCGTCAATGGCTCAAACCTGCTATCCAGCGTCGACCCTGCCAACTGTAGAACACAATGGTGATGGGCTGGTCTATCAGAGTGAGAACTGAGCGATCTCTTCCATACCCATAGCTTACTCTGACTGTTCCTTTTACTTATATATTTTCTAGATCTCGAGTGACGGCGTCTCTTGCGTGGATTGACCTCCTAATCTACCAAGATTGGAAGCCAAAGCGTCACATCTTTCCTTTGCCCCTCAACTTTCTCTTCATAATAGCTGAGGGGCACAGGGCCCTGGGTGGGGCTTTGGTTTCCCGGGCGTTTCCGCGCCCTCCTCTGCTCCCCGCCATGGAGTGGCTTCGGTCACCCAGGCTATATTGTGGTCGGCAGGGAGGGCTCTGTGGGGGCGCTCGGTTGTGGCCTTGGCCTTGCTCGGGCCTTGGGGCTGTTCGGCCAGGCAGCTTGGGGAAAAACAACAACAACTGTAGAACACATGATGATACAATTGCAGAGTAGAATGGCTCCGTGCCGGGTCCCTCAACTACGTGAGAAAATCCCATGGCACTAGCCCTGAAGCATACTTGTTGCACACCCTGAAGGGACCGAGCAACAGGCTCCAGATTACCCTAAAAGAAGCCTCATGCCTAATAAGTGAACTAATAGTGGGTTAGGATAAGAAAAAACAACACTAGGGGCGACGTGACTTATCACAACACGAATTCCCCTCAATTAACACGAATGCTTAGACCCAGAAAATAAAGTCTCCAGGGCCCGAATTTAACACTTCAGCCTGGCCCGAATTTAACACTTCAGCCTACACCGAATCTATAATCTAACCTAATTTCAGCACTGTCATGGACAAATGAGCAAGGACTCACTATATGATGAAGTAAGGTGACGAATGGGGTGTGGTCAGGAGCGTCGGGGACCTATGTCCTTTCAATACGGGCCCAAGGAGTATAAGGACGGGTACGCCCGCGGGAGCGGGGAGGCGTGCCCAACAACAGAGGCATGGAAAGTGCAAGCCAGGTCTAGTTTATTTTTTATTTTTTATACTTTATTTATATTACTAGTTTTTCCTAGTAGTGGACCCACATCATGAGGACGAGTCCGTGAGTGGTTATTAACCCGGGAACTGCGGGGAGAGTCTTAAGAGTTCCCCCGGCGGACTGCGGGAAGACTCTTAAGGGTAAGGGGGGAAAAAATCCATTTAAAACACCCCAAAAAAAACACACAATTTTGTTTTTATTTTTTTATTTATTTTTTTACCCCTGGGCCATGCCAAATATCACTCCTCCACCTCCCCTCCTTCCCCACTTTCCTCCCCTCCTTCAGTTATCACCTATTTTCCCTGTTATCCCCTTATTCTGTGGTATATTTTCGTGCTAACATTAGCGAGTTGGTAGCAGGGCGTTGTCATCACTGTTACCAAGCGAGTGGAAGAGAGAGAGAGAGAGAGAGAGAGAGAGAGAGAGAGGGGAACGAGAGAGAGAGAGAGAGAGAGGGGAACGAGAGAGAGAGAGGGGAACGAGAGAGAGAGAGAGAGAGAGAGAGAGAGAGAGAGAGGAGAGGAGAGAGAGAGAGAGAGATGAGAGAGAGAGAGAGAGAGAGAGAGGAGAGAGAGAGAGAGAGAGAGAGAGAGAGAGAGAGAGAGAGAAAGGAGAGAGAGAGAGAGAGAAGAGAAGGAGAGAGAGAGAGAGAGAGAGAGAGAGAGAGAGAGAGAGAGAGCGAGAGAGAGAGAGAGAGAGAGAGAGAGAGATGAGAGGAGAGAGAGAGAGAGAGAGAGAGAGAGAGAAGAGAGAGAGAGAGAGAGAGAGAGGATATGAGAGAGAGAGAGAGGGAGAGAGGTAGAGAGAGAGAGAGAGAGAGAGAGAGAGTATCGATCGACAGTCTCTCCAGACTTGGGAAAGAGTGGTGGGGAGGGATGTTGCCTCAGCCATACATTATGTAACTCCCGGCCTGTATCGCCGATTTTGACCATCCAAACGCTGTTTCCACTTGTTTTATTGTTGTAACAGGTTAATACCTTTATAATCAACCTATAATAGGCGCATATGGATAAGTATTAATGCTATTTATGGTAAAATAACGATGTTAGTGATGGGAACAGCTCAAATACGTCGGCACAGGAGTGTGGTGTCTCATACCCCCCATGCGCACTTCTTAGGTTAAGAGCGTTTCGCTCACGATGTAAGGCAATCGTATTTTGAGTTCTCCTTGGGCGGGAAGTTTGAACAGCAAGCTTAGAGTTCAAAGATTGGCCATTACCTACGTAAGGCGCATCGTCAATGATGAAGGGGCCACTAATAAATTGTCTTACTGCAAACATCTGATCCACACACCCTCTTCCCCTTCTAAAACCACACTGTTCTTCTCCTATTGCAACTTCTGTACATTTTATTATCCTCTCTATCAACACCCTGCCATACAGCTTTCCAACTACTGATAATAAACTAATACCTCTATAACTTGAACACTCCTGCCGATCTCCCTTCCCCTTGTACAACGGCACAATACATGCACTCTTCCAGTCTATTGGTATCCATGCTATTGATATTATTCTCTTTGATAAGACATGTTTCTGAAGCTTGTCATTGCGCTTCTAACACATGAAGCATAAATCTTTCCCTTCAAGGGGAGGGGGAGGCTTCTCATGGCAGTACTTCTTTGATTTCCCATGGAATTACTTTTGCTTCCGTGGCCGGGGACCCTCGGAGAGTGCTGAACGCATTACCGAGGTAATCCTCTCAGACATGGAAGCATACATTCCATTTTCTTTCTCTCAGTCTAATGAAAAAATAAATCATGGTTTACTCACGCTTGCTCTACTGCTAATTATCCGCAATAAGGAAGAAGCATTCAAACGGTACCGTCGCTTTCAGACTCAAGTATCTCATACTTCTTATGTTTCTGCCCGGAATCAAGCCAAATCTCTTCTTCGACTCGCCAAACATACTTTCATATATTATAAATTCACTGAACTATCCAACTCTAGCTCTTCCCAAGCCTTCTGGCATCTAGCCAAAAACCTCTCCAACAATTTTTCTTCTTCGTCTTTCCCTCCTCTTTTCCACTCTGACGGCACTACAGTCACTTCTTCCTTTGACAAAGCTGAACTCTTTGCTAAAAACTCCACTTTGGATGATTCTGGTGCTATTCCTCCCTCTCTCTTACTTATGCCTAACATCATAATCTCTTCCAAGGATGTACTTTCCACCCTCTCTGGGCTTAACCCTCCAGCCCCGGCTATGTATTCCATTTCCATACCGAAACCCGGGTGTTTTGGCCGAAAAACGTCTACGCCTAGGCTACCGTATCTTTGTTATTCTGACTGCTTCCGCATTCCCGCGCATCCCCAAGCGTAGATGTGTTTCGTACCTGTAGAATGGCGTTAAGTAGAGCTCTCTAAGTCAACTGGTTCAGTTGTGATGATGATTTCATTGGAGATAACTTTATGGCAAAAACAGCCACTTTACACTACTTTTCGATACTTAACAATAACATACAGGCACACACGAACAAGCGACGCACTCCTTCTTGTGGCCGGAGATGCGGGGCGTCGGTCCAGCCGGCTGTTGTTTACATGCGTCGGACCGACGCCTCGCACACCAAGCTTACAGGCTTTGAGCTCATGGGTCTTTAAGAGCCCTTCCAGGTAGCTCGGGTGTGTTTTTTATAAGCGTTCAAGAGCCCTTCCGGGGCTGGAGGGTTAATACTAAGAAAGCGTATGGACTGGACGGTGTTCCTCCTCTTGTACTAAAAAACTGTGCTTCTGTGCCGACTCCCTGCCTAAACAAACTCTTCTGTCTCTGTCTCTCCTCTAACGTCTTCCCTTTTTGCTGGAAGTTTGCTCTCATTCAACTTGTCCCAAAGAAGGGTGACCAGTCTTAACCCTCCAACTATCGTCCAATTGCTCTTATTTCTTGCATCTCTAAAAGTTTTTAAAACTATTCTTACCTCAAAATTTCTAAAGCATTTATCTTCCCATAACCTACTCTCAGACCACCAGTATGGCTTCATTAAGGGCCGCTCTACTGGTGATCTTCTTTCTTATCTTACTAACTCTTAAGTCATCCTTCATTTGGGACTTCAGTGAAACTTTTTCTGTTGCGCTAGACATATCGAAGGCCTTTGATAAGAGTCTGGCACAAATCCCTTATTTCCAAACTACCCTCCTTCGGTTTCTATCCCTCCATCTGTGCCTTTGTCTCTAATTTCCTTTCCAGCCGTTCCATACCTGCGGTTGTGGACGGCCACCGTTTACTTCCTCAACTCCGGTGTTCCTCAGGGTTCTGTCCTATCTCCAATTCTCTTCCTATTATTCATTAACGACCTTCTCAACTGCACCTCCAGCCCCATTCACTCATATGCTGATGACTCTACATTACATTACTCAACTACCCTTCAACAATATCATTCACAGCAGGAACTCCATAACTCACGTAAGGAGGCCATAAAACACCTATCTTCTGATCTCTCTACTATCTCTAATTGGGGCAGAGAAAACCTTGTTACTATCAATGCTTCCAAAACTCAATTTCTCTATCTGTCTACTCGTTGCCCCCTTCCAGAAAACTATGACCTACTCCTCAACAACATACAAATCAACCTTCATATTCTCTTAATATTCTGTGTCTCAATTTCCTCTGATCTGTCTTGGAAAGATCATATTACCATTCTTACTAAAACAGCTTCCCAGAAGCTGGGTGTGCTCAACCACCTCCAGGGGTTCTTTACCCCTGCACATCTTCTTGCTCTGTACAGGGGCACATGTATTGAGTATTGTTCACACGTGTGGGGAGAATCCTCTCACACAGCACTTTTAGACAAAGTAGAAAAGAAAGCTTTCAGTCTCATTAACTCATGTCCACTCACCAATTCTCTGCAGTCTCTCCCTCTTCGCCGCAATGCTGCATCTCTCTCACTATTCTACCACTATTACAATAATCAGTGTTCCTCAGAGCTCTCTCAAGTGTATACCACCCCCTCTTTGAAGAGCATGTAGTAACCGTCTTGCAACACAATCCCACCTCTACTCTGTGCAACTCTCCAACCCAAGAGTGAAGTTATTCTCAATATTTCTTAGTGTTTAAAAATCTGTGTGTGATAACCCAGGTTTGAATCCCGGTGGATCACATATATGCTTTCATTGATTTTGTTGGAGGTGTTCGGTGTTGTGGTGAAATTAATAAAAATATAGATTTAACAGCTGAGCTCTGGAACTCTCTCCCAGAATAAGTCTTCCCTCTTCCTATGACTAAAATTGCTTCAAACTCTGTGTGTCCAGGCACTTTGTCTCGAATGTCCCTTGATTTTGGTCCTGTCACTCTTTCAAATCTGGGAGGCATTTATAACAGGGGGTGGGGGGGAATGTGTGAAATAATCATGGTTGAAGTCTAAAATTTGGCACGTGCATGAAGGCATAGTCCTGCATGAGACTTTATAACCTGGTTCTTCAAATAAGAATTAAGGTTGCTTCCCATACATCCACTCATGGTCAAGTTGATAAGGTGCCCAACTCTCACAAAACTATCTGATGAGAGTGGGTTCGAATCCTGGTCAGGAAACTTCTCTCTCAACCCACTTGGCGAGAACATTCAGTTTTCCTTATCGCAATTTATGAGTTAATAACCAATCGACCATAAGCAACCAAAGGTCTGCTCTCTTTATTGAAATCTAGTTCCCAATCCTTCTTACACTGCAAATTAAGATGTCAAATTAAAAGAACAGTATAACGCTGAGTAGCAATAAAATGAGTGCAATGACAGACTGAGGAAAAATAAGCCACGACTGTGAAAGCTCACCTGGCCTCGGGCACTCCATCCACAATACTCTTGAGCTTCAGGTTAGTGATGGCATTGTTAACGCAGCTCACATCCGGCTCCAAGAAGGTAATGGTCTCTGCACCCTCACCGATGTTCACCAGTTTGGTGTTCTCATTTACTACAAGCTCATACACCGTGGCAAAATCTAGGGAGAGTAATGCTTTAATATTCATGCACTCTAATTCAAATATATTCATAATACTAATGGCTGACTGCAGGGACTGGACAACTCAACCTATCTCTTACTGTGTCATTACACATCCATCTAACCATTTTCAATTCAATACATTCAAGTCTACAGGTATCATCCCCTTCAACTTCCCATATCTGCAAGTCCCCTCATTGTCAATAACGATAGCAACTCTCTCAACTTATTCCACTCACTCCTTACTCTTACAAAAGAACTAGCCCCTGCACCAACCCTAGGGTAGCAGAATTCCTCAACACACTGCCAGAATACAACACTATTGTCAACTCTTTCCAGGGTAGACTCAGCTAGGCATTTCCCATAGCATGCATTACATCCCCATCACACCATCTAGTAAGTAACTACCTCCAACATCACTACGCTTCTTGTACATCAAAGCCCCACATACATAACAAAAGATAATTACTACCCTCAGCTTTTTCCATTCAGTGCATGGACATTAGCCACTCTACACTAATCTGCTCTAATAATTCCATGTTTCCCTAGTAGCCAAGCTTGAACATATCGTTTTTCACTGTACTATATATATTACACTCCTATATAATTGGTAATTTATAATACTGGTATATTTTCTAATAATAAAATAACTTGAAATATTCTATGTAAATTTTCATATATAAAGACCTTTTCCAAGCCAAAGGTGGATGTTGTATATATGTGCACAACAAACTCACTTGTTCTTGTGTTTCCGACTACGATTTCTTAATTCTCAACTCTATGGCTCGAACTTTCCTGTCACTCTTAACCCTATCACTGCGGGACCCGTTCAGGAACGCCATGGTAATTTACTGCAATTTAAAGCCCATTAAAGCCTGTGGAGCCGAGAGCGAGTGAGCGGAACAGACCCCTGTCCGCTCTCCAGCACATCTGCTGGGCCACTGAGACTCTCACCTAGTCTCTCGAGAGATATATGCAGCGCTGCCATTGAAGGCAAATGTACAGTGACATTGCTAATAATTAGCGAATATTGACAATGTCTGTGGTAGCGCTGCGGGTTAACCCCCGCACGCTATGAAGCTCGTTCTGGTGTCATTTTGAAGCTATTTTAACTTCTATTTTTTTTTTTTTTTTTTGGCTGTAAATACTTAATTTCATTCAGGCACTTGCTTAAGCAATCAGGAGTGCCTGAATGAGCCCTATTATAGCGGAAATAAGGCCACACTGAAAGGGTTATTCAAAATATTTCTGTGCTGTCCATCGATTCTCTAACTCTGCTGACTTTCCTAAATTCTTTGACTATCTAAATTCTAAAGTGGAATATATCCTACCAACCTCTCCTTTCTCTGAAATCTCCATCTTAGGTGATTTCAATGTTTACCACCGCCAGTGGCTCTCCTCGCATTTCAATAACCAACCTAGTAAACAAATTTACATAATTTCAATCCTATATGACCTGGAGCAGTTAGTTCAGCATCCTACTCATATCCCTGACCGCCTTGGAGATTGATCCAACATCCCTGACATATTTCTAATCTTTAATCCTTCTGCTTACACTGTAAATATTTTCTCTGTTGGGCACTCTTTATCATAGCCTTATCTCCGTTACCTGTCCTATCTATCCAGTGCAGCCATCCGATCTGCCCTGCCAACGGCGCGAGTGGCATTTAGGCACTAGCGACGGAAAGGCTCTTTGGCACTATATCTTTGATTTCCCATGGAATGACTGCTAATATATGGACAAAATAAAGGGTCAAGTTGAAGGAGGGAGAGGTGTAGGGTATAAAGGGAGGGAGGAGTGGAGGAAGTGGTACAGAGATATAATTCCATTTTCTGTGTCATCCAATTTTGATAAATTTCCTGGCACTGGCACGGTATTTGAAAGGTTCTTTTTACACGTTTCAATGCCGTGCCTTCAGTGAGGCCTATCGCACTTCCTGGGTTAAGGAGTGGGGGGCACCCAACATTCAATACACTCCCACCCCTATTCTGTCCAACTCTCTTAGCCAAGAGTGAATTCATTTTCCCAGTCTTTCTTCTACTTAACAAGTAAGCTCTGGAACTCTCCCTCAATCTGTCTTGCCCTCATCCTATAACTAGAACTGGTTTAAGCTCTGTGTGTCCATATATTTTGACTCTAAAGTACCTTGAACTTGGTTATCTATAACTTTTTACTTTGAGGAAGACACTTGTTACAGGAAGCTTTGCCTTTTGTCTCCTTCATAAAACAAAAAAATGGAACTCTGCAAGGGTTTTCTGCAAACATGGAAAGCAGCCCTAGGTAACCTAGACAAATCTATGCAAAATATGGAACTGCTTTTCAAACGACAGACAGACATAACTAACCAGGAAAAGCCAAAATACGTAGAAGGTAGCCATCACCAGTGGGGTTCCTCAGCAACAGCAGGAACTGAGTGTTGTCCTCTTGGCCTTGTAGTAGTGTCATATCCAGGACAGGGGAGTCTGACTCTAACCCTTCCCTCAATGTCAGACCTGTCACACCACATAACACTCCAAGACAACCCTCTCTGCTTAGTGTCACCACATACCTGAGGAGAATTTTACATGATAATTATAATGTAAAACTTGCAAAATAAACAAACCAAAACGTATACGAACATAGTAAAAAGACAAAATAACTAATAAAAATTGCTATGTGGAAACAACGCTTAAGTAAAATAATAATTTATAAATTAAAAAAAAAACACAATCCACCACATAGGGTGTACACTCACTCCAAGAAGTATCTGCACCCCTACGCTGATCATCTGGTGTGTACAGAACTTGATAGGGTTGGCACTTCTGCCTGCAGCTATATCCATGTGTCTGACACATTGTACTCAAAAACTGTGCTTCGGTGCTGATTCCCTGCCTAGGCAAACTTTTTCGTCTCTGTCTATCCTCTAACGTCTTCCCTTCATGCTGGAAGTTTGCTCTCATTCAACCTGTCCCAAAGAAGGGTGACCGCTCTCAACCCTCCAACTATCGTCCAATTGCTCTCATCACTTGTATTTTTAAAGTTTTTGAAACTATTCTTGCTTCCAAATATCTTAAGCATTTCTCTTCTCATAATCTGCTCTCAGATCGCCAGTATGGCTTCCTTAACCTCTGAAGTGCGCATGGGGGGTATGAGACACCTTTGCCTGTGCGCATGTATTTGAGCTGTTTCCATCACTAAAATATTTATTTTACCATAAATAGCATTAATACTTCTCCATATGCGCCTATTATAGGTTGATTATAAAGGTATTAACCTGTTACAACAATAAAACAAGTGGAAACAGCGTTTGGATGGTCAAAATCGGCGATACAGGCCGGGAGTTGCATAATGTATGGCTGAGGCAACCTCCTTTCCCGCCACTTTTCCCCAAGTCTGGAGAGACACTGTCGATCGATACTCTCTCTCTCTCTCTCTTGCACTCGCTTGCTAACAGTGATGACAATGCCCTGCTTGCAACTCGCTAATGTTAGCACGAAAATATACCACAGAATAAGGGAATAACAGGGAAAATGGGTGATAACTGAAGGAGGGGAGGAAAGTGGGGAAGGAGGGGAGGTAGAGGAGTGATATTTTGCATGGCCCAGGGGCAAAAAAAAAAAAAAAAAAAAAAAAAAAAAAATTGGTAAAAAAAAAAAAAAAAAAAAAATGGTTTTAAATTTTTTTTTTTTTCCCCCTGACTCTTAAAGAGTCTTCCCGCAGTCCGCCGGGGGAACTCTTAAGAGTCTTCCCGCAGTTCCCGGGTTAAGGGTCGCTCTACTTTCTTCTTTCATATCTTACTAACTCTTGGTCATCCTCCTTTCGGGACTTCGGTGAGACTTTTTCTATTGCACTAGACATATCGAAAGCCTTCGATAGAGTCTGGCACAAATCTTTAATTTCTAAACTACCCTCCTTCGGTTTCTATCCCTCCATCTGTGCCTTTGTCTCTAATTTCCTCTCCGGCCGTTCCATAGCTGCGGTTGTGGACGGCCATCGCTCACTTCCTCACCCTATAAACTCCGGTGTTCCTCAGGGCTCTATCCTATTCTCTTTCTAATTTTTATAAATGACCTTCTCAACTGTACCTCAACTCCCATCCATTCATACGCAGACGACTCAACCTTACACTACTCCATTAGTTTTTCAGAATGCCCAAGCTAGCAATTCCTCAACGACAAACGGAATGAAGCCATAGAACACTTAAATTCTGATCTAACTACTATCTCCAATTGGGGCAGAAAAAACTAGTTACCTTTAACCCAGGAGCTGCGGGAAGACTCTTAAGAGTTTCCCCGGGTGACTGCGGGAAGACTCTTAAGATCCTGGGCCTAAAAAAATCCATTTAAAACACCCCAAAAAAACTTAACCCTTTTTTTTTTTTCTTTTTTTTTGCCCCTGGGCCATGCCAAATATCACTCTTCCACATCCCCTCCTTCCCCACTTCCCCCCCTCCTTCAATTATCACCTATTTTCCCTGTTATTCCCTTATTCTGTGGTCTATTTTCGTGCTAACATTAGCGAGTTGCTAGCAGGGCGTTGTCATCAGTGTTACCAAGCGTGGGAATTAGGGGAGAAGTCAGGAAGAGAATTGAGAGGTACCTCCAGTGTCTCTCAAAGCTTCGTGAGTGGAAGCTTGGCTCACACTCACACACACTCTCGCTTTCATTTCGCAATTTTGACCAGCCAAACACTGTTTCCACTTGTTTTATTGTTGTAACTGGTTAATATCTTCATATTAATGGTAAAATAGGCGCATATGAATAAGTATTAACGATATTTATGGTAAAATAACGATGTTAGTGATGGGAACAGCTCAAATACGTGCGCACAGGCGTGTGGTGTCTCATACCCCCCATGCGCAGCCGAGAGGTTAATGCTTCCAAAAACCCAATTTCTCCATCTATCTACCAGTCAGGAACTCCTTGCGGACTATCCCTTATTCTTCAACAATACAAAAATCAATCTTTCATCTTCTCTCAATATTCTTGGTGTCTCTTTTTCTTCTGCTCTCAGTTGGAAGGACCATATTGCCAGTCTTGCTAAGGCAGCCTCCCAGAAGCTGGGTGTGCTCAACCGCCTTAGGGGGTTCTTTACCCCTGCACAGCTTCTTGCTCTGTACAGGGGCATAGTGCATCCTTGTATTGAGTATTGTTCACATGTGTGGGGAGGTTCCTCTCACACCGCTCTCCTAGGCAAAATTGAAAGGAAGGCCTTTCGTATCATTAACTCCCGTCCACTCACCAACTCTGCAATCTCTCTCTCTTCGCCGCAATGTTGCATCTCTCTCGCTATTTTATCGCTACATAATAATCAGTGTTCCCCAGAGCTTTCCCAGTGTATACCACCTCCCTTACGTAGGGCACGTGGTACCCGTCTTGCAACACAATCCCACCCCTACTCTGTGCAACTCTCCAACCCAAGAGTGAAACGTTACTCTCAGACTTTCTTCTATTCAACAGCTGAGCTCTGGAACTCTCTCCCAGAATCAGTCTTTCCCTCTTCCTATGACTTAAATTGCTTCAAACTGTGTGTCACGGACAGGCATTTTGGCTCGAACGTATCTTGATTTTGGCCCTGTCACTCTTTCAACTATGGGAGAGGCACTCGCTATAGGCAGTTCTGCCTTTTGCCTCCCTCACTCACATAGAGAAAAACAAAAACAAAAATAGGGGTGCAGATACTTCTTGGAGCGAGTGTACATTACTACATGAGCAAGTTAATCTGTTTCCCAAGCAAACTAATCGCACACATAACAACGCACTATCGTCGCGTTCAAGGAATTAGTCAATTTGTGAAGTCGGGAACGTTCTGGTAAATTTTACTAAACTCTGCATGAATAAAGAAACTACAATTAGTGTCAAAATTTTCTATTAAAATCAAATTTGCAACTTGACAAGACATCAACAATAGTAGGCTACAAAATACAAATAACACTCACTAACGATAGTGCTATCGGGTAGGTACCTGTAAGCATAGCATGCCTCAAGTGACCCCTAACAATCACTACCCTACAAATAACCTACATTTATTGTACAAATAAACTAAGGAAATCGCAAAAGCGAGCAATTGATACTATCGACAATGAATAGATACAATATAATAGAGAAATAATTGCAAAATATGAAGAAGCAATAACAGATTTTAACTCTTTTAACAAGAACAATTAATCTAAACAATTATAATACAAAAATAATAACAATAGAAAAAGATAAACAATTAATACAGACAGACAAAAGTTAAGCAGAGGTTATACAAAAAACATCAAATTAATAATCTATCTATCTATCTATTGCCTGACGCCGTGATCCCCGAAGGGGTGGCCACGAACGAACCGCCCCCATGCACCTCTGTCCCCAGTCAGTCGACGCCCCTCCCCCCAACCAGCACCGCCTTCATTCATGTAGTTCCTCACTCCATCCTTCCACCTCATATTCGGTCTACCTCTCCCCCTCTGTCCCTCCACCTCGCTCTCGTACACCCTCTTAGTCATTCTCTCGCTTTCCATACGTTCCATATGGCCGAACCATCTCAAGTTGTTCCTTTTCACACTTTCCAGCACATCTACCTCCACACCACACCTCCTTCTTACTTCCTCATTAGTCTGTCTATCCCTCCATGTAACTCCGCACGCACTCCTTAAGTAATTCATTTCCACTGCTCTCACTCTTGGTCTGAGTCTCTCAACCAACGTCCATGCTTCGCTTCCGTAAGTCAGTGTCGGGATTACCACACTGTCATGCAAGGACTTCTTCACTTCCATACTGACCACCCTATTTCTTGTTACTGCTTTTAGCGTTCCTACAACCCTCTTCCCCTGTTGTACCCTCTCCCGCACCTCTTCATCCATAGTCCCATCTTTACTCAACACACTGCCCAGATACTTAAAAGAGTTGACGATCTCCATAGCCTGACCGTTCAGCTTCACCTCACACTCTGTGACTTCACCCCTTTCGAAGACCATAACCTTGCTCTTCCCCGTATTTACCTTCAAATTCCGTTTTTCGCACACTGTTCCAAACTCATTTACCAGACCCTGCAACTCCCATTCATTATCACTCATCAGAACTGTATCATCCGCAAACAGCAGTATAGGTAGCTTCCACTCAATTCCCTCCCTTTTCAGCGATACACCAACATTCACTGCTCTTGATAGTATTTCTTTCATGACTCCATCCATATATACAGTAAACAACCACGGGGACATCACACACCCCTGTTTCAAACCAACATTCAGGTCAAAGAACTCGCTCTGCTCACTCTCCACACGTACTGCCGCCTTTGCACCCTCATACATGCTCTTCACTGCTTTCAGCAACTTGCCATCTACTCCGTATATTCTAAGTACTTTCCACAAACCTTCTCTATCCACTCTGTCATAGGCCTTCTCCAAGTCCATAAAGGCAACATACACCTTTTGTTTCTTCTCCAGATACTTCTCCACAACACAATTCAGGGTAAAAATCTGATCTACACATCCTCTTCCCTTCCTAAAACCTCCCTGCTCGTCGCCTATCCATTTCTCCGTTCTCACTCTCACTCTCTCAATCACTACCCTACTGTATACCTTCCCTACTACGCTTAGAAGACATATTCCTCGGTGGTTACCACACACTCCTCTTTCCCCTTTGCCCTTATATAGGGGGACTATTATGCCAGTCTTCCAGTCATCGGGTGCACTCCCCTTCTCCCATGCTAGTTTGCACATTTTCCATACCCATTCTATCACTATCTCACCACCATACCTCAACATTTCCCCACACACTCCATCTGTTCCTGGTGCTTTCCCCAACTTCACTCTTTTCATGGCTTCCCACACTTCTGACCTCCTGATCCCCACCTCCTCCTCCACTACTTCTCTTCTTCTCCCTCCCATACCATATCCAGCTATGTTTGTCCAGCTATGTCCAGCTATGTCCAAATTAATAATGCTTGATTAAAATGATTGATATCAAATTTTTAAATAGTCACAATAATTGACCTTAAAAAGATCAAATTTATGTAACAAAACAAGAACTGCTATCATAAAGTTTTGCTGTGAATGATTGTATGTATGTATATACTCAGGCCCAATCCCAACTTTTCCTTTTTTTTTGGGGGGGGAAGCAAGACAGAGCCCGAATAGGGATAACATAACAGAGAACAATGAACACACAAAAAACAAAATACAAATTCACACACATCTAGGTCATCCAGAAGACCCAGAGACCAGGGTCACCAAGGTGACGGTCCCTCGAGCACTCCCCCGGCCCCCGATCACCCGGAGAGGTTCCGATCTCAACAGGCAGACATGCAGCGAAGCCGAAACCACAAGCCCGCCCACCACACTTCCAGACGCACCCTTCATATAAACCGTCTCCCCGGGCCAGGCGCCTGATGGACTATTATCTAGTCCAACTTGCACCCGACCCCTTCCCCCAAATGACCACGTGTTCACTTATCTATTCACAAGCATTCTCCATTCATTCCTGTTTATTATCACTTCCCTTGCCTGATCTATAGTCATTCTTCTATCATCCAAAGCTTGTCTTACACAGTCTCTCGATCTCAATGGGGGTCTTCCTGCCCCTCTATCTCCCTTTGTATCCGACTCACATATGTGAATGATTGTACTGTATCTCAATAGTTTTATTGCATATTGTTTTGTTATAGTACACTACCAGTATCTATATTCACATTGGGAGAAGTAGATTCAGAGTTACAGTAGACTGCCAGATTCAGTGGTCAACTGGATGGGAGGTATTTTTGTGGCGTCTTCCCTAGCAGGACTCACCAGCACACTACTGTGGAGTTGGTTCCCAAGTTGTGCACTTTACAGGCCTTGCCATCTATATATATGGATCAAATACTGATCTCATAACCATTACAAATATTACTTACTGTAGAGGAATGTCAAATGTGAAATCCCATGTTAAACCATTTTTTTTTTTTTTAATATTGGTACATATTTATCTAACCCCTCCCTATAAATATTTAGTAACATGGTGCATTTTGGTTGAATGTTCTGTTCTTGTTCGATATGTGCCCAATTTATATTTCCAAAATATCTCTGTAGTGATTTATAATCCGCCTTACTATAATCTAGCCTATGTTCCCTATGTCTTCCTCTCTGCATGGGTGATGGGTTGCCATTACTACTGTGCACCTCCGTAGCTCTTTGGTAGGCGTGGAACACAGGGGATATGGCAACACATGTGGTAGAATCATCTCTCACACCAACATTCTTGTCATTATTACCTTCACCATCATCACCACCAAAGCCACTAAATTCACTCTCACTTGACGAACCATCAGGCCCAGACTTGTACTTGCTTCCATGTTCTAATGTAAGAAGGCCCTCCCTATGCCACTAGTGCTCAGGTTGTCTGAATGTGGTAAAGTGGGCTTACCTGAAGTCAAGGTACTAGGCGAGGGCATGGGTTGTGGCTGCGAAGGAAGTGCAGTCAACGCAAGGATGGGAGAGGCACTAGCACTTTTATCCATATCGGCGGCGGTATGCAAAATAAGGACGTGTATCGCGGTAAGGGGGCGAAGGGAGGGGGTTAGTGGGAGCGAGAGAATGCTGGGGGGATGCAAGAGTTGCTTGGGAGGGTGGAGGAGGAAGCCTAGTACCATAATAGGTCGATAGGACTTGCAAAACATTTGATTGTTTGGCGTGAAAAACCATATGGCATCACCCGGGATTAAGGGGTTGATTGGCTCTTATGACACATATTAGGATAAGGGGGAATATTATTTTTGCACTCTGACCCAGAGCAGAGCAAAGGCCCCATTCCCCCCCAGGGAAGAAGATTCAACAGACCACATATTCAACTGTACTGACCTTCCCTCACACACTGGTATGATCCGAGTGCACTGTGTGTGGTTGGTGGGTATGGTCCAGGTGAGAGATTGTGTTGGATGATGTAGACTAGAGGGCTGCCACAGTGTTACACCACTACCAATCTTGTTACACCAAACCCAGCCACTCTGTTCCACATACTCTACTGCACTAACCTGATATGGAGGAACAATTATTCTATAATAACAATCAAACAATAAAATAGTAAACTGAATACAGATACATGGCATTAGCCTGAAACTGGAGAAAAAATGATCAGTACATGTAATATAAATTGAAAACAGTAAAGTTATACACTGAACTAAACTATTATGGGAAACATATTTTCAATATTAACTGCACAGACCAAATAAGGGAGACAATTACGTAAATATGGATGTACAGTAAACCCTCGCTATCTCGGACCTCTACAAGCCGGAAACCCGCACTACTCGGACTGGCATCGGCCTCTCGGACATTCACTTCCGTATTTCGGACATTTCCGGCATCGTTCCGACCGTCTCTGACGTTGTCGGACTTTATATAAGTATTCGGAATATGTCCGTCATAACCGTCCTCTGATATCTCGAATATTTCCGAAATGTGTCGTAGCGGTGTCCGACAAAGGATGACGTGTCGGACGACCCCTCACGTAACCGGACAATAAGGGTGAATATCCGAGAAACAGAAGGGAGGTCCGACGCCATCTTACATCCGGGGCCCAAGCGCCCGGCTCGGATGCTGGGAGCGTCAGTCCGCACCAAGCTCTGTTGTGTTACACATCGACGCGTGCCATTATTTAGTTCACCATGCCTCCCAAGGATAAGCCTAAGCGTAAGGTGACTTCTGTATCACTTGAAACAAAGCTACAGATGCTAAAGGATCTGGACAGTGGGATGAAAGCCAAGCAGCTTCAGGAGAAGTATAGCTTAGGCAGATCAACAATCTACGACTTCATCCGAGACAAGGAGAAAGTCCGACATCATGGCGTAGCTGTGCTTCATGGTCCTTCCACCGCCAAGATCTTTCGCAAGGCTAAGCTAGCCTATCAAGACATCGACGACGCAGTGCTGAAGTGGTACCAACAACTTCGTGCTGAGGGCGTACCAGTGAGAGGCATAGAGATCCAGCATGCAGCAGAACGTTTCGGCCAGCATCTTCATCACCAAGACTTCAAGGCTAGCGAGGGGTGGTTGTGGAGGTTCCGAAACCGCCATGGCCTCTCAAACAGGAGTATTTGTGGTGAAATCTTAAGCGCCGATACTTCGGCCATAGAACCCTTCACTGATCGCTTCCACGACCTTATAACCGAGGAACACCTTCAACATTGGCAGCTCTATAACGGTGACGAGACTGGCTTATATTGGCGTTCTCTACCCTCCAACACACAGGCCCACCGAGAAATCACGTCCACACCTGGCCACAAAACTGTGAAGGAGCGCATTTCAGTGCTTTGCTGCGCTAATGCCGACGCAAGCCACCGTGTGACCCCTACAATCGTCGGCAAATCTCAGAAGCCGAGAGTAATTAAGGGCCTCATCATTACCAAGCAACTCCCAGTCGACTATTATAGATCAAAGAAAGCTTGGTTTAACCAGGTCATCACCGAGGATTTCTTTCACAAGAGATTTGTACCCGACGTTCGCTCGTTCCAGAATCGAGTGTATGGTGTACCCTATGACGAAGCTGTTGCCATTTTGTTGCTCGACAACGCACCTGCCCACCCTTGTACCACGAAACTGGAGAGTGCAAACGGCAAAATTAAGACAATGTTCCTGCCTCCTAATACCACAAGTGTTATTCAGCCTATGGACCAAGGAATAATTGAAGCTTGCAAAAGGCGATACAAGAGGAAGTTCCTGGAACAATGCCTTGTCATCATAGAAGATGGGATGGACGAAGAAGGTTATGTGGATACACGCGGAAAGAAATCTCTACAAAAACTGAAGCAGTATACCCTGAAAGACTGCATCTACAATTGGGCAGAGGTGTGGCGTGAAGTGTCTTTCAACACACTGAGGAATGGTTGGACCAAGGTCTTAAATATCCCGAAGGTGCAAGATCCGGGTTTTGAAGGGTTTGGGGCAGCTGACTTCAGGAACCTCTTGAACCAGGGTAACCAGGGTGACCTCCCCGAAGAAGAAGTTGACGACTGGCTGCAAGAGGACAGAGACCTACCTGGACACGAGCATAAGACTGACGAACAAATTGCAGCCGAGGTGTTGGGGTAGCCCAGGAAGAGACCCAGGATGAGTCGGACGAAGAGACAGAGGGGGGGCCCAAGATATCAGTCTCGCATGCCCTGGACTCCTTTGACACCATTCTTCAGTATCTGACTCAAGTAAATGACTCAAAGTTGCAGTCCCTATACGAACCACTCCGTAATGGTCGATTCCATATTCAGAGGGCACACCTTGATCGGAAAAAATAAAAATAAAATCAGCTCCTTTTTTGTACCCTCTGCTCCTCCCAGACCTCGTACTTCGTCTGCTACCAGTGGTGTGTCGCTTGCTAGCACCACCTCCCTCCCAAGTGTTTCCTCAGTTGCTAGCACCTCGTGGAGCACTGTAGACACTGTGCCACTCTCAGACTTAGACATGGATTTGGATGAATTAATGAGTAGCATGCCTGTGCCCATGGATATACCTGAACCTGACATTGTTTGTGAGGTGGAGGACAGTGTGGGTAAGGGTAAAGGTAAGGGTTCCATGACAGGCAAGGGATATGGTCCTAAGAGTGGGGGTGTGAAGAACAGGGAGGTGGAGAAGAACAGTGCGATGGACATTGAGGTGGAGAAGAACAGTGAGGTGAAGAAGGACAGTGAGAAGGGAAGTGAGGTGGTCATGGACATTGAGGTGGAGAAGAACAGTGAGGTGAAGAAGGACAGTGAGAAGGGGAGTGAGGTGGTCATGGACAGTGAGGTGGAGAAGAACAGTGAGGTGGAGAAGGACAGTGAGGTGGAGAAGGACAGTGAGAAGGGGAGTCAGGTGGTCATGGACAGTGAGGTGGAGAAGGACAGTGGGGTGAAGAAGGACAGTGAGGTGGAGAAGGACAGTGAGGTGGAGAAGGACAGTGAGGTGGAGGTGGGGGGTGAAAAGGGGATGCTGCAGTAATTAATGCAGTGTTGGGGAGGGGGGAGGGGGGAGGGAGGATATCAAGACTACAGACAAGAGCTATGAAGGGGTAAGTGTAATATAGCCTACTGTACAATACATATTGTAAAACTAAAATACATGTACTGTGTTTTCTATTACAGATTATAGGGTTCGAATAGGGTTGTCTTCGTTTTCTAGGTTGACGCGGACGTCTCTCTTGAGGTCGGATTTTTTCCGTAGTCTCCGATTTCATTGTTGTCTCGGACGGACATTGGTTAGGTCGGATTTTATCCTCTCTTAAGTCGGACATAAGTCGGACCCCGGACATCTCGGATTTTCGGTCATCTCGGACTGGGTCTCCCCCCAATTAGTCCGAGATAGCGAGGGTTTACTGTACAGTATGTATATATTCAGGCATATATCCCATAGCTGGGGATGACCGACTTGAGACAGCCCAAACAACTGAAATGTGTATACCCCTACGGGCCACATACAGTACGTGTATACCCCTACGTGCCACATACACAAAAACAGACAGACAGGGTAAAAACAATACTCCACCACCCCTACGGGGAGCTCCGTAAGCTATATATAAATACCTCATTGTTGTTGACATCAAGAGTTTCCATAGAGACTGTCATCTGTGCTTCCAAAGCTTTCAAGTTTTCAATGTCCCCAGTTTGAAGGCCCTCGGATAAAGCCTCTATATCAATGTTCTCTAATCTTCAAGGAAAAAACAGAAAATATCAATTAATATCTACTAACAAAATTGTACACAGAAATTGTAATCATATGCAGCCTCCAACATAAGTTCTGTTCTTCCACATGATGGAAATTATACGAAAGTAAAATTACAGTACAATATTGGGATCAAATTAAGCGGCCATCTGCGTCTACCGGAACCTCCATTTTGGTCCTCTAGTGACGAAGAAGAAGACAATGAGCTTGATGGGTTCCTGAAGGCCATAGCCAGCCATAGGGGGTGCCCAGTAGCCCACCCCACAGCCTCAGAACCCACCCATCAACCGAAGTCCCTCATCAAAGATATTAAGGTAAATAAGAGTGTTTTTCTGTTCTTATATTTATCAAACATTATTATTTACAGTACATGTTTATTAACACATTACAGCATTAAATGGTAAGAAAAATGTGAAAAATAGCTAGAAATAGGGTAAATATAGGTCAAAACTAGGTACCTCAGCACCAATTACAATTATTCCCATATGTTCTTCAGTTTCATTATCGCGATTTTCGCTCTAGCGGTATAATTTTGGCACCAATTAGCCGTGATAGAAGAGGGACGAGTGTAGCTTGTTATTCATTTGTTAATTTATCTGATTAGTCATCTGATTTTTAAGAAACTACGCTCTTAACTCAATCACACTAAGTTTAATTATATATTCCGCATCAAGTGGAAGAACAAAACGTATGCGGGTGCCCGACCCCGAAAGGGGTTGAAATAGGGGAGCTATCCCCCCGCCAAAGGCGGCTTTCTAGGGCCTTTCCTAGCTGATGCTGAGAGGATTGGGTTCTAGTCATGTGGTGATGGGCTGGTCTATCAGAGTGAGAACTGAGCGATCTCTGCCATACCCATAGTTTACTCTGACTGTTCCTTTAACTTATATATTTTCTAGATCTCAAGTGACGGCGTTTTTTCCGTAGATTGACCTCCCAATCTACCATGATTGGAAGCCAAAGCGTCACATTTTTCCCTTGCCCTCAACTTTCTCTTCATAATTGCTGAGGGGCACAGGGCCCTGGGTGGGGCTTTGGTTTCCCGGGCGTTTCCGCACCCTCCTCAGCTCCCCGCCACGGAGTGGCTTCGGTCACCCAGGCTTTATTGTGGTCGGCAGGGAGGGTTCTGTGGGGGCGCTCGGTTATGGCCTTGGCCTTGCTCAGGGCCTTGGGGCTGTTCGGCCAGGCAGCTTGGGGAACAACAACAACAACAACAACAACAACAAAACGTATGCAGAAGACAGTTTCTTTGTAAGTGAATATTGGCATGCTGGATGGTAATCATGAGTAGCCTAGGCCTATTTATATACTGTAGTCTTGTAGCCGTTTATTGGAAATTATGCTGAAAATTTCTCATGTTAGAACAGTTAGATGGTAACAATTTGTGAAATCTTGAGATCTATCTCATGAACTATACTGTACAACATACTGTAGGTTAGGCAATGCTGTATATTTTATAATGAAGAAAACATTGTTTGAAGCAATGTACAGTACCTAAAAACTTGTCCTGATGTGGTGATGAGTGTGACAGTGAGGGATCCATCAGGCGCCTGCCTACAACCACCACCAGCGAACATCTTAGAATACTCAGTCTTCATGGGCAGGTTCCTCAAGAAAAAGAATAGCAACAGTCATTGGGACTAAAATAGGTAGGTTAAAGTTATATATAGGGTGAGTTACAATAAATTCTTGACATTGCAAACAAAACCTGTCATTATAAATATAATTATTGTGTATTTTTTGGTACGCATATTACATGCAATCAATTGTATTTTATGAATCACACAAAGAGAAATACTCTGTATGACTGGAAAACATATAAACAAAAGAGATAGAGAGACTTACTTAGTCATAACAACTCTCTGTGATGATACATGGACACAGTGTATGCCCCCACCATTATCCCCCACAATAAGGAAGTCCCCCTGGGGTATCCACAGCACCAGGTCTATGTGTGTGTGTAGTGAGAGTTGCATCAACATGGTGGAGCTGCCCTCGCTGAACACAAACAATGTGCTGTCCAGAGACACTGCTACACGACCCCATGCTGCTCTAGCACTCAGCTCTGGCAAATTCAACAACTAGAACAACAAAACTTGGTTAATTAGTATTCAACACTTTCAACACAAGATTGGCAAATGAGATTACTGTATTAAACACAAAATTTAAAACCAATGTGATTGGACAGAAAATGCAATCTTTGCTGGGTCATTGACCTATTACACTTTCCAGCATTACGTCAAGGTGGTTGACAATATAGCCTGGGTCTCCTGTAAGGATGTACACAGTACATAGTACACAGTACACAGTAAGGATGTACACAGGATTATTCACAGCCTTTCCTCTAACTTTCCCACTGTCTAACACCACCTCTCTTCCACCAAACCTGATCTACTTATCCTCACAGAGACTCAGGTGTGTGAAGCAACTGCCAGCAGCCCCTTCTCTGTATCCTCCTACTTTCACTATCCCAGTTTCAAAGCTAAAGGTGGATGTTGTGTGTTTGTGCACAACACTCACTTGCTCTTGTGCTCCTGACTTCGACTTCTGAATTTTCTACTCTACAGCTCAAACTTTCCTGTCACTCTCAAACTAATTACCAACGTACAGTACTGTATTATGGTAATGTAATTACAGTATTTCATTATTCTGAGCACCATACTTCCAAGAAACACAGATCCCGGTACTGTATTAAAGGGCATACTGTATCTAAATTAGGCCAATATTTGGTTAAAGTGATGAGAATATACACATGGATATCTATAATCATCCTCCATATTCTCATAATGCAAGTTACAGAGTACCGGGTGTATACTGTACCAGATCGTCGGGCTGCAGATAAGCCAACTTGACAACCTCATAGAGTGATATGAGGGAACCAACATCTCCAGCCTGCCTGGTCTCCTCATCACACTCTGCATCCAACACCTCCCAAGCCACCATCCTGTCAAATCAACAAACAATGCAACATGTTAGCAGCTCCTACAGTAACATTGGTTATCGTGAACATTTCTTTCACGGCATCATTAGAAACAATTTAATAGGGACAATGGGAGTTAAGGGTTGTATTAGCAGGCACACCTGTGTTTACATGACGCTCGTGATTACGTTCGCATTTAATTATCCCACGGGCAGCTGTTATTTGCCCTTTGCTGGCAACATTCAGCCAATCCTCCGCTTACGCATCATCCATTTATGCAATCCTCCAATTACATGAAGGGTGGGAGAGGGGGGGGGGGGTCTAGAACCTGACAGATTCCATTTATGAGAGGGTATTCCCATTTACACAAATCGGTGATGGAAAGTGAAGGAAATCCGTAAAAACCTCCACTTACACGACCCCCTGGCCCCTCCCATTAACACGAGGGAAGCTGAGCCGTAGGCTATGATGTCACTCGGAGTCCTCATTGATGGCAATGGCAATGTAGGATACACCTTCCTTCCCACTTCAGTTGTAGTTTTACTGTGAAATTTTGTTTCTATGTTCTCCCGTGTTACGGTTCATTTCAGCTATGCCTCGAGGCAAAAGGAGCAACATATCCTACCAGACCAAGCTGGAGATCATCAAGAGAAAGAAGAAAAAAGAAGGAAGCTGGGCATGAATTACTTGAGTGTCCGCACAGTCTGGGCCAACAGGGACGCCATATTGAAGTCGGTCAAATGGTATGGTACTGCACAATTTGATAACCGAAGCAAGTCAACCAACTCGGAGATGATTGTTAACCCGGGAACTGCGGGGAGACTCTTAAGAGTTCCCCCGGCGGACTGCGGGGAGACTCTTAAGAGTGAGTGAAAAAAAAAATCAACTTTTGACATCGAAAAAAAAAAAATATATATTTTTATTTTTATATTTTTTTATTTTTGTTTGGCCCCTGGGCCATGCAAAATCTCAGTCCTCTACCTCCCCTCCTTCCCCACTTTCCTCCTCTCCTTCAGTTATCACCTATTTTCCCTGTTATTCCCTTATTCTGAGGTATATTTTCGTGCTAAAATTAGCGAGTTGCAAGCAGGGTGTTGTCATCACTGATGGCAAGCGAGTGCAAGAGAGAGAGAGAGAGTATCGATCGACTGTGTCTCAGTGGCCTTGGGGGAAATTGGCGGGAAAGCAGCTTGCCTCACCCATACATTATACAACTCGCGGGCTATATCTCCGATTTTGACCATCCAAACGCTGTTTTCACTCGTTTTATTGTTGTTTCAGGTTAATACCTTAATAATCAACCCATAATAGGCGCATATGGATAAGTATTAATGCTATTAATGGTACAATGAATATTTTAGTGACGGAAACACCTCAAATACATGCGCACAGGGAGAGGTGTCTAATTACCCCCATGCGCACTTCAGAGGTTAACCCGTTGAGCCCCGGCTAGTTATAATATTTTGTTCACCTCAGTCCCAAGCCATTTTCACTTATTTTTTTTGTTTGCTAAAATGGAAGACAAGGATGAGAAATGAAAAAAAACAAAAAAAATCACCTCTGACATTTTTTTTGGGGGGGAGGGGGAGGGGGGGGGGGGGAGCCTCAAAAAAATTTGTTGAGCCAAAATGGAAGAGAATGGTGAGAAATGAAGACAAAAATAAAAAAAAACTCATTTCGGTCATTTGGGGGGCGGGGGGGGGGGGGGTTTCAATAGTTCGTCTCCCCCGCATGACCACCCGCCCGGGAGCACTAGGCTAAAAACTGAGTATGGCATTGTACGGCATACATCCTAAGGAGTATCTCACATAAATCTCAAGCCTCTAGCTCCCATACGACCGGAGTAATGAAGGTTCAAAGTGGCGGTGAACTAGGGGTGCAAACTATCCCCACTAAGCCCACCACCACCAGCCGCGCGGCTGTCTCGGCCCGCTCACACCTACTGGCCCGGCTCCCACACACACTACGGTACCTCCCCCTCCTATTCTCCCGCCATTTCCTACCTTACGAGCCACGTAAGTGTTTTTTATATGTCGGACGCACGTGATGCGTCGCTGGGAGTTGGTGATCAAAGACTGCCGACGCAACACGTGCGACGCTGGGTCTCACCGGGTTAAGGAAAGATACCTGGTCCAGTTTATAGCCAGAAAACAAAGGGAAAATATCCTTGTGGATAGAAAATATATCAAGAATAGAGCCAAACTTTTTTACAACACTGCCTGTACTCTACTTTGTGAACCACAGGGTGCCTTCAAAGCATCTAATGGCTGGCTGACCAAGTTAATTAAAAGAAAAGAACTAAAACACATCAAGCTAGCAAGCAAACGTGCTTCTGCGACGAACTAGACGCGCAACAGTACCCTGCCGCCTTGAAGACCCTGACCAAGGAGGGGGGCTATATCCAGGACCATATTTACAATGTCGACGAAACTGGGCGGCTGTTGTTGATGATGATGCTTATATTTTATAGTAGCCCACTGGGCCTAGGCCCTCATAAGGGATGATAAGGCTAGTGTTGGAGAAGGTGGTACAGTAAAAAAAAAAAATAAATAATAATAATAATAATAATAATAATAATAATAATAATAATAATAATCATGTTACTTATTTCTCACAAGCGCCAATTTTTCCGCAGAATTCACTGGCGCTCGAAAACCAAAAAAACAAACACAAATCGTCAAATTAATGCAACACAAAACCTATACGCATCACCCAGCCACTAGCAGTGGCAAATAGCCTACACCCTATAGCCCTCCATGATGACATCCCTCTCGAGATCATAGCTTCTTTCAAAGAGAAAAGTCTTAAGTTGTCTCTTGAAGCACTCAACAGAACTTGGTTGTCTCATTGCCAGTGGCAGTCTGTTATATAACCTTGGAGCCATGTAAGAGAATGATCTCTCAAAGAAAGATGACTGCCGGAAAGCCCACGGCTCATCAAGACGCAGGGGGTCGTCACCATGGCGTGCCGGTGGACGCCTGAGCAGCTCCTCAAGATACCCGGGCTCACCAAATACAGAGTTTAAGTCACGTATATATCGTTGTAAAAAATTTATAAACAAGGGAAGAGGGTTGTAGGAATGCTGAAAGCAGTAACAAGAAACAGGGTGGTCAGCATGGAAGTAAAGAAGTCCTTGCATGAGAGTGTGGTCATCCCGACATTGACTTATGGGAGCGAAGTGCTCATGAACGTTGCTGAAGATAATCACACCAAGAGTGAGAGGAGTGGAAATGAGTTACTTAAGAAGTGCTTGCGGAGTTGCATGGAGGGATAGACATACAAATGAGGAAGTACGAGAGGGGCGTGGTGTAAATGTAGATGTGCTGGAAAATGTGAAAAGGAACACCTTGAGATGGTTTGGCCCCACAGTGTTAAAAACGCTGTCAAATCTTTATAAAAGCATAGTCTGCAGTGTCTCAAGCTACCATTAACCATGCTTGGAGACGACTAACCCCTCATTTGTGTGTAACTAAAGCCACAGATAGAGATGTTTGGCATCGAGAAGCTCTGGCAGAGGCATCTCTTCAAGCTGCAAGAGGCATTCCTGTTTTTCTTTTGTATATTCTATATTTTTATTAATTTCACAACACCAAACACCTCCAATGAAATTAATGAAAGCATATATGTGATCCACCAGTAGCCAGAGGAACTCATCGAGATGATGGAACAGATGGACCACGAGGACATTGAAGACCCACAGCTAATTGAAACGACCACTCCACCACAAGTCGTGCAAGAACCCAGTATGAGAGCAGTTAACAGGGGGGGCTCTGGCTCTGGCTTCTTCATGGAGGGAGTTCCATCTCTCTGCTACTCTGCACGAGAAAAAGCGCTTGCGGGCTTCTACAGATGTGTGCTGGATCTGGATCTTATGCTGGTGACCCCTAATACCTACTCTCGGTGCCAGCATGAAGAGGTCGGTTGTGATAATAGGAGAGTTGCCGTGAAAAATGTTATAGCAGTATATGGGATCACTTCTTATCAAACAACCCTGGACAGAGGAAAGGTTGAGACTTCGCAGTCTCTCGTTGTAGGGGAGGTCTTGCATTCTGTAGATTTGCTTTGTCCACTTTCTCTGTATAGATTCCAGGTGTTTGAGATCCATGGATTAGCCCAGGTTCCAGACAGGGGATGCAAACTCCATTATGGGACGGATGTCTGTGGTGAGGAGGCTCAGCATGAATTCCGGCTTTCGGCATACTGTACTCTTGAGCAGTGTTGTGGCAACTCCGCCTGCTTTATGGGTAGCGTCCCGGGTGTGTTGGTGGAATTTGAGGTCGGTGGAGACTTTGACACCCACATCTGAATGGGCTTGCGATGGACTAATTGGATTACCTTGCAGGAAATATATAGGCTGGTCTGATCTGTGGGCGGGGGAGCGAGAGAAGCGGAGATGGACGCACTTTCCAGGGGAGAAGTGCAGACCCCAGGCAGTTGCAGTGGAGGCTAGGCTATTGTTGTTGTTGTTACTGGCGCACTCTCCTATCCAGGAGTTCGTTCTTTGAACGATGGCAGTTTCATTTATGATTTCTTCATTTATTTATTGTTTTTATTTTTATTATTATTTTTTGTTAACCCTCTTCATCTTACTTATATATTTCTTTTCTCAAACAAATTATATTATCCCTCCTTTTCAAAACTGTTCTTATAGTCTCTGCTACCAGAATAATTTTGTAAATCACGTATCCAACCAAACTCATATCTCAGGACACACCCTTGACTTGGTTCTATCTCCCACCGGTTGTGATGGTCTTCTGGATGTTGAGGTGGAGGTTCTAGACTCTTCTATTTCTGATCATTCTCTGATTACTTTCGGCTTTGATTTCCCTAAGCCGCCCATATATGAGAAAGTAATCAGGTTTAGAAATTACAGAAATACTGACCAGATACTTAAGTCTGTGTTTGATCATCACTATCCGGAGGTAGAAAAGAGAATCATAGTGCGAGATGACTCATCATGGTACAGCCCTCGAGTCAAATTTCTTAGAAGAGAGCGTAGAAGAGCCGAACGTAAATGGCGGAAAAATTAAACTGACAATTGTTAAGAGCAAACCTGGTGGTCCCTCGGATATCCACCCCCGGCAGGGTTGGGTTATTGACACAGGGCCCTCCCGGTCGTCATCATGCGACTGTGTCAAGAGCATTGCAACGTCCCAAAGCTGCTCGTCGGTGCAGCTTTTTCTTTAGCAATATAAGGGGACTTCACTCTAACATCAATTCTGTACACCAATTTCTTCAAGCAGAATCCCCTACTCTCCTTTTTTTGACAGAGACTCAAGTAACATCCACATCTACACGTCTAGATTTAATTTTCCAGGTTATCAACTGCTCCAAAATTTCAGACATAAAGGAGGTGTATGTTGCTTCGCAAAATCTGAAATTGCCCTGGAGGAGGTTACTAGTTTCAATTGTCCCTATTTTGATTATTCTATATACAAATTAATTTCTGATGGTAAATTTAAATACATATGTTGCATCTACCGTTCCCCAAATACTCCTCCAGAGCAAAGTCTTTTTGATTCTCTGTCCTCACAACTCAGTGTCCTCAACTTAAATGCTTCTTCTGAAATCACTGTGTTGGGTGATTTTAATGTCCATAATGTTGAATGGCTCACTCATTCAGCCAGGACTGATGATGCAGGTCTTGAATGTGAGCTATTTGCAGACTCATTTAATCTCACTCAACTAGTCAACCAACCCACCCGTGTACCAGATAACCTAATCATAATTCCCACCTACTGGACTTATTTTTAACAACCAATTCAGAAAATTATGATGTTACAGTGAGGTCCCCGCTTGGATCTTCTGATCACTGTCTGATACAGGCCACCTGTCTATCACCTACCACACCTTCCCACTCTGAACCTGTTTTGGTGACTAAATGGCATTACAATAGGGCAGACTGGGAGGGTCTTCAAGGTTTCTTTATTGATATTCCCTGGACCTCTTTCTTTTCTAATGATGCACACTCCACCTTGAGCCACATACAAGATTTTGTAAAAATTGGAATGGAAACTTTTATTCCTCATCAAAAGTACAGTAAAAGATCTAATTCACCTAAATGGTTTGACCATAATTGTGCTAGAGTAACTGAACAAAAAGCAATAGCCTACAATGCATACACAAGATCAAAAACTCATGAAGCCTTTAATTACTTTAGAAACATCAGAAATCATGCCAAAACTGTATTAAACCTAACTAAATCAAACTTTCTCCACAAGCAGGCAAATAAACTTCTAAATAATCCAAATGATAAAAAAATATTTTGGTCTACTCTTAACTCATTTAAATCCAACTTCACTACTGCTTCATCCATTCCACCATTAAAATCTCCGATTGGCAATCTTGTAAGTGACCCACGAGGTTAGCTGCTAACCTTTTGCGGATATTTTCTCCACCAACTCAACCTTAGATGACATAAATCAAGATGTCCCTGTACTTAATTTTAATTCGCCTGAAATTCCCTCACTTAAGATCCACACCAGACATGTCAAAACTATTTTGCAGAATCTCTCAGTAGATAAGGCTCCTGGTCCAGATGAAATTCCTCCAATAGTACTTAAGAATTGCTCCTTGGTGCTCGCTCCTGTATTGGCAAAATGTTTCCGTCTGTGTACTCATACCTCATGCTTCCCAGTACCCTGGAAAGAAGCAAACATCCATCCAGTTCCTAAAAAAGGTGCCTCTTCAGATCCATCAAACTACAGACCAATAGCTATAACTTCCACTCATACCCATAGCTTACTCTGACTGTTCCTTTTACTTATATATTTTCTAGATCTCGAGTGACGGCGTCTCTTCCGTGGATTGACCTCCCAATCTACCAAGATTGGAAGCTAAAGCGTCACATTATTCCTTTGCCCCTCAACTTTCTCTTCATAATTGCTGAGGGGCACAGGGCCCTGGGTGGGGCTTTGGTTTCCCGGGCGTTTACGCACCCTCTCAGCCCCCCGCCATGGAGTGGCTTCGGTCACCCAGGCTTTATTGTGGTCGGCAGGGAGGGTTCTGTGGGGTCGCTCGTTTATGGCCTTGGCCTTACTCGGGGCCTTGGGGCTGTTCGGCCAGGCAGCTTGGGGAACAACAACAACAACTTCCACTCTTGGTAAAGTCTTTGAAATTATATTAAATAATCACATAATTAAGCATCTTGAGAATAATAAATTAATCAGTGATAGGCAATATGGTTTTAGACGATGTCGATCAACTGCAGACATGCTTTGCCTTCTTACGCATCAAATCAACCAAGCTACAGACCAACATGGTGAAACACATACAATAGCACTGGATATATCAAAGGCATTTGATAGAGTCTGGCATCAATCCTTATTGTCGAAGATGTCACACTACGGCCTTGCATCATTAGTTCCACTAATTTCTTCTTATCTTCATAACAGAAAATATGTGTAATGGTAGATGGCCTTTATTCTCAATTTCACTCAATAAATGCTGGTGTTCCCCAGGGATCAGTTTTGGCCCCAATTCTGTTCCTCATTCATATCAATGATCTCATATCTACCACTCATAATCCAATACATTCCTACGCAGATGACTCAACACTCCACAGTTCCTTCACATTTACCAATTCTTTCACCCAACCCGATCTTATAAATTCAAAAATAAACACTGTAATTTCTCTGAACCAGGACCTTTCTAGAATTAATGGATGGGGACAAAAGAATCTAGTTTCCTTTAATGCACAGAAAACCAAATACATTCAATTTTCTAACCGACAGAATCTCACTGACTCCCATATATTTTTTAATGATGTAAATATTCCCACTTCCCCTAGTATTGACATTCTCGGTGTAACATTAACTACTAACTTGAGCTGGACACATTATGTTAGAAGCATTGCTAAGAATGCCTCTAAAAAACTGGGACTCCTGTACAGAGTTCGAGAATTCTTCACTGACGAGCAGTTGGCCGTGATATATAAAAGTCATGTGCGTTCTCAGATGGATTACTGTTCACCTCTGTGGGGTGGAAGTGGAGTGGTTGCATTGAGGCAGTTGGACAAAATTCAAAATAAAGCTATTAGATTAATCAATAACCCTGCAATCACACAGGACCTTCCTACATTATCCATACGAAGAAACGTTGCATCCCTTGCATTATTCTACAGATATTTTCACAGCAATTGTTCCGAGGAACTTGCTTCAATTGTGCCGCCTCTCCACATCTTTCCCCGTAGAACTAGGGCAGCTGAGAGCGCCCATGAATTTACACTTTCTCCTCCACAATGCAGAACTTCTGCTTATCAGAATTCATTTATCCCCAGAGCTACTACTCTTTGGAATTCACTTCCCTCGAATTGCTTTCCACAAACTTACAATCTACAAATGTTTAAATCCAGTTGTTACAAACATTTTATGAATGGAGGATGCCTTTAGGCACATGGACCTTATGTTTTATCTGTGTTTTTCCTTCCTCCGTTCATTCTCTTAAAAAAAAAAAAAAAAAAATACATCACATGGTTGCCATACATGTTGGCAAAAAGAGCCGTAGTCCACACAATCAAAGACGAAAAGAAAGCGTTTTACCAGGGGAAAGTCGAGTCATATGGTGGTGATCAAAGAAAGTTGGCTTCGGTTGTCAGTGGCTTGGAAAAAAAACATGTGAACTCAAGACCTTCTGCACCTGATGCGGAGTTAGCTGCAGACTTTGTCAAATTTTTTACTAGCAAGATAACTCGTATGAGACATGAACTGGATGAAGGCCCCTCTAATGAAGAATATTCAATTGTACCCCAACCACGACATACTCCTAATAGTGTCCTCTCATCATTCCATCCGGTAGAGGCTGATGTTGTTTCATCCTATATAAGAAACCTTAATAAAACATTTTGTCCATTGGATCCTATAAATGTTTCCAAATTACCTGGTGTATATGATCATGCAGTGGAGCTTATTTCCAAAATAGTTAACAAATCTTTCTCCGACGGTAACTTCCCAGTGTCTGAAAAACATGCCTTGCTCCGGCCTATCCTTAAGAAACCTGGACTTGATGTAGAGAACATGTCGAACTACCGTCCTGTCACCAACTTGTCTTTTTTATCAAAAATATTAGAGCGTGCCATACTTGATCAACTGCTGCCGCTACTTCAGCAAAACGAAACTACCTGTATTCCCATTTTTCAGTCTGCTTATCGGCAGCATCATTCGAATGAGACAGCATTGATCAGAATACATAATGATTTAGTCAAGAACACTTGCGACGGCGAGATATCGTTGTTGGTTTTACTTGATCTCTCTGCAACCTTCGACACAGTGGATCATGAGCTGCTATTGAGTGATATTTATGACTGTGGTGTGCGTGACTCTGCTCTCTTGCTTCTCAGGTCATACTTGTCAGGTAGATCCCAGAGTGTGATGATGAATCGGATAGTCTCGGACTCGGCACCCCTGCTCTATGGCGTTCCGCAGGGATCAGTGTTGGGTCCTGTCCTGTTCACGATATACACTAGTGGCTTGTCCACGGTGTCACCTATCATTTCTATGCTGATGACACCCAAATTTATGTGAAGATCACAGGCATAGCTGATACAAAGAGGAAGGTGGAAATGCTGATGACCGACATCAAAAAGTGGATGAGGACAAGAAAACTTAAACTAAATGATAACAAAACTGAAATTCTCATCATCCGAGGAAACAGAAAGGCTACTGACGCAGTAAATGCACTCTCCATTGATACGGGTGACTCAGAGCTACAACCAGTAAACTTTGTTCGGAATCTGGGAGTGTATCTGAACTCAAGACTGGATTTTAAGGAGCACGTAGATCAGATTGTCAAAAGTTGCTACCTACACATCAGAAATCTCTACTCGGTGAAGCAGTAAACTGCTTCACTGCTTCTGCTGGGGACGTTGCCTTCTGACACTGGTCCACTCATTGATATTCTCTCGTGTTGATTATTGCAATGCCTTATTTGTGGGTCTTCCAAATTACATATTAAAGAAAGTACAATCTGTTCTGAACAGAGCTGCAAGACTCTTTTTTGGAATTCCACCTGGAACTCCTACCACTTCTTATCACATCGAACTGCACTGGTTACCAATAAAAGCTAGAATAGAATTTAAGTTGTGTCTGGTAACTTTCAAGGTCCTCAAATTTGGTGAGCCCGGGTATCTTGCAGAGCTGCTCAGGCGTCCACCGGCACGCCATGGTGTAGTCGTGCGCCATGATGATGACCCCCTGCGTCTTGATGAGCCGTGGGCTTTCCGGCAGTCATCTTTCTTTGAGAGATCATTCTCTTACATGGCTCCAAGGTTATATAACAGACTGCACTGACCATGAGACAACTAAGTTCTGTTGAGTGCTTCAAGAGACAACTTAAGACTTTTCTCTTTGTAAGAAGCTACGATCTCGAGAGGGGTGTCATCATGGAGGGCTATAGGGTGTAAGCTATTTGCCGCTGCTGGTGGCTGGGTGATGCGCATAGGTTTTGTGTTGCATTGATTTAAGTGATTTGTGTTGTTGTTTTTTTGTTGTTTTTCGAGCGCCAGTGAATTCTGCGGGAAAATTGGCGCTTGTGAGAAATAAGGAACATGCTTATTATTATTATTACCCTTTTCAAGTCATTTTGTTCAAATATTTCCTTTAAATTGCCCCTGCCTCTCAGATCTTTGTATGATTCGCAGTTGAACAGGTGCATTTGATTTTCATTTTCATTTTGACAAATATCACACAATAAATTATGTTCATATTTGTTTTTGATGTTTTCTTTTACTGTACTTCTATCATTCATGTCCTTGTCATAAAAATAGTTCTAGCATTTTCAAAGCTTAAGTCTTCAATATACAGTACTGTAGTTACAGTACCTGATATTTCTTGTTCAACTGCTTCTCTAGTTTTACTTCCACTTCTTATATCTTCTATTATATCTTCCATATTTGTTTTTTGCACTTTTTCTTTAAGCAATTGTTTAGCTTCGATTTCACTCATTCTTTCTAGATTTTCAGTTATACTGTATTTTTCTTTAAGATTACAAATTTCTCTTTTGTATTTTCTTTCATTGTCTTCACTATATGTTTTACTTTTTACCTCTATTGCTTCATTGTCTCGGTTGCTCAAATTAATATAATATTCCATCTTTCTTTGGTTTATTTTATGTTCAGTTTTTATTCCCTTAATTTCATGGAGGAGGGCACATTTTGGGGTTGTTCTGGGGACTTTAACCCGCTGAGTGCCAGCCAATTTTGACGGTGTGCTTCTGCCAGTGCCAGAGGGTTTTTTTTTTTTTTTTTTTTTTGGCTAAATCTATCAAGTTGGGAGAGAAAGGAAGGATAATGGTAAAAAAAACACTCCCTTTGTCCATTTTCGCCAGAAATCAGGTCCCCGATGGTCCCGAAAGTAGCTGAAAAGACACTATAGACTACAGAGACTTTTATGGTATCGGAATGTATGGGTAGGAGGGTGGTGGGAGGGTGGTTTGGGGGATGGTGGGGGGGAAGGTAGAAGCGTAATTGACTCATGTCACAAATATGAAGCCGATTGGTGAGGTAGTTTCGCCACCACGGATTTTCCTTTTTTTCCTTATCTTCGTATGGATACGCTGGAAGTGGGTGGTGGGAGGCGGTTGGAGGTGTGGTGGGGGGAAGGCAGAAGGGTAAGGGACTTGTCACACAAATATGTAACCAATTGGTGCAGTCGTTTCGCCGCCACAGATTTTCCTTCTTTTTCCTTCTGACGGGACCGACAGTCAGCGAGTGGGTGGGAGGAGGGATTTGGGTTTTTTGTGGTGGGTAGCCAAAAGGGTAAGGTACATGTGGTAAAAATATGAAAGCCATAGGTGCAGTCGTTTCGCTGCTACAATTTTGTTTTGGCGAGGACGTATATATACGTCCCTGGTACTGGGCGTGACAACACCCTAGGACATATATATACGTCCCTGGCACTCAGCGGGTTAAACAGTTTAGTTAAATACTGTGTTTGGATGTTATTTATTTATTTTTTCTCTTTTTCTATTAATTTTTCCCAAACTTCTGCCCCAAACAGTGTCAAAGGCGATACACAAGTGTCATAGAGTTTAAGTCCCACTTGTATTCCATTTTTCTTCATTTCTCTTTTACTTAATATATTTATACACTCATTAGCTGCTACTTTTGTCTTGTTTATTCTGTTTGCAATATCATCTTTTTGTTTTCCATTTGCCTGAATTATATTTCCTAAGTATTTATGTGATGAATTTTCTTTGATATAGCCATTGATTTCAAGTTTCATGCCTTTTCCTACAAGTGTGGTTTGTCTAGTTTTTTGTTCATTCATTTTTAGCCTTTTAAGTTTTTGGAATATTTCAATGGTATTTATTGTACTTTGAATATTTTTCTTATTCCCAATAGCCATTATGTCATCTTGAAATATTAAGGGGCTTATGTGTATTCCTCCTATTTTCCAGTCATTTCCCTTTGCTTTTATCATTCTACTTAGCGAGTCTATTGTTATGGAGCTTATCTTTGCTCCTAGTTGTTGTAGTTGTTCTTGTGTTGGGTGTGGGGATGAGGAGTTTAGTGGTGCATGTAGGTATACCTTCAGATCATCAGCAAATATCTTGTATTTTCTGCGAAGGGCTGAGCCGATGTAGTTGACATAGAAGGAATAGTAGGGGGCCTAGGACAGATCCTTGAGAGACCCCGCTTAGGACAGGTCTGGGGGAGCTGGTGGTTCCACTCACACAGATCTTCATAGACCTGCCACACAAAAAGCTGGAGATTCATATTAGTAGATGACCAGAGATGCCAATACTGTGTAGCTTGATGAGAACTTGGTGGTGGACTTTATCGAAGGTCTTTGTGAAGTCGAAAAGGATCAGGCCAACCAGCTTCCCACGGTCATACCAGTACGTGATGTAGTCATATGTTAGTAAGAGTTGGTCGGTCACTGATCTGTTTGCCCTAAACCCAAACTGATTGTTGGTGAGGATAATGTGGTCGTGGAAGAATCGATAAAGTTCTTTAGTGACGATTCTCTCCATGGTTTTTCATGAGATGGATGATCGGAACGTCCCAAGGGTGCTTTCAAGAGCAAGACAAACTCGCTAGTAGACGATGCGGACATGTGGTGTTTACGTTTATATCAGCAGATTCCTTTGACCATTAATCTGAATGTTTTGAAGTAGGTAATAGGCTACAATGACAATGGTAAACTTTTGAAGTGATTTCATGAACATATGATATGTGTGCACCATTGTGTCATTTGGGTGGCCTAATGCCTCAATGTTTTCGTCAGGCCATTAATACACAGGTTCATAGGGGTAAAGTCCGATAATCCGAAAAATCCGGTAATCCGAACGAGTCCTGGTCCACTGCAATTCGGATTAAAGGAAGTTTACTGTACAGTCCTCCCTCGGGTAGCGCGGCTTTGGTCTAACGCAGGTACCCCTAATGTGCCGAGTCAGCATATAACACGCTCTGTGGTCGGCTGGGGGCTCGGCATCTCTCGCCATATCTCGGCCGTGACGTCAGACTCGGTAGACTCGTGAAGTCAGACTCGGCTACGCTCGGCTCGGGTCGGCCTCCCCCACGCTTGGGTAGGCCTAGTCCTACGCCGCGTGTCTCCGTGATAACATAGTGCCCGCCCAAATCGTTTCTGTTCTACCAAGTATCACCGCAACCATGCCCCCACCACTCAAGCGCCGCAAGTTCACTTATGCAGAGAAGCTAGAGGTGGTGAAGAAGGTGGAATCTGGTACCAAGAAGGCACATGTTGCCCATACTTATGGGGTGAATGAATCGACAATACGAACAATCTTCAAGAATAGAGACAAGATACGAAAAGTTCTCAAGGGTAACCCAGGCGTAGCGAGTCAACATGCCTTTAAGGTAGCCAACCCTGTTCTCAAGACGACTGAGAAACTTGTTGGTCGTTATATTGATCGCCAAAGCAGGAGGGGGGTCCCTCTTGATGGAAAAGCTATTCGTCAGAAGGCCAAAAAACTTTATCTAGAAGTTGCTGTCAAGTTGAGCGTGCCTAACCGTGGGAGATTTCAACTGTGGTGAGGTTAATTGGGAATCGGGAGATGCAGGGCCAAATCAGAGATCTTGGGGAAGTCGGCTATTAGAGTTGGTTACGGATAATGTACTTGCACAACATGTGAAGGAGAATACTAGAATGAGGGGTAATAACGAACCTTAAGGCTAAACTCGATCTGATTTTTACAAAAGATCCTCACGAAATTAGTGATATAAACTATCTATGTCCTGTAGGCAAAAGTGATCACCTATTACTGAAATGGAAGTTGATCTCGAGTAATGCCAATAGATTAGACAATAGCTATATAAATAACAGACTAAATTATAGTAAAGCTGATTATGTATCCTTGAAAAGATATTTAGAGGAAGTAGATTGGGATCTTATTTTGAAGGAACAAGACGTACAAGGTAAATATAGTAGGTTCCTCGAAATTTATAGAGAAGGAACCAATCTGTTTGTCCCAAGATACAAAACTGGAAATTTTACTAAGCAGAACGAATGGTTTAATTTGAAATGTAAAATAGCTCTGGATAGGCGTGATGCAGTTTGGGCTAGATTAAGAAGAAGGAACACTGAGAGTAATCGGAATAAATATAAACAGGAGAGGAATAGATATGTTAACATAAGTAATAATAATAAAATAATAAGCATGTTACTTATTTCTCATAAGCGCCAATTTTTCCGAAGAATTCACTAGCGCTCGAAAAGAGAAAGAAAAAAGAACAAAAATCAATGCATCAAAAGAAGGCTCATATACAACACACATTTAACAATCACCAGCAGTGGCAAAATAGCCTAAACTCTATAGCCATCTGTCATGACACCTCTCTCAAGATCATAGCTTCTCTCAAAGAGAAAAGTCTTAAGTTGTCTCTTGAAGCATTCAACAGAACTCAGTTGTCTCATGGACAGCGGCAACCTGTTATACAACCTCGGAGCCATGTAGGAGAATGACCTCTCAAAGAAAGAAGACTGCTGGAAAGCCCTTGGTTCATCAAGACGAAAAGGGTCATTGTCATGACGCACAACTACACCATGGTGTGCCGGTGGGCGCCTGAGCAGCTCCGCAAGGTACCTAGGCTCACCAAATTTGAGAACCTTAAAAGTCACCAAACACAACTTAAATTCTATTCTTGCTCTTACTGGCAGCCAGTGCAGTTCTATGTGAAGAGATGTAGTAGGAGTTCTAGGTGGAACACCAAAAATTAGTCTTGCGGCCCTGTTAAGAACAGACTGAACTTTCTTCAAAATATAATTTGGAAGACCCACCAACAGGGCATTGCAATAATCAACACGAGAGAAGACCAATGAGTGAACCAACGTCAGGAGGCAACGTCTGGTTATAAACGGCTTCACCAAATAGAGATTTCTGATGTGCAAGTAACAACTTTTAACTATCTGGTTTACATGCTCTTTGAAATCTAATCGGGAGTTCACATATACACCCAGATTTCGAACAGAGTTGGCCGGTCGCAGCTGAGATCCACCCACATTGATGGAGAGGGCACCTACCATATCATCAGCTCTTCTATTTCCTCGGATGATGAGAATATCAGTTTTACCATCATTTAGTTTAAGTTTTCTCGCTCTCATCCACTTCTTGATATCAGACATCAACAATTCCATCTTACTCCGTATATCAACTATATTTGTGATTCTCACATAAATCTGGGTGTCATCTGCATAAAAGTGAAAGGTGACATTATGTGCACGAAGCAGAAGAGACAAACTGCTAATATAAATTATAAATAGGATAGGACCCAAAACTGATCCCTGCGGAACACCATACTGCAGGGGTGTCGAGTCCGAGACCACTTGATTTACCATCACACTCTGGGATCTACCTGACAAGTACGACCCAAGAAGCAAGAGAGCGGAGTCACGCACACCACAATCATAAAGATCACTCAATAACAACTCGTGATCCACTGTGTCAAAAGCCGCAGAGAGATCAAGCAAGACCAATAGTGAGGCCACACCATTGCAAATGTTCTCAACTAGATCATTATGTACTCTAATCAATGCTGTTTCAGTTGAATGATGCTGTCGGTAAGCAGACTGAAAAATTGGGATAGTTTCATTCTGCTGAAGTAGTGGTTGTAATTGGTCAAGTATTGCACGCTCTAATATCTTTGATATGAAGGACAGGTTGGAGACAGGACGATAGTTCAACATGTTCTCAACATCAAGTCCAGGTTTCTTTAGAGTAGGTCGGAGTAGTGCATGCTTTTCAGAATGTGGGAAGCTACCTTCAGAGAAGCACTTATTAATTATTTTGGAAATAAACTCAACTGTGTGATCATAGACTCTTGGTAGCTTGGAAACATTTATGGGATCCAACGGGCAAAATGTTTTATTGAGGTTTCTTATGTAGGACGAGATCATGTCCACCTCTACTGAGTGAAAGGATGAGAGGACATTATTAGGAATGTGTCGGGGTTGGAGTACAACTGAAAGTTCTTCACCAACAGAAGCATCATCCAATTCCTGTCTTATGCGAGTTATCTTGCCAGCAAAAAATGCCACAAAGTTGGCAGCCAACTCGGCATCAGGTACAGAAGGTCTTAAGCTGACTCTTGTTTTTCCAAGTAAACTGTTTACAATTGAAGCCAACCTCCTCTGGTCGTTACCACACGAGTCAACTTTTCCCTGATAATACACTTTCTTTTCATCTTTGATTTTGTAGACCACAGCTCTTCTGGCTGACAGGTATTGCAACCATGTAGAGTCTGTTTTATTTTTCCGCCATTCACGTTCAGCTCTTCTACGCGCTCTTCTAAGAAATTTAACTCGAGTGCTATACCAGGGCGAATCATCTCGTACTATGATTTTCTTCTCTACTTCTGGACAGTGATGATCGAACACTAATTTAAGTGCATTTCCATGTACCTCCACCAGCTCATCTGAAGTAAGGTTGGAAGTATCAATACTTCCCAAGTACTGTTTTACTTCACTGCTAGCCAAATTTAGGTCTGCATTTTTATAATTTATAAATCTGATTACTTTTTCATGTGTGAGTGGCTTAGGGAAATCAAAGCTGAAAGTAATCAAAGCATGATCAGAGGTATTAGGGTCAGCATTCTCAACATCAACATCCAGAACACCACCACAACCCACAGGAGAGAAAACCAAGTCAAGGGTGTGTCCTAAGATATGAGTTGGGTGGGACACATGGTTTACAAAATTGTTCTGATCAGTCAACTCAAGGAACTCAGGAGAGAATGGCTTCAGATGAGGGCTGTCAACCCAGTAATTAAAATCTCCACACATCAAAAGTCTTCCAGTTTTAGCAGAAAATTCCTCGAGAAACTGCCCAAACTCTTCCATAAAACCCCTATCTGTGCCACGATGGCCAGGCCTATAGACAACTGCCATTCTTAGAATTTGTTGATGGAGTTTTATTTCCACTTCCAACAGTTCATAATAAAGAGGGGCTGGGTTATGGCTTATTTGCAAGATATTCACCAGAGATGTGGAGTAGACAACTGCCACTCCACCACCCGGATGATCTCCCCTAGGCCTAGGAACATTTATTATGGAATGGGTTTTAGGCAATGCCGCCTGGATAATATTCAGATCTGACTCGAACAACCAGGTCTCAGTGAGACATAATACATCAAGGTTACGTTCATCCAAGATCTCGCAAATATGATCCATTTTGTTACGCAAGGAACGAACATTCAACAGACCCAGTTTCAACCGGCTCCCATGTGCATTTTTCAGTTTTTTGAACCTACAAAATCGGTGTTCTCAATAACTTTATTTCTCTGAGCTGTCATTAAAGGACAATTTCTACTTGAGGCGAAATGATTTGGCGGCTCCGTAACTGATGTGGAGCTCATACAATTTATACATTTGGGGGAAGTCTTGTTGGTGCAGTCTTTTGAGTTATGAGTACCAGCACAGAAGTTGCATTTTGGATCCTCATTTTTCCGATAACACCTGTCACTGGTATGACCAAAGCCCTGGCAATGGTAACATTGTGTTACCCAGAAGCGATCGTATGCACGACATCTCACAAGTCCAACATACACAGAATTGCCATCATCCACAATGGAAGAGCGTATTTCAGGTGACATTTTTACTACCGCAATCTTAGTGTGTGCATCACTCTTTTGCTTAGTGAATAGCAAATTCATAGCTAAGCCATCGTCGACCAGGGACTTTATTCTTGGGTTCTTGTTGAGGATGCTGGGAATGATCTCATTATCCTCAGCGTCATTAGCAATGCCTACCAGAGTCATTTTTGGCATCATCTTCTTTGGTTAGGAGACACTGAAGGCACTGTCCACCCCCAAATACTGATTGATGGCCCTTCCTGCATCTTCTTTGGCTTTCTTGGATGGAAGTCGTACCACCAGTACACCTGACTCAGTTCTAGTTAACTTGTTAACCGGAACCGAAGCCAAAGCAGTCTCGATTGCCTTTGTATCTGGTGGGCTTACTGGCTCGGAGGATCGGTCTTTTGGCTTCACTACCAGGACCTGATGGTCCCAGACAGTTTTTTTCTTTCCACCATCTACCACCTCAGTGGTGCGTTTGGTCGGCTCCTTTTGGTCTCCGCTGTTTCCCTCACTACCTTTTCCTTGCTCTTCAAAACCTGCACTACATTCTTCTCAAACTCTCTTTTCTCTTTTTCTCTCTCTTCCACCTGCTCCTTCATGATTTCTTCCAATGCATCCACCTTAGCATTCCCCACCCTTGTCCACTCATCTTTCTCCTCACTTATTACTCCCTTTACTTTCTCACTTAAATGGCCCTCATACTCCTTTAGCTGCTCCTTGAGTGCCATGTTCTCTGCCTCCAGCTCATCTACTTTCCTTATCACTGCATCTAGGTTAGCAATTAATGGCCCATCTGCAGTTGCTACTGAACTGGCTCCACATATTTCTGTCAGTGACTCCACCTTCACACCTATATCTCTCCTCCAATTCTCCATAACTCCCTTCCATCTTAACAGACCCATCATCTGTCTCTTCACTACAGTCAATTGATCCTCCACTTCACCACCCTCTGCCAGAAATCCCTCAAACTCATAGCTCTCTTCATCTCCCAATAAACTCTGCCTCCGTTTGCCTTGGCCGGCCATTGTTTATATTTATGTAGCCTACAATTAAAAATATACAAAACACTTAATAAAATTTAGAGTAAAATTAAACTACTACCTGGGATAAACCCAGGTAGCGCCGCCCCCGTTTGTGTCACCCTATCTTGAAAAAAGAATAAATGGAAAAAATAAATAGAAATGGGTGTTTGCGAGGTCACCACGAGCAGGTGGGGTACGACTTGATTACCTTCCAAAGAAGGTAACCCAACCGAGGTGTCGCAAGTACTAGGCAAAGATGAAATGTGAAAACTTTAACCGTGTTTTGGGCCTTCAGCAGTAGCAGATACGTCACTCGGAAAACTAAACCTCATTGGTTACGATACTGCCACTGCGCAAAGCTAGTAGGCAAGTTAAAATGAACTATGAGAAGAACATAGTAAATAAATGTGAAAGTGACCCTAAATTGTTTTATAAATATATAAACAGTAAGTTGAAGGTAAAGAAACAAATTAATAAATTAAGAGTAGATGCTAGGACGTATGAAAATGTATCGGACATGTGCGAGGTAATGAATAACAAATTGGGGTCGGTTTTTACTAGAGAGGAAAGTTTTGACGAACCACAGGCAGGAGTACTGGAGAGTGGTCTTAGCAAGATTGAAATAACTAGAGATGAGCTGTTATCTGCGATGAGAGGACTTGAAGTAAGGAAAGCTATGGGACCGGATGAAGTGTCTGTATGGGTTTTAAAGGAGTGTGCAGAGCAATTAGTGGAGCCAGTGAGGGACATAATTCAAGCTTCCTTAGATAAAGGACAGGTTCCTGTTGAATGGAAAAGAGCTAATATCATTCCGATATACAAGAATGGAAACCCTGAGGACCCTTTAAACTATAGACCAGTTTCACTTACTAGTATTGTATGCAAGATTTGTGAAAAGCTAATTAGGAAGAGATGGATGAAAATGTTGGAGAGAAAGAAGATAATAACACCAAAGCAATTTGGATTCAGAGAAGGGACATCTTGTGTTACCAGTTTGCTATGTTATTACAGTAGGGTGATAGATGTACACTCTAACCTCCATTTAACGGATTCCGATTTAACGGATTCCGATTTAACGGATATCGGCAATAACGGTCAAAAAATGTAGGCCGGACAATGGACCCAGCAACGGACATAGTCCGTTGCTATAAAAAAGTTGGAGCAAAGTCCGTTGCTCTATCTATTTATCTCTAATGCACCTACCTAAATCCCTTATACATTAACATAACTATGTCTTATTTGGACTTTTTGTAATCTTTGAATCATTTCTAATATGATGGAATTGAAAAATATAATATCCTTCCAGCACATAGATAAATATAAAGATAGTCAACAAAATATTTCAACTCTCCCCTCCGTGCCAGCAGAGACGGAAGATTTACGTTTGATAGATTTTTTGTTTTGTTTTTTTCCCTCGATATACACACTCTTTCTATTTATCTATCTCTCTAATTCATCTACCTAAATCCCTTATACATTAACATAACTATGTCTTATTTGGACTTTTTGTAATCTTTGAATAATTTCTAATGTGATGGAATTGAAAATAATATCCTTCCAGCACATAGATAAATAATAAATGAGATAGTCAACAAAATATTTCAACCCTCCCCTCCGTCTAGGGGCTGAGCTTCCCAGACGGGAGATTTACGTTTGATAGATTTTTTTTTTTTTCCCACGGTATACACAAAATGATGGGGAAATATTATAACATGTTTTTAATTGACATTTGTGTCATTTTTTGCTGATTATGAGTTGGTGGAAAATAAAATCTTTAATTCTATCATATCGGAAATGATTCACAGATTATATAGAGACCAAATAATATACACTTTTAAGTGTGTTCAATAGTTTTGCATTATCAATAGGGTGTAGCACAAGGGATTACCAGGATTTATTTCAGGTACAGTAAAAAAAATGATGCATAACAGTTAAATGTCACGATCCGATCCGGACACCTGTACTCAACACCGGATTTTCTCAAGGAATTTCCGGATTACATCCGGACTGGACAGTATTTAGCAGCAACGGACATTTAGCAGGAACGGACAGGTGCTTGCACGCATTTGTCCGTTAAATGGAGGGTCGAGTGTACTCCAAGAAAGAGGCGGATGGGTGGACTGCGTCTACTTAGACCTTTCCAAAGCATTCGATAAGGTACCACATAAGAGATTGTTATCTAAGCTTGAGACGATAGGATGTGTCAGGGGGAGTTTGCTGAAATAGATGGAGAGCTATTTAACAGATAGAGAAATGAGGACCAACATTAGAGGAACTTACTCATCGTGGCGGAAAGTTGAGTGGTGTGCCACAGGGATCTGTGTTGGCACCTCTTATGTTCCTTATGTACGTGAATGACCTGCCGATAGACAAACTCCTACATGTCAATGTTTGCAGATGACGTAAAAATTATGAGACAAATAACAAATATAAGTAGTTGTGAGGAGCTGCAAGGGGATTTAGATAAAATATACGAATGGAGCACCAAGTGGAAAATGAAATTTAATATAAGTAAATGTCATCTGTTAAATATGGGAAGAAGTGTGAATAGACCAAATTGGGAGTACAGGATGGGAGATAATATAATTAGCAAGGCCGAAAAAGAAAAGGATTTAGGGTTGATTATACAAGATAACTTGTCGCCAGAGAAACATATTAACAAGCTCTTTAGCGGAATGTATGCGATGGCCGGGAATATGAAAGTTGCTCTGAACTACTTGGATGAGAACATGTTAGCGAAGATTATAAAAAGTATGATTAGACCAAGATTGGAGTATGCAGCAGTGGTGTGGTCCCCGCATCTTAAGAAGCATATTCACAAGTTAGAAAGAATCCAGAGAGCAGTTACTAGATTGGTTCAGTCTTAGAGAACTGCCATATGAAAGGAGGCTAGACAAATTAAATTTACCGAGTCTAAAAGAGAGGAGAGAGAGGGGAGACATGATAATGATGTACAAATGCACCCGAGGGCTGGAGAGGCTGGATAGGGAGGATATATTAATTATGGACACAGGAATAACTAGAGGCCACAGCTACAAAGTAAAAAGACCTACCTGCAAGAACGATATCAGGAAGTTTAGCTTCCCCTATAGATGTATTGACAAATGGAATGGGCTGGAGGAGGAGGTGGTAGGGGCAGGGAACATCCATATTTTCAAGAAAAAATTGGATAAAAGTAGACTGAGAGACGGGACAACACGAGCTTAGCTCAACTCCTGTAAACTACAATTAGGTAAATACCATTTCAAGCGTCACACGGATGGCTCTGGTCTTTTCTTAATCGGCAGAAGGTTAAGAATGTGCGAATAACTGGAGAAGCCGCAAGTGCCAATGTTGCAGCTGCCCGAGAATTTCCTGCCTACCTATGCCAGATTATAGAAGAGGGTGGATATTCAGCTGACCAGATTTTCAACGCCGTTGAGACAAGCTTTTTTTGGAAAAAAATGCCCAAACGCACCTACATCCACAGGAAGCAGAAGAGCGCCAAGGGTTTCAAAGGGGCAAAGGATAGGGTAACATTGCTCTTGACGTGCAATGCTTCAGGGTCTTGCAAGATGAAGCCCCTAGTCATCCACCGAGCTAAGAAACCTCGCCCCTACAGGAACTTAGACATGTCACGTCTCAACGTGCATTGGATGTCCAACAAGAAAGCCTGGATGTCAGCTGCCCTCAGTCTTGAGTGGTTTGATAAATATCTTGTACCTGAACTTGAACAGTTTTGTCTGCGGAAAAACCTAGCTTTTAAGATCCTGTTCTTGCTGGACAACGCACCTGGTCATTCGCCCCTGCTAGTTGACAGACACCCTTCAATAAAGGTGATGTTTATGCCACCTAACACAACCTCTCTTCTACAGCTATTAGATCAGGAGATCATCGCCTGTCGTAAAGCTGCCTATGCCACGAAGACCTTCTTAATGTTGGATTCTGCAACCGACACAAATGAAGAAATTGATCAGATGTCCGACCTGGATTCTGAGCCTGATGACCCCAATGCCGCTCCACAACAAGCCCAAGATCCAGCCCCTGAACAAGCCCAAGATCCAGCCCCTGAACAAGCCCAAGATCCCCCTGAAAATCCAGCCACCCTTACAGTCTTCCAATTTTGGAAGCAATTCCACATAAAAATGGGAATTGACTTCATTGTCGAGAGTTGGAACTCAATCAACCAGCCCACTATCCACCACGCATGGAGGAATATTTTGGAGGGGTTACCTGGCCACAAGCTAGACCTGCCAGGTGAGCGTCAGAGGGTAGAAGCGGCGGTTGAACAGGCAGTGGCAGCAGCTCGTAACGTGGCAGGCCTACAAGATATCAACGAGGAAGACGTCCGAGAGATGATTGTTCCACCTGAGCAGGATCCCGAGGACTTACTGCAGGAATTGGATGAGGAACTAGCGGATGAAGAAGCGCCTGCCGAAGATGGAGTTAACGATGGAGACCCTATCACCAGTGACTTACGTGAGATCGTCGAGTCGGCTGATCGTATCCAGAACAAGGATCCAAATAGGGATAGGGCTCGAGCAACGTCTATGCAACTCTCAACTCTGCTGAGACACTACCGGTACTCCGAGATGTTTACTGAGAGGGTCAATGCTCGCCAACAGAGAAGGATCACAGAGTTTTTCCGTGACTGCCAGGAACAGCAGGAACGGCAGCAGGGTGACGATTCGGAGGAGGAAGAACGCCAGCTGGGTGACGATTCGGACTCCCTCCCTTCTGACGTTGACATTGACGAAAACATGTCATTGTTCTCAGGGTTCGGCGATGACGACCAGAACCTGGGAAAGCCTTCAACCTCCTCTCAGTGACGCCCATCTTGGTGTCGTGGGGGAGGGGAGGGAAGGGGAGGGGGCAGGCGGGCGGGCGGGAGAGAGAGGGAGGCGACGCACCACACCCACAGCACCACTCGACAAGGTAATGAACAGTAACTTACCTGTGTGTCTCATTTCATAGATATGATCTGTAAAATAGGGTTAGGTTGTCTGTTACTAATGTTTGATCCATATTTGGTAAGGTTATTGGGTGGTAAATGGTCAAAAAGGTGACTTTGGGGAAGTCGTCAGAACCAATAGAATTAATCCCATAAGTTCTTTGCTTTGTGTAGCGCGTGTTTGCATAGCGCGGCGCGGTCCCAGTACGATATACCCGCGCTACCCGAGGGAGGAGTGTATTTGGTTTTGCCTTGGGATACAGGATGGGTTGAGGAGGGGCTTTGCCTCCCCCCCCCCCCCCCCCCCATGACTTATTGAAATCAGCATCTATGTTGCCAGTAAGGGGCTTAATAAGAGTTTCACTGCCGTCAATAGGGAGAATTAGTTTTGTTTTTACAGTGCTTTAAATAGGTCTAGTGCACATAAAATGTTTTTCCCGAGGTTGAAACAAATTTTAATATGATCTTTGCAACATCCTTACTCTATACTGTACTGTACATACATAACGGACATAAAATTTTAAGCCTACTGAGTGTTCCACACATACGTGCAGTTTCAGTCTCTTGTCCTAATGGCGGCGTTCCAGGCAACCCTGTTAAGGGCTACTTCACTTGTCAAGTTCTTGGATTTGAGATCGGCACATATAGTCCGATCCCAGGTCTTCCTCGGTCCACCCCTTGGTGCAGCTCCCTCCACAATCACAGACCTGCATTTTTTCACCTAATTTTGTTCATCCATTCTCTCCACATGTCCATACCATCCCAGTCTACTTGTACGCATTACCTCGCTAATACTCTTTATACCTAAACTTCTCCTCAGCTCATCATTTGTTATTCTATCCTGTAGCCTGGCCCCACACATCCATCTCACCATTCTCATCTCATTACGTTCCATTCTATTGACATCCTCTACTTTAACGGCCCATGTTTCTGAAGCATACGTCATTGCACTTCTAACACATGAGGCATACACCTTTCCCTTCAGGGGGGGAGGCATTCTTTTCATGGTCAGGATTGGCAGCAGTTCTCTGAACTTCCCCCAGCCACATCTAATTCTAGCAACAGTGGCAGCCTCGGCCCCACCACCGGCAGAGATGGTATCTCCTAGGTAACAAAACTTGTTCACCAGCTCCAATGACACATTTCCAAAATTCACAGCCACAGGATCATCACTTAACACAAGCTCGCCTTTGCACACTACGCACTCAAATTTCTCTATTTCTGACTTATCCTTCAGCAGGGGTCCCTTTATTCTACTACAGCGCTTACTCCCATGGTGTACCCAACATCGACAGATGCTACATTGAATTGAGTTAACGCCCACACCCTTTCCACACACTGCACATGGGTATGCACCGCTCTTTTCCACATTGCCTCGTCTCAATCTACAATTTTTTACAGTTTCTTACAGTAGATCCTCTGGAAAAAGGCAAACTAGGCCTGTGTATCCAGCTCAGTGCCAGTACTTGCACTACTGCGGTCGTTCACTGTGTTGGCGGCGGCGGCAGCAGACGCAACATTTTTACTATTCTGTATTTTTGTTTTATAATCAAACTTCAAATCTTGTCTTCCCCATGCTTTATCAAGATTACTTTCAAACTTCATTATTGATTCGGAATCAACTACATACTGGGGCAGTGCGTTCCACTCATTTACCACTCTATCACAAAATGAGTTCTTTGCCTTTTCAAGCCTATTTCTCTCTTTGTAAATTTTCTTAGAGTGTCCTCTCGTTCTTGTTCCCTCCCGCATCAAGAAGATACCTTCACACACATCCTCATCATACTTTCCTGACACTATCTTAAGTCTCTATCATATCCCCTCTCTTTCTCCTATATGCCAGTGTCGGAAGTCCCAGTGTCCTCAACCTCTGCTCATAGCCCGCGTTCTTCAACGTTGGTACTAGCTTGCTAGCTCTCCTCTGCACTTTCTCCACTGCTTCTATATCCTTTACCATATATGGAGCCCACACCTGGTTCGCATATTCCAGGTGCGGCCTAACCAGCACTGTATAGAGATTCCTGAATATTTCTTCGTCAAGTGACACAAATGTCCTCCTTATCAGCCCTACAATTCTATTGGCTTTGTTTATCTTTTCCGCTAAATGTTCTGAGAAATTTAACTTATTGTCTATCACTACTCCTATATCCTTTTCTGCATTCACTTCCTCCATCGCTTCATACATACTGTATCCTACCTTGTCTATCTTGCTTGTCCCAATCCGCATGTACAGTACTTGCAGTTTTTTGGATGAAAAGGCATTAACCAATGTTCAGACCATCCCTTCATGCCCTCCACATCTCCTTAAAGAAAACCTACATCTTCCTTACTCCTCACTCTTCTATACAGCTTAGTGTCATCCGCATACAGGTATATCTCACTTCCATTGGTTATAACTTCAGGTAAGTCGTTGATAAATATAACTAACAGTACGGTAGTGGTCCCAACACAGATCCCTGATGTACATAACTAACTAACTCCACTTGTAATTTCCCTCCACCCCAAGCCTATTCCATTCACCAGTACCCTCTGTCTCCGATCTTTCAGGAAGGCTTCTATCCATTTCACACATTTCTCCCCTATACTATAGCTTCTAACTTTCTCTAATAACCTTTTATGTGGGACCTTATCGAAGGCCTTCATAAAATCGCAATATACCACGTCTATAACATCACCATCCTCCAGAATTTGCATCCAATCATCTACCACCTTAATTAGCTGTAGTACCGTCGACCTCCCCGGCAAGAATCCGAACTGTCTTACCTTAGTGATAGTAAAGAGGCAAAAGAGTCAAAGCTCATAAGGGGTGCGTCTTCTCATTTTCCTTTCAGTCTCAAACTTGTCATATCTATTTTTAAACATATTTATACTTGTGCTGCTAACTACCTTTTCAGTGAGACTGTTCCATTTATTCACGATTCTCGATTTAAAAAACTTATTCCGTTTGGTGGTTCTGTGACGGGGCTTCTACAACTTCATGCTGTGTCCTCTGGTCTCCATATGTTGTTCTCTGGGAGCTAGCTGCAGATAGTCTTCCTCACCAATCTTGTCAAAACCTTTTAGGATCTTGAAAGTTTCTATCATGTCTCCCCTTATCCTTCGTTCCTCCAGAGGAGTGAAACCCAGCTGGTCTAGTCTCTGTTCGTATGTTAACCCCGCCAGCTCTGGAACTATTCTTGTGGCTCTTCGCTGTACCTTTTCTAATTTCTTGATGTCTCCCTTGGTGTATGGAGACCACGCCTGAATACAGTACTCAAGACGAGGTCTGACCAAGGACTTGTATAAAGTCAGTATCATTTCAGAGTCTAGGCAGGTCATGGTTTTCTTAATAAGTCCCAAGATTGAATTGACACTCGCTGCAGCTTTCGCGACTTGCCTTGAGGGCTTTAAATTTTTGGCGATGATTACCCCAAGATCTTTTTCCTCTTCAGTTTCCTCCAAAGCTGTCGGTCCCAGTTGCTATTCATAGCCTGGGTTACTCCTTCCGATGTGCATGACCTTGCACTTTTCTTTATTAAACTGCAGTAGCCATTTCTGGCTCCATTGGTTTAGTATGTTCAAATCCTGTTGCAGAACCATTCCGTCATCGGCGCTCTTTATCCTCCTGTAGATTTTTGCATCATCTGCAAAGAGCTTGCCACTTGACCGAGTGTCCTCAAGCAGGTCATTGATAAATGCAAGGAAGAGAACTGGACCTAAGATGCTGCCCTGTGGGACCCCACTCCATACCTGTAGCCATTCTGAGTGGTTGCCCCTGATGCTGACCCTTTGCTTTCTGTTGTTCAAGAAGCTTTGTATCCACCTAGAGATTTTTCCCACCACTCCAAGAGCTTCCAATTTTGCTAGCAGTCGACGGTAAGAAACAGTGTCAAATGCCTTTCTACAGTCAAGGTATACCACGTCCACACTATCCCCATTATCCACAGCATTCTCTAAGTCCTCTAGGTACTCTAATAGTTGGGTCAGGCAAGACTTCCCAGCTCGAAACCCATGCTGCCAGCTCTTGAGTAGATGGTTGCTTTCCAGGTGGTCAACTATGTATTTTCTCAGCAGCTTCTCCATGATCTTGCAGGGGACTGATGTAAGGCTAATGGGTCGATAGTTCAAAGGAGTGGTCCTGTCTCCTTTCTTGAAAATGGGGCAGACATTAGCTTTGGTCCAGTCTTCAGGCAACTCCCCTGTATCGAGTGATGTCCGGTAGATCCTCCATAACGGGTACGCTACAGAATCCACACACTCCTTCAGTACCGTAGGGTGAACTCCATCTGGTCCAGGTGCGGATTCTGCTTTAAGAGTTCCAATCATTGTCTTCACGTCCTGGACAGTGAAGTTGCACTCCCGTAGTCCTTCTCCTTGGAATATGTTGTCGATGTGTGGTATGTTCCCTGCGCTTTCCTTGGTGAATACTTTCTGGAATTCATTGTTTAGGATTGAACAGGCCTCGATCGTACTGGAGGTTAACGTACCGTCAGGACACTTTAGCTGTAGCACTTCTTCCTTACTTTTTGCTTTGCTTCGTGTATTTGCAAAGAAAGCTTGTGGGTTTGTTCTTACCTCAGTGGATAATTTTTTCTCAAACCAGTACTTGGCTTCCCTCACAGCTCGAGTAGATAAGTTTCTTTTCCTACAATAGTTTTGGTATCGGGCTGTCGTTCTTCTCTGCCTGTAGCTTATCCAGGCCTCTTCTTTTGTCTTGATTTTATTCAGGACCCTATCAGTCATCCACTTAGGTTTGGGCTTTCTTCCGGTAGGAGATACCTCTTGTCTCCCACTGAAAAGTTGGTTTGATTTCATATGATCCATTATTCCCTTCTCTAATTACCGTTTCCATTAGTTTACACACAACACTTGTCAAACTGACTGGTCTATAATTTCCTGGGTCATTTCTCATTCCTTTCTTAAATATAGCTGTTATGTTCGCCTCTCTCCAGTCCATCGGGATTTGTCCTGTATTAAAAGATACCTCAAATAAAAAATTTAATGGCTCTACTAACTTCTCACCTTCTTACTTTATGATTCTTGGATGTATCCCATCCGGTCCCGGAGACTTACTTCTGTTCATTTTTCTATAGCCCTCCTTATTCTAGCATGGGAAAACTCTATTAGTTCTAGTGCTGGTGCCCGTTTGATGGGAATAGTAGGCACTGCATCCACCGACTCCACTGTTAGTACCTCCCCAAAGTATTGCCCCAGCACCTCTGCTTTCTCCTTATCAGTTTCTGCTCTATTCCCATCATCCAGGTCTCCTATCAGTTCTGGGATACCTACTCTTCTTGTTAACTTTTCCTGAATATACTTCCAGAATATTTTTGGATTATCCTTCACATTTCTAGCAATCTCTCTCTCCCTCTCCTTGTCTCCCACCTTATTTTATTGTTTATTTGTCTGCATTCCAAATCCACTTCTTTAGCTTCTATACTAGACCCCCTGCATAACCTTGGTTTTGTTAATATAGGATATTAGTTTATGACCAACCAGTTACGGGCCCCATCGATGATTATTAGTGCGTTATCACTTTCATGAACGATACTTTGTTGGTGTACATGTAATTACCGTCGCTAAAACATAGGCCTATGCAAAAATATTTTAAACTTTATTAGGCTACTTTGACATACCCTATCATACAGTATAAAGATTGTGATTTTGCGGGGCTAGCTGTGGTCCGGCTCCCTAATAGGCCTATTGGCCAAAATTACACACGGGGCCTACTAGCCTACAGTCCTAGGCCTACATGATCCAAAATACATAATGACCAATTAGGCTAAACAAATGCTACAAAAATAAAATAAAATAAGAAATGGTAAGATCCTGTGTAGCGGGTGGAACTGTTTTTCAGATGCCTATTTACTAAGAAACAAACAATATCTTTAACCTAACCTAACCTAGTATATTAGTGGACTTTTTATGAATGTAAAATGTAAAAATAAAGTATAGGCTAGCATTACCAAATTATTGAGTTATAATTACAGGTCCTCCAGCTACACAGGATTATACGTAAGAAATAAATAAATAAACAAACTAGGCCTAGCCTAGGCTAGGTTACTTTTGATCTCAAAATACCTAGCCTGCAATTTTACCAATTAGGCTAGGCTATTCAGACAATATTTAATACAAATACCATAATTAAGCCTAGCCTACCAAATGCTACCATTAGACCTAAGGTAATTCTGCAGAACAACAACTCCCTGTTATTTTAATTTTTTATTTTATATTGTATAATTGTAATGGATTGTAGGCCTATGTGCGTATTTTATAGTTAGAAAGTGCAGAAAGCACTTTTTATTAGCATTTGCATTGAAATTCCGATAACCCAACAATCTAGGAGAGTTTGGGGTACCAACAAACCGAGGCAGCTCAGACCCTAACTACACCAGAACTACCAAACAACTCTGATGACCCCAATAGGAAGCAAGAGGACAAGACTGTTGACCTAGGATTAGGGAATACACCAACAAACCTCAATCTATCGGTTGAATTGGCTCTCAGTAGGCCTAGGCCTAATTCCCAGACCCAAGGCCATGAATGCAGCCTTGCTAGAACTAGGCCTAGCCCAAGACAGAAATCCTCAGATTCCTCAGCATACCATCATTCCCATGTCACCAGAATCTCACCACAGGACAGGAGAAATGGCAGGTTGACTCAGCTTGCCCAAGAAACCCACATATGTAGGTACCACAGACGGGGAACATGTCGGCACGGCAAATTTGGGACAAAATGTGAGTACCGTCATCCTAAGGTCTGTCGTAAACTCCTAAATCATGGGCCAAATAGAGACCAAGGATGCCAACTAGGGAAAAAATGCTCATTTCTCCACCCTAAGATGTGCGAGGACTCCATCTCCAAGCAGGAATGTTTGAATAGTAACTGTAAATTACCTCACATCAAAGGGACAAAGAGACACCAAGCCAAGCAAGATGTAAATCCAGTACTGGTACCTGCCACCGCTCAAGTGCCCCACATGGCCTCGAAGAAAGTCGACGCTGTCCAGGATACAAATTCAGCCCCTACTTTTTTAGAATTAATGGTGGGGGTGAAAAGGACCCTCGACACGCTAACGAAAGCCATGGAGTCACAAGCGTCCATAATCAGCACACACCTAATGGGCAATCAACACAACAATGTCCCAACACATACCCAAATGTTTCCATGGCTAAATGCCATGAAATCATGCTAGAAAATGCAATGATGGGCAATATTCAAAGTCTATTCCCTAAGACAAATAAAAGCAAAATCCCCTTCATTGCTGAGCTTGCCGAAGAAAATGACCTAATGTTCATTGCCCTGACAGAGACTCATCTCAAAAGTGAGGTGAGTGATGCAGAAATAATAGTGGCAAATTACACCTCCTACAGAGCAGATCGTGAAAATAGAAGCCATGGTGGAGTCATCACATATGTAAGAAATGACCTAGCCTCAGATACAAAACCAATACTAGTCTACTCTGATACTCAAGTAGAAATGCTGGCTCTCCACATTAAGTCACTCAATGTAATTATTCTCAATTGCTATCGCCCCCCATCATGCACCCTTGAAAGTTACAATAATTCACACAGCAGAATCGACAAGCTAATCGACGATATGCCAACCCCAACACCAGACATCATCATCTGCGGAGACTTCAACTTTCCTATCATCCATTGGCCAGAAGGAAAGGTCTCAGGAGGTACCAGAGAGGAGCAAGCACAAGCCAGGCTTCTCCTTAAACTCTCTGACAAGCTTTTCCTCACACAACTGATAACCAAGCCTACCAGAGTCAATAACACACTCGACCTCCTCTTCACTAACAACCAGGATATAGTTGCCGACTACTCAGTGGAGAAGACAATATACTCTGACCACAGCCTTGTAACTATACACACTATGTACAGGAAGGCTGGGGCTCAAGCTGAAACTGTAACTCCGCCAACAAAACCAACAAACCCATTCTCAAATTTGAACTTCTTCAGTGAAGCAATTGACTGGGTAAATCTCCAAACTTTCCTCTCCCAGACAAATTGGGACCTGATCCTCCATGACAAGGATCCAAATGCCATGCTTGACACCATCCTCAGCACCCTACTGAAGGAGTGTCCGCATCACATTCCCCAAAGGAGGAAACCTTCCAACGCTCGGCACCTCAAAATCCCGAGGGACCGAAAAATCCTAATGCAGAAAAGATCATCACTCAACAAACAGCTCAATAACACCCAAAACAAAACGAGGAAGCTTGCACTATCTACCAAGATTGCAAGCATAGAAACTCAAATTAAAGCATCCCATGAGCGTCAAAAGCAAAGAGAGGAAGATCGTGCAGTACTGAACATCAAGCGGAACCCCAAATTCTTTTACAGTTACTGCAGGCGCTTCTCAAAAATTAAGACGCAAGTGGGGCCATTAAGAACAGAGGATGGTGAAGCTGTAAACGACCCCAAAGATGTATGTCGGATCCTGCGAACACAGTACGAGAATGTCTTCAGCACACCACGGCCAGCAACTGCAATCCAGGACCCCAAAGCTTTCTTCACGGAAGACACTCCACAACCGACTCGACTAAGTGATATTGAACTGACTGAGGCAGACCTACGAAAAGCCATCAAAGAACTGAGAACGAATGCAGCTGCTGGTCCTGACGGAGTACCAGCCATACTACTGATTAAATGCTGTGACGCCCTGATTCCTCCTATCTGCAAGCTTTGGAGACACTCAATGGACACAGGCACAATTCCATCCTCACTAAAACAGGCCATCATTACTCCAGTCTACAAGGGTGGTGAAAAGAGCCTGGCGAAGAACTATCGACCGGTAGCTCTAACATCCCACCTCATCAAGATATTTGAAAAAGTCCTGAGGAACAAGCTTGTCAACTTCCTGGAGAAAAATGGCCTTATGAACTCCAGCCAGCATGGCTTCCGGAAAGGCAGATCATGTCTTTCGAAGCTCCTGGCACATCATGACTGGCTACTCCACAGGCTTGCAGAGGGAGAAAATGTGGATGTCGTGTTTCTAGACTTTGCTAAAGCATTCGACAAGGTGGATCACGGCATCCTCCTTCACAAGATTAAGAAACTCGGCATCCAAGGCAAAATAGGTGTGTGGCTGCACAGTTTCCTCTCCGCAAGAACGCAGACTGTTGCTGTTAAGGGCCACACATCTGAAAAGTCCCACGTCATTAGTGGAGCACCCCAGGGATCAGTATTAGGACCTCTGCTCTTCCTTATACTGATAGGGGACATTGATGATGGAGTTGGTCAATCAGTTATCTCTTTCTTTGCTGACGATACGAACATAAGTCGTGTCGTAAGAAATGAAGAGGATATTCATAATCTCCAGGATGACCTCGACAAAATCTACAAATGGGCAGACGAAAACAACATGACCTTCAACGAAGAAAAGTTTGAAGCGTTACGATGTGGCCCGAAACAAACCCTCAAGGACACCACCAAACTACTCACTGCAGGCAGCCACGACATCACCCCCAAGCCACATGTGAGATGCCTAGGTGTGCAATTGTCCGACGATGCCACATTTCAACACCACATTTCTGCAGCTGTCAAGAAAGCCAAGGGAATGGCCGGATGGATTCTACGGACGTTCAACTCCAGGGAACAAGAAACAATGCTAACTCTCTGGAGGTCTATGGTACAACCCTTCCTTGACTACTGTAGTCAACTATGGTCGCCACACAAAAAGGATACATACGAGATCTTGAGTCCGTCCAGAGGTCCTTCACTAGAAACATTCGGGGGATGAAGGACCTTAACTACTGGGACCGGCTCAAGAAGCTAGGGCTGTACTCTCAGCAGAGAAGGCGAGACAGGTACTGCGCAATTTATGGGTGGAAAATCCTGGAGAAGCTGGTTCCAGATCCAACTGGTAATGAACTCCAGGAAAAACAAAATGGTCGGACTGGAAGGAAGTGTGAGAGGAGATCCCTCCCAACACAGGCACCAGAACGAGTGAGATCCCTCCTCGCGTCCAGCCTAGGCCACAATGGACCAAAAAATTTCAACTCGCTGCCCAAGGAAGTGCGAGACATAGTAGGTTGCCCGGTAGACAGGTTCAAAGGGTTATTAGACAAGTTTCTAAAGACCCTCCCAGATGAACCACCAGTGTCTGGATACACTGCTAACTGCCGGGCGGCCTCAAACTCTATACCGGACCAGACGGACCTCCTTCGAAGGGACGCAGCGGTGGCGGACCACGACTGTGAGGACGGGACCTCTAGACGACTTCAAGTAAGATTCAAGTAAGTACCGGTACTTAGGCTATAACCGAAACTACCACTAATTATTTCTCAATATTTGAAGGCTATTATAGAATAAGGATGTTGCAAAGATCCTATTAAAATGTGTTTCAACCTCCGGAGAATGCGGAGATACATTTTATGTGCATTATATAAAGTACTGTAAAAACAAAAAAAATCTCCCTATTGACGGCTGTGAAAACTCTTATTTAGCCCCCTACTGTTAAAATAGATGCTGATTTCAATAATTCATGGGGGGGGGGGTGAGGGGGGCAAAGCCCCCCCCCATCCTGTATCCAAAGGCAAAAATAAATCGTATATTTACTCTGAAAATGACTTACATCTGACTGTTTTAAGATCGTTGGATAATGGGAGAAATAAAGTTTTCCGGGGATTGTAACTAATTTCAACTAGCCTACTGTATAATGATGAAAACTACCTAAAACCAAAAAGAAAAACCATAGGAAAATCAGTGGTAGGCCTAGTTTCGGTTATATTTTCAGAGTTTGGGAATGTAGGTTTGAAGACATCAGCCTAACCTTACCTAACCTATTCTAGTATAATGGGTGGGGGGCTGCCGCCCCCACACCCCCGCTAGTTGGGTAGGCCTATTAAAACAATAAAAGATTGATGGGCGCCGAAATAAGTCTAGGCCTATAATGTCTATGGTATTTCCTCTGCAACCTTCAGCTTTATGTCGATAACAGGAAAGTAGCCTACAGTACCAATAAAAATGTACAGACTTTTTGTAGGTGAAACTCCACTCTGGTCACTAAACATCAGGGAGGAACTGCCAACTTGCCAAGGACCCGCAAGGAGGCTAGAATGTAAACAGTGTCCTGGACTGGCTGTACAAAAATAACTGATGATGATGATGATGTTGAGGGATAGCCGGATAGCCTTAAGTATCGGCCCCTCGTTGGTCTTCTTACACCTTCCCCAGTTTTCTTTCTTCACTGTAGCCTAGGCTAGATGTATTATTTCTTCATCTTCTTACTGGGGTCCTTATTTTCTATAAATTTACATGTTTTCCAAAATAGGCTATATTGTCACTTTTTGTTTTTTCTTTTTCTTTTTTCCTAGTAGGCTATTAAAACTTTGGTCAATATTTACGAGTCACACCACAGCTGGGATCTCATTTCTAATGATAGTTTTGGGTTCCTATCATTCTATGCTTCATTGCTATATACTTTTTATCCACCGGAAAATATATATATATACAGTAGCCTATATAGGTTTTTAGGCCTAGGCCTTTTTTTTTTTTTTTTTTTTAGCATTAACCTAACCAAAAAACCTAACCTAAATGTATTTGGGGGCTATTAGGTTAGGTTAGGTTTTTTGGTTAGGTCAATGCTAAAAAAATAAATAAAGCCAAGAAAATAAAATATTTTCCGGTGGATAAAAAGTATAGGCCTATAGCAATGAAGCATAGAATGATAGGAACCCAGGAAAAATGTTATTTTAATACCACAAATTTTCCGAGTGTTTTTTATAAACAAAATTGGTCATTTGCATCAATATATAGTGTTTGTAATTAATTAGAAATCTCGGGAAAACCTATTTTCCCCATTAGGCCTATCGATCGATGTTGAGACAGCCTCTCGATAGTGATTTGAAAAGACATTAGCCTAACCTAACAACCTTGCCTAACCTAACCTAGTATTATGAGTGGGGGCTGCTGCCCCCACAGGTTGAGTACTAATCCCTTAACCCGGCAAGCGCGATAGGCCTCACGGAAGGCTTCCTATAGGGAACGCGATAGGCCTCACGGAAGCAAGACCATAAAAAAAAAGGGCCTATCAAAACAAAGGAATTTGTCTCTAGGTGAGATAATTCCCCTCCAGTACTCATCCATGTAAATCTCACCCACCCCCCTCCCCTCCTTCCCCACCTTATTCCCCCCTCCCTCCCCTCCTCAATTATCACCTATTTTTCCTCTTATTATCATCATTTATCGGTTATTTTTCTCTCCCGCGATAATGTAGCACAAGTGGGTTGCAGAAAAGATCGTTATGCAACACCCAGACACCGGCCCACACCGCCCCACTCGTCTCAGTTACCTCACAGACAGCGAGAGAGGAGGGTTGACTGTGGCTCTCTCTCGCCTGAGATTATGACCGGGTGGCCAATATCTTCGTTTTTCACCACCCAAATGCTTTCCCACTTATTTTAGCACTCTTGAAGGTTCATGTATGTAAAATAAAAGCATACCGAAAACAAATAATGCTCTATATTGTAAATATAACTAATTATGTCAGAATCCAAGGCTAGAAATGCACAAATAACTACCCTAGCCCCTAGGTCTATTTCGCGCTTGTCAGGTTAATAAAAAAAAAAAAAATTTGGCTGTCGATTATACGAAGGTGAAAGAAAAGTCGATGAAGTCTATGGTGTTTACTCTGCAATCTTCAGCTTGATTGTACATTGATAACGGGAAAGTACCGTATTGACAACCTTGTTACGGAAATTAAACTTTAGTACCATAGCCTACTTTTATATTAGGCTTTTCCGAGGGTTTAACACATTTTCATATGATCTTTAGAGCTATCGATGACTGAAAGTACCGTATTGACAACCTTGTTACGAAAAATAAATGTTAGTACCATACTTTTTTATTAGGTTTTGCCGAGGCTTAAAACAAATTTTCTTATGATCTTTAGAGCATATTGATTCAATATTTATCTTCAAATATATCAATCAAATTTGTGGTATTAAAATAACATTGAACCGGAACCCAAAACTACTATTAGAAATTAGATCCCAGCTGTGGTGTGACTCGTAAATATTGACCAAAACTTTTCTTGTTACACTTTTCTTACTTTCTTTTACATTTTTTATAAATTTTTAAGACACTTTAGCTCCTAATTTTTCCTGTGTTCTTAATTTTCTGTTCTTTCATCAAGTTCTTTTATCCTCTTTTTCTCTCTGAAAATGTTATCCTACAGGCTAGGGGAATGAAAATCAAATTGACAAAATAAGAAAGATAGCAATTATCCGCACATTAGTAGCCTAAGGTCCCCTAAGTAAGGTAAGAGCAAAAAAAAAAAATCATAAGACAGGAATCCCATAATGAGTTGTTGTTCTGCAGAATACATTAAAGTAGGCCTAGGCCTATGTGGTAAGTATTTTTTATTTTAGGCCTAGGCCTATGCCATAATGCACTACAGTACAACCATATTTTGGCTGGTAACTCTGCAAAATGTCGATGTCTACAGCTCCAACTTCCTTATAGCCCGAAACTCGCAAGTGGTCAATTGTTAATAGGCTACTGTATGCAATGCAGATTCAGTAGACTAGGCCTAGGCTAATCACATTCCACACCCTTCAAAACAAACATTTGGCATAGGCTAGGCCTAGATCTTGGGTTTATCAACCTCAAATTTGACTCTCAGAAAGTAAACCTCACCTTATAGATTTATAGGAAGAACCTTGTGTCGAAGAACATAATATCACGTAATAAGCTAACTCGAGTTACTAAAGTGTGTTGTGCAGCACCAACTGTTGAACTGATTCAGCAGTGAGCACTGCCTCTGCCACTCCCGCCTAAAATTAAAATAACGCAGTCAGGTGGCGCTGTTATCACTTATCAGTCACTTCGCCTCAAGAAGCTTCGCCTACAATCTTGTTTTTGTAGACGCCATGCTGCATAATAATAATAATAATAATAATAATAATATTTATTCAGTCAGCAATTTACAGAGTTGGTACCACATAGTTTGTTACAAATATGGGTAAAATTCTAGTTTCACGTACACAGCGACAAAAGGGAGGCTCCGTTGTAAAGGCATAGCTTCCCGACCAACTATGAAGATCAGGGAAATTGCTGAAATTGTAAGAGGGTGGTGAAAGACATGATAGCCGAGATGGATAGGCTAAAGGATGAAAATAATAAAATGAGAACGGAGATGAGTAGGATAAAGGAACAGAATGTAATGTTAGGAAGGAGGATGATGGACATGGAGAAAAAGTGGGATGAGAAGGAAGATGTTGTAGAAGCTACTGTAGAGAAGGTCATGAAGAAAATAGAAGAAAAAGAAGAGGGAGAGCGGCGTAGAAATAATTTAGTGGTGTATAACATATCTGAGTCAGAAAAAACAGATGGGAAGGAGAGGGAAACTGATGACAAAAAGAGCTGTGATGTGCTGTTTAAGGAATATTTAGAAGTGAAGGAATATAAAATGATGAAAGTAATTAGGTTAGGCAAGAAATTTGACGGTAGGGTTAGGCCAGTGTTGGTAACATTTGAGAAAGAGGGGATGAAGTGGGCTATGCTCAGTAATGCCAAAAGACTTAGAAATAGGGAAGAACTTGGAGCAAAGAAGATAGGAATATCACCAGATCTAACAAAGGAAGAAAGGTTGAAAAACAAGGAATTAGTGGTAGAACGGCAAACGGCAGACATAGTAGACATAAGCTTGGTGCTCCCTTCTCGCAGCTGTCTACTACTAAATACGACATAAGAGATAGACAAACCAAACTGAAATGATTACTGATTACGGATTACTGATATTTACTATAGGATGTAAGGTATCTTAAAATAACCCCCTAGAAATACTTTTTCTAAAGTATCTATTTCTTTATCCTCCCCTTTTCCCCAGCTAACCTAATCCCACAAGGACCCCAATGGAAATACGCCTAACGGCCTTATTGGGCTATCCTTAGTTGGAATTATGCAAGGCTGGTACATGTCATGCTCGGTTGTATGTGCCATCTACATGCTTACCTATTGAATGATAGTGGGGAATTAAGAAGCAGGCTTCTTGTGTGAACCCCACCTCCAAAGACTGGTCAGCCAATATTAACTAGGTTATGTTATTATGTTTGTCGTATCTGGCTTTAAAAGTGGCAATCGTTGGCGCTGTAACCACACTCTCTGGGAGTGCGTTCCACTCGTCGATGACTCTTGATAGAGAACCAATTCCCCCTTCAGTGTCGTTCTCCAGTGGTCTGGTTTGGAGAGTTTCAGCGAGTGGCCCCGTAGGTGGTTGTTATTTTTCTGGAAAAACCTGGTGTATGGTATGTCCTCAAAGCCGTGTAGAAGTTTGTATGTTTCTATCATGTCTCCTCGTTTTCTGCGGTCACTTATTGTCTGGAGGCCAAGATGCTTACACCTTTCTTCATAGGGTAATTCTTCTAGGTTTGGGACCATCTTGGTTGCTCTTCGTTGCACCCTCTCAATAGTCTGTATGTCCTTGATTAGGTAGGGTGACCAACATTGGACACCAAAATCGAGGATCGGGCGCACCAGTGACACATAGATCAGTGGTTCAAGGATTTCTTTGTCCAATATGGAGAAGTTCCTCTTAATTATGCCAAAACGACTATTTGCTTGTGCAGCGATTTTAGCGACATGTGCTGAGGATTTTAGGTCTGAGGATATAATGATGCCCAAGTCTTTTTCATTTGAAGATTTCTGGAGTGTTGTCCCGCGTAGCTGGTAGGCCTAGTCCTCTTTCGGGTTATTATGCCCAATGTGCATAGTCTTGCATTTGTCTGCGTTAAATGTTAGGAGCCATTTCCTGCTCCACTTGTTCAATCTCTCCATGTCTCTCCAAAGGGTCTCGACGTCTGCGTCTGTCCTGATGGTTTTGTATATCTTTGTGTCGTCTGCAAAAAGACTAGTTGCTGATTCGAGGTTGGTAACAAGGTCATTAATATAAATCAAGAAGAGAATTGGGCCCAGCACTGATCCTTGGAACTCCACTCATCACCGGCAGCCAATCCGACGGGGAGTTCCTTATGGTAACCCTGTGGAACCTATCTGAAAGCCCGGTGAAAGGAATGCCTTGATCCACTTCAGGATATTTCCACCTATTCCCATTGCCTCCAGTTTGGTGTGAAGTCTCTGGTGGGGAACCCGATCGAAGGCCTTTTCACAGTCCAGATAGTTTATGTCCACACAGTTACCACTGTCAATATCATTTACTAGGTCGTCGATGTAGCACAACATGTTTGTGAGGCAGCTCCTGTTGCTCCTAAATCCGTGTTGTGCGTCGCTGATGAGATTGTTCTCAGTAAGGTGTCCAACGATGACTTGTCGTACGATACCCTCCATGACTTTGGACACTATAGATGTTAGCGATATTGGCCTGTAGTTTAGTGGTTCGGTCTTGCTGCCTTTTTTCAGAATGGGTGAGATGTTAGCCCTTCTCCAGTCGCTTGGAACATCGCCCGTCGCAATGGATGTGCTGAAGATATCCTGGAGTGGGTCGCACAAAATATCTGAACATTCTTTGAGAATCACCGGAGACACTCCATCTGGCCCTGGTGCTTTACTGGCGTTGAGTTCTTGTAGTCGTTTCCTAACTGCTTCCCTGGTTATTATGATGTCCTGCACTTTGGGTCCCTGGAATATTAATTGTGTCCGGCACTGGTGTTGCTCCGTGTGTATCCTCCTGTACAAATACTCCGTTGAATGCTTTGTTCATTTCAGTAGCGATTTCTTGGTCGTCTTCAGTTAGGTCTCCATTTGTGGTCTTTACCTTGGTGATTTTTTCCTTGGCAGTCGTTCTAGATCTGACATAGGCCCAAAAGTGTTTGGCGTTGGATGTTGAGTCCAAAGCAACTTTCCTCTCATAGTCATGCTTGGCAGCCCTCACTTCCCTGGTTACTGTGTTTCTTTCTGTGTTGTATTGTTCGCGCCTCATATCACTCTTTCTGGCCCTGTACCTTCTCCATGCTTCTTTCTTCCTTTTTATTATCATCTGCAGTCGTCTAGTCATCCACTTGGGTGCATGCGAAATTTGCTTGTTCCTATAGACTGGCACGCATTCCTTCACAATTTTGTTGTAATTTTCCCGAAATATGTTCCACTTCTCACTTGCTGTTTTCCCATTGAAGAGGTTCTCCCAGTTCACTTCTCTGAACAGTGCTTTCATCCTTTCCTTGTCTACCTTGTGGTCCCTGGATATGGTATCAGTGGAGAGTATAAAAGAAAGAACGGCATGTTTGCTCAGTCCTATTGGTGGCAGGTAACGCATGTTTTCAATTTCACAGTCAGTTTTGGTGAAGATGAGGTCGAGTCTCGATGGGTTGTTCGTCTCCCGTAGGTGGGTCCATTCCTTGACGTTCTGGGTCCAAAAGTTGTCATTTACGGCTTCCAGGAAATTGTCGGCTTTTCTATGTCCTTGAGTACCGTTTACCACCATATTGTCTTCCAAGGTGATGTTACCATATAATTAAAGTCGCCACACACTAGAATTTGTGCATGTTTGTTGCTGGTCTCACTCCGTTTAATGAGGTCACATATTTTATCATTGTTCTCTGCTGAGGAGGAAGGTGGTCTGTATACTGTACCTAAGACTATGTTTTTCCCTTCCTTGTTCCTTACCTCACACCAGACAGACTCTTGTGCTTCATGATTGACAAGGTCACTCACCGATGTCTCTCTGTCCTTTCTTATGACGCTGTATTTATGAACATTGAAAAAGCTACCGCTTAGCATTTCGTGATTCATTTTTGTTTCAGTTAGGAAGATGAGGTCTGGGTTCTCATTGTTCAGTAGTGTTTCAAGCTCAGCAGTCTTGTTACCGAGTCCATCTAGGTTGGTGACTTAATTGGTGTATAGGCACTTCAGGGTCTGGTGTGGGTGTTTGTTGCTTGGTTTACCTGTATTTACGTTGGCGAAATGCCTTCTGCCTTGAATTCTCCTTTTACAGGTGGTTGGTATTTTGAGTTTGGGGCTTGTAAGAGAGAGCCTGCATTTTCAGAGTATTGAGATAGGATCTTCCTCTGTGTATTAGTTGAGCTGTCTTCGGAATAACCCCTTCTGAGGTTAGGTTTTTCGACTACGTTTGTTTGTTTGTAAACAACTTATGAACCGATTTTCACGAAATTTGGTGGGCAGATAGGATAGCCTATGTGCCAAGGAAGACTTGATTCAATTTAGGAGGCGATCCGGATTAGATTATGTGACAAAGCCAGCTTAGACGGAGGTATGCGCTCTACTGAGTGCATTATTACCAAGTTATTATTATTATTAGTAGTAGTATTAGTAATATACTCATTGTTTTTTGTTTTGTTTTTTCATTATATACCGGTATCATTTTAACAGTATTATTAAGTGAGCCCTTAGTAATAGTACAATAGTAGTAGTGTATTACCAGGACAACTAAAATATAACAATAGGTCAAGAGTCCTAATATTTATTAACTTTGTCATTTATATATATTGCACTACTCGTACCGTACTCGTAAACAAAGCCTTTATACCCCCTCAGAGAATAGTCATTTTAGTCAAACAATTGCAATAAACGTTTTGATGTATTTATATTTGTTTTCTATTATAAATCTACAGTATGCATTTATACAGTATATATATAGTTTCTATACTCCCAGCCGGAGCTCACGTGTATTTGTGTGTAATGCTAATGTTTGATTGAGATGGATTTGACCCCCTTGGGTTCCTAGAGATCCTTCCCAAACTAAATAAAGTTGGCTAATGGTAGCCAGAATACAAAAGAATAAGGGAGTAGAGGTTTCAGATCACTACCTTGAAAACTGGGGGCGGTGTGTGGAAAACAAGGGACACACAAATATAATAAACAGCAGAGAAAGAGAGAGTGGTTTTCAAATAGACTGATAGATAGATAGATAGACGGTACACACACACACACACACACACACCTCCTATAGTGCGTCTGGCTCACAACCAGAAGGTCCAGGGCCCTGGGTTCGATACCCAGGCAGGTAAGAAACATTTGGGCAAGTCTCCTAATGGTGTAGCCTCTGTTCACCTAGCAGTATACATAGGAACCTGGTATAAGTGGACGAAGTTGTGACGTTCCCTCTGGGGGTTGGTGGTCTGTTACAAGGTGAGAAGGGTATCGTATAGGTCAACCTAAGCCTTCGGGTGAGACTGGTACCGTACAGATCAACCCAAGCCTTCGATTTCAAATGTCGCCAATTGACTGATTACAGACTACACTCACATCCAGAGCCAACGATACACTAACACATGGCATGCACTTCACGCAATACATTCCCAGTTAAGGAGGTGCGATAATAATGAGCTGAAAGCTCGCCGCCTTGCGTGGAATTCCCTTGACAAACAAGTTCGGTGAATTACACACACACACACACACACACACATATACAGGTATACCTGTATATTGGTTCACTCAGCCAATATGTCAAGGTATTGGCCTAAGAGATTTATATAGTGAATAGTCTCTCTCTCTCTCTCTCTCTCTCCGAACTAGTTAATAATTAATGAGTACAATTAACCTAATGAGCCAACCAGTAGTAATTAACTTAATCACAAATGGCTCCTTCCCTCAAGCATTTACCGCAATTAATATTGTCCTAATTGTTCTTGAGTGCTTGTAGGAGCATAGACCTTATGTCGTATGTCTGAAAAATAATAATTATACCAATAATCTCTCTCTCTCTCTCTCTCCCTATATATATATATATATATATATATATATATATATAAATGTAAATAATTGGGGCAGAGAAAACCTTGTTGCCTTGCATGCTTCCAAAACCTAATTTCTCCATCTTACAACCCGTCCATTCCTGCCTTGTCTATTTCATATATCGGGAAGACGCCGCGGCTTGGCAAGTACTCTGGCACAACCTCGCTACAACACCTATTGTGCTACACTCTAATTAGCTGCGGAGATGTAGAGACCAACCCCGGCCCTAGTTCAACGTTGAAGAAACCTCACCACCAAACAAGTAAGGCAGACACCGAGATTTCAACAGTCCCTAGCAGTAAAATTCGTTATAACAAACTGGGCCAGCAGGCACCCAAGTCTCCCGTCACGCTCCAACTCACAACCAAGACCGCAGGGCAACCGCCAGCACAGTGCCAACACTCTACCTACTCAACATTACCCTCGACTGTATCATCACTACCACAGATATCGGTGACCCAAGTAACACAACATGCAACCAGAACACCCAAACAAGCAGGAAGCTCTAGCAAACACATCGACAATGAAGTAACAGCAACGAACAAGAAAGACAACAAGAGAAACCACCCACCACCCACAACACGACGCCGCTGTACAACAAATCAACCAAACCTACTACAACACAACCCAACACTATCGGCGACCCAGGTAGCTCAACATGCAACCAGAACAGCTAAAAAAGAAGGGATCAGTCCCAACAACATCAACAATAAAGCAGCAACAACGGCCAAGAACAAGGACATCAAACAACAAATACAGGTAGGGGTGGGAGGGGGGCAAGGGGGAGCCACAACCTGTCCCCATCTCACACACCATCAGCCGCTCACGGCGCACAGCTGATCACCACACCGCCAGACGTACGATGAACAGTAACAGGAAAATATGTATAGTGTGCGATATTGGATTCAACAAAAGGAGTACAACGTCACAATGTAGTAGATGTAATGAAACAGTACACGATCAATGTACTTACGTTACTAGCAGAAAAGAAGTGGAATGCGATAAATGTAGGGAAGTGATAAAGGGGATAGGAAGGGATAAATAGCGGCTCGCTTGGTGTAGTGACTAGCGTCTCGGACTTCCACCCAGAAGGCCCGGGTTCGCGCCCACGCTCGGCGCATTAAAGATTTTTCACAAGCACTGAGTCGTTACCATCCCTCATGAGCCAAGGGATGGGGTAGTAGTACAGGACCCCAATGGAAATATGCCTAATCGGCCTTATTGAGCTATCCTTAGCTAGCTTAGCATGCGCTAGCTTTAAGAACTATTATTTATTATTATTATTATTAAGTAGCTATTAAAAGTCCTAAAATCATTTGTGAAATATGTGAATCACTCATAACAAGAAAACAAAGGATCCTAAACTGTGTTAAGTGTAAAACTGTAGCTCACATGAAGTGCATCTCTAAGAAGACCAACAGTGAAGAACGGGAATTCCTATGCAACATATGTGCCTTGCATTCATTACCGAATATTAATGTAAATGAACCAATTAGTATTAACAACTCAGAATCCAGCCAGGACACATTCAAAATCAAAGATGAATACAGAGTGTTCACCAACAAAGGGCTCCATCTTATCCACATTAACGCCAGATCAATGTACCATAAATTGTCAGAAATTAACTTGTTAGCTAATAAGGCCAAAGCCTCAATAATTGCAATCACAGAAACCTGGCTGGATTCAAGTATAAACGATGGTGAAATAAACATTCAAGGTTTCAATATGGTTAGGAATGATCGCAATAGGCATGGGGGAGGAGTATGTCTGTATGTAAAAAACAACCTCACACACACAACTAGGACCGACCTCCATGTAGAAAATCACGAAGCTCTGTGGATCGATCTACACCTGCCGAGGACAAGACCCATCACAATTGGGGTATGCTATAGGCCACCAAACGACACACAATTCTTGACCAAATTTGAACGAACTTTGTCATCGCTAGACCCTCGGAATGAATCCATTATACTAGGGGATTTTAACCTGTGTTACAAACAACGAAATGATAGGCTTGTACGAGAATATAGGCATATACTGACAATGCACAATCACAAACAACTCATCACAACCCCCACACGTATCTCTGAGAACACTGCCACAATAATAGACCACATAAACTGTAACAGAGAGGACAAAATATCCCAATCAGGGGTTATACAGACTGGGATGAGTGATCACTTCGTCACATATTTCACACGAAAAACCACAAAAATTACCCTAGAGAATCACAAGGTTATCAAAACAAGGTCACTCAGAAACTACAATAAAGAAACATTTCTGGACATTTTATGGAATACAGACTGGTCTCCAGTGTTTGGAAGTACAAACGTTAATGACGCATGGGTTGGCTTCAGAACCATCATCACAAACATTCTAGACGAAATAGCTCCTCTGAAAGACATACGAATTAAAGCAAGGTCAGACCCATGGATCAACAATGACATACTACACCATCTGGAACACAGAGACAATCTGTTAAAAAGGCTAGCGAAACATAGACAGGATCAAGGTCTGAAACATGAGTTCAACAGGGCCAGGAATAAACTAAGTAGAAAAATAAAATCAGCGAAAACTAATTATTTTCACAATAAGGCAGAGGAATATCAGAATAACCCAAAAAAACTATGGAGGCACCTAAAAACAACAGGCTACAGCAACAAGACAAGGGATTCGTCTAACACTAATATTGCTCTCACCATTAATGATCAGGTTTGCCACGATAAACGACAAATTTCAACCTACTTCAACTCCTTCACCTCCATAGCAAACACACTTGCACAGAACCTACCTCAACCTCTCAATAAATACACGACAACAACGGCCACCTTTCGAAATTTCTACAGAGATAAAGACATACACCCGAACACATTTGGATTGCAAAATGTTACACCAAAATACACTTTTGACGAGCTGTCTAACCTAAATGTACATAAAAGCACAGGACCAGACAAAATTCCTGCCAAATTTCTACGAGATGGAGCCATTGGTATAGCAGGCCCCCTAACCCACATCATCAACTTGTCAATTAACACCAACACTGTACCTGCTGAACTGAAGGAAGCTATTGTAACCCCTCTATTCAAGAAAGGAAATAAACTAGAAGTTGGTAACTACAGACCAGTTAGCATATTATGTATTGTATCTAAAATCCTTGAAAGAGCGGTATACACCCAAATTGAACACTACCTCAAACAAAATGATCTATTCTATAAGTTTCAATCAGGTTTCAGATGCATGTACTCGACAGACTCCTGTCTCATCCACTAACGGATCACATTCGTAAAGAAATGTCTAAAGGTAACTACACCGGTATGGTTCTTCTTGATCTACAAAAAGCGTTTGACACAGTAGACCATGATATCCTATGTAATAAACTACAAGCAATGGGCATAGGGTCTGTGAACTGGTTTAAATCTTATCTTAGTGGTAGAACCCAAAGAGTCAAAATTGATGATAATATATCTGATCCTATGCCAATTAACTGTGGGGTCCCGCAGGGAAGCATCCTTGGTCCCTTACTCTTTCTCTGTTATGTGAACGACATGGAACTGAGCGTCTCATGTAAATTATTACTGTATGCAGACGACAGCGTGCTTCTGGTTTCAGGAAAAGACCCAATAAGTATTGCCGCTTCACTTTCCAAAGAACTAGAATCTTGTAGTGAATGGCTAGTGGACAATAGACTATCTCTTCACCTGGGCAAGACGGAAGCCATCTTATGTGGAACAAAACGCAAACTGAAAGACATTGTGGGCTTCTCGGTCAACTGTAATGATATTCCTATAACAACAGTGTCACAAGTTAAATATCTCGGACTAAAACTGGACGCGAGTTTGTCAGGTGAAACAATTTTGGAATCTATCCTGAGTAAGTGTAGAGCACGTATAAAATACCTGTATAGACAGGTGGGATGCTTGCCCGCGGCGACCAAAAAGACCCTCTGCCAAGCGCTTGTTCAATGCCATTTTGACTATTCTGTGTAATCCTGGTACTCTGCATCATATAAATCAGCACAGCACAAACTTCAGGTCACTCAAAATAAAAAGGTTAGGTTCATGCTGAACCTAGGACCCAGATCACATGTTGGCCAGGAACAACTTCAGTCACTAGGTATGCTCAATGTCTCTGACAGGGCCAAACAAATCAGGCTCACTAATGCCTTCAACATTTTCTATGACAGAGCTCCAGAGTATCTAAAGAATTATTTTGTTAAAGCAAATGAGAGGAGTGGACATAATACAAGAAACAGGATGTTTAATTTTAAGGTCCCGAGAATCCAAGGACAGGGTAAGCAAACATTCTTCTTCACCGCCATAAAGACTGGAACGACCTACCCCAGTCAGTCAGTGAAAAGAGAACACTGTATTCCTTCAGACGTAGCCTGAAGGAACACCTGAACCGGACAGCTGCGAGAAGGGAGCACCAAGCTTATGTCTACTACTAAATGCGACATAAGAGATAGGCAAACCAAACTGAAATTATTACTGATTACGGATTACTGATATTTACTATAGGATGTAAGGTATCTTAAAATAACCCCCTAGAAATACTTTCTCTAAAGTATCTATTTCTTTATCCTCCCCATTTTCCCCAGCTACCCTAATCCCACAAGGACCCCAATGGAAATACGCCTAACGGCCTTATTGGGCTATCCTTAGTTGGAATTATGCAAGGAGGCTGGTACATGTCATATTTGTAACATACTATGTGGTACCAACTCTGTAAATTGCTAACTGAATAAATATTATTATTATTATTATTATTATTATTGTCCGGAACTCCCAGAGGACTATCCCTTACACTTCAACAATACAAAAATCAATCCTTCATCTTCTTTCAGTATTCTTGGTGTCTCTTTTTCTTCTGATCTCACTTGGAAGGACCATATTACCAGTCTTGCTAAGGCAGCCTCCCAGAAACTGGGTGTGCTCAACCACCTCTAGGGGCTTGATCTTTACCCCTGCACAGCTTCTTGCTCTGTACAGGGGCACAGTGCATCCTTGTATTGAGTATTGTTCACATGTGTGGGGAGGATCCTCTCACACTGCACTCCTAGACAAAGTAGAAAGGAAAGCCTTTCGTATCATTAACTCCCGTCCACTCACCAACTCCCTGTAATTTCTCTCTCGCTATTCTATCGCTACTACAATAATTAGTGTTCCTCAGAGCTCTCCCAGTGTATACCACTTCCTCTACATAGAGTATGTGGTACCTGTCCTGCAACACAATCCCACCCATACAACCCAAGAGTGAAATGTTACTCTGTCTTTCTTCTATTCAACAGCTGAGCTCCAGAACTCTCTCCCAGAATCAGTCTTTCCCTCTTCCTATGACTTAAATTGCTTCAAACTCTGTGTGTCCAGGCATTTCGGCTCGAACGTCCCTTGATTTTGGCCCTGTCACTCTTTCAACTCTGGAGGAGGCACTCGCTACAGACAGTTCTGCCTTTTGTCTCCCTCACTCACATAGAAAATAAAAAATAAAAATAAATGTTGCCTTCGCTAGATGCACTGGGCCCGGTTGCCCACCCACGGCTTGAAGCAGCCTCGCCCCAGTGCTCCACTATCTTACCTCCTAGACTCGGACCCTCACTCTCAGAACGCCACCTATTGAGCAATGAACTCACTAGGTATGCTCCCCTGTAGCATATTTTGATTATGGGAATATTCATAAAGTTCTATTTAATAAGGTAACAATGAGAGTATTTTTTTGGCGTTTCGGTGGGCTTTGCGGTAATGCACTGATACTGGGTACAGCACAAATTCCATCCCAATAATATCTTCCCATTGATACATCGGGATTCGAACCCTGGACTATTGGATTACCAGTCCAGTGGCATGACCACTCCACCACACCTCCCCTATAATACAACCATTGTACTGTTTATGAATGTACTGTATAAATAACCTCGTTCTTTTTTCGTAACTTTGTGTTGAATATCTTGTTTTTTCCCCGTTTAGTTAATCCATATAACTTGTTTATGTCTAGCATAACAGATGTACTGTATATACCGGTATATATATCCAGTATATATATACTGTATATATACAGTATATATATTATGTGTAGTATGCAGAGCGAATAGAGGCCAGTGAATGAAATACGAGACTTACTGAAACACACACACACACACACACACACACACAGAGTATATAGAGTACAGTATATGAAGGCCAATGAATGATTTATGAGTTATTGAGTCTTTTCACTCCAGCAAGCAAGCAATAACAAGGAAGGTCGTATTAGTAAACAGATAGTAGGCTACAGTCGGCCAAATAAGTGATGTCTCGGCACCAAGTTTATTTTGAACAATAATTGGCATCAGCAATATCTAAACTTTATTTATCCATTTCGATTAAGATATACAAACATATTCCTACAAATACTCACCCTACTCAACAACTGGCAGACATTACTACAGCATAGAGGGAGCTAAATGTAATGACAGCTGAGACATATGGCTTATTAGCGCTACCGTACAGCAAACTTAAGTTCTATATAGTAATAGAGAACACTTCACTATGTACACTATCTTAAGAGGGGGGGGGGGGATTTTATTATTTATATTAATTTATATTATTATTATTATTATTACATTATTATTATTATTATTGGTATTATTTGTTTTTTAGTTTGCTCCCTAGACCTCTATCAAGCTTTATAAAAAACACACCCGCAAGAAATTTTTCGGTAGAAACATTTCCCGGCCACCCACTTCCTCCTAAATTACAGGCTCGCTATCACACGCCAGGAAAACATAGACACCTAAATGGTACGAAAGGTCTTCAAATTGACGAATAAATGTTGCTAAAGGTCATTAAATCGCCAGACTAATGAGGCGAACATTTTAAAATCTCAAAATATAATGGGGCTAAGCAAGAGGGAGAAGGGGTTCCAGAAATATAAACCCCTCTATCACGCCAGAAACCAATAACTCTGAAGGCCAGCCCAATATATATGTAGTTATAATCAATGTCTCTCTCTCTCTCTCACTCTTTCTTTCTCAATATAAAGTTATCTCACTCACTCTCTATCTCACACACTCACTCTCACACACACTCTCTCTCTCACACACACTCTCACTCTCTCTCTCTCTCAATATAATATATAAGATATAATCAATGGTTCCCACACCACAAACACCACATTGTGTAACTAAATTATGTCCCAGGGTTACTCAGTCCACTCTCTCTCTCTCTCTCTCTCTCTGATTATAGTTAGTTGTAGTGAAGGGGTGTTTGATGTAGATTGGGAAAAGTGTCCTAAACCCTAACTAAAAAATGTTGTGGAATTTATAACCCTCATTATTCAAGGTCGCATCATCATTATTTTGTTTTCATTCTGGCTATCTTTAGAGGATTTTGTTTAGCTTAGGAAGGAACGCTAACATTCAGAGGGTTAATTAAGGTATACTTTACCCCTTTGATTCCTAGAGGGCCTTCAGAAACTACAAGAAATCGTCTAATGAAAGCCAGAAAATAATGAAATAACGCATCCCAGAACTAAAAGGGATAATTTCTGCCTCACAATGATAATAATATAAATCCATGTCCTGTTTGTACAAAGTAATATTAACCCCTTTAGGATTATGACGCGTTTAGACACTATTTTGGCTAGAACTTGTCGATCCTGTTCAGGTTAGGAAGGATCTGTTGAAGTCAGAGGCATAACTGAGTTAGTTTTGACCCCTTTAATTCCTAGAGATCCTTTCTAAACTGCATGAGATCGTCTAATAAATAACCAAAATATAATAAAGAAACACGTCCTTATATCCTGAAGGGTATGAAAGAGGTATCTGCTTCCTGTGCCATCATGGCCGCCTCATAGTAGATTAGTAGAATGGGGGAAGGGGTGAGATTATCTTGGAGAAGAGGTGAGGTATCTGGGGGAAGGAGTGAGGTATTTGGGGGGCCTACAGCTTGTACATTACCCGTGCCAGTGTTGGTCGGGCAGAGCCTTTCGGACATGTCATCATCTTACATAATCTATATAGCTCATGATCATATTCAGGCAATGAGTCTAGCACAGCCCTCATTGCTACACCTAGTGAATATACATCACAGTGGGACATGGCCGGGCCCCCCAGGTACAGTCCAAGGTCATAGTGAGGGTAGTTCTTATGGTCCTCAATAGTGGTATCCTGGAAATACTGCAGATGACCAGGGAGCTTGCGGCCCACAGGGCAGGCCATGCCCAAGTCGATTATGTATGCCTTAGGACCAACGAGATCGACCAAGACATTGTCCAACTTGAAATCATTATGGCTTATACCTGCGCTGTGTAGTTCACTTAGTGCCATGGTCACAGCATTAAACACATGCAAGGCCTGGTAGACAGTTGACAACTTGTCTTGCTGTAGTAATTCAAGAAGAGAAGGGTAAGGGCAATATGTTATTAACAACCCTGGCCTATCACTGGCAACCATAATAACCCGTGGTGTTCCTCCCGCTCCATCAGCCATTATCATCATAAATGCTTCATGCATGAAATTATCAATTTGCTCTTTGCCTCCCTTACCAATTTTCAAACAAGCTAGCCGACCGTTGTATCGTACTAGATCAACCACGCCATTGCTGCCCTCCCCAAGGGTCTGGACAAACCGACACTTCTGTGTAATGTACCCAAAAGGGGCAATCTTATCAGTGAAGTTGGCGTTCATTTTGTATGATTTGATTTATTAATCACTTTAAATACCGCTCAATACGTTTATGTAAACCTTTAACTCACTACTATAACTTAAAGAGTGATTAATTATTAAAGAGAAATCTTATTCAATGAACTAAACAGGAGACACCAAATTCACGTCTAATCGTACTAACCTGAAGAATCAGAATAAGGTAAGTTGGGTAACGGTGTTGGCGTAGGCTATTGTGTAAGTTCATTTTGTCGACATTCTCCTTTGTAGAGCATTTTCTATTCAAATTGATAGTTTTAAAAAGATTAATTTACATATATTATAAATATGTATAAATTTGCACAAATAAACGTACTATATATAGTTATTAAATGTCTTAAAACATGTACACAGTATTATATAAATACATTAGTTACCGGTAGTAGTAAACTACACTTTCTATGATGACGCTCCTGTTAGAGAAAACGGAATTTGATGATTAACTAATATATATTTTGTATAACCCTATGAAATACTGTATAACCCTTCATACAAATCTCTCACTCACTCTCTAATATATATTTTGTATAACCCTATAAAGTACTGTATAACCCTTTATACAAATCTCTCTCACTCACTCTAACACATACACACTCTCTCTCTCTCACTTATTATCGGTACCCATTTTTGTTTTATCACTGTTACCCCTGGCCGACAGACAGACAAGCTAGTATTCAGAGCTCCCCACGGTCATTACCTCTGGATAATCAGAGGTTGTATAAGTTAAGGCGAGGTGAGAGGCAAAACAAACTAATGAATTAGCAGTATATTCCTTATTTACAGCATACCCATGCTCAGCTTCTTGCTCTGTACAGGGGCACAATGAGCCCCTGTATTGAGTACTTTTCGCATGTGTGGGGAGGTTCCACCCATACAGCACTAATGGAAAGGCTACAGTCAAAAGTATTTCGTCTCATCAACTCGCCTCCTCTCACTAATTCCATACAATCTCTCTGTACATGCCACAATGTTGCATCTATGATCTATATTGCTTGTAAGAGAGAGTCTTCATTTTCAGAGTATTGAGATAGGATCTTCCTCTGTGTATTAGTTGAGCTGTCTTCGGAATAACCCCTTCTGAGGTTAAGTTTTCAACTACGTTTGTTTGTTTGTAAACAACTTATGAACCGATTTTCACGAAATTTGGTGGGCAGATAGGATAGCCTATGTGCCAAGGAAGACTTGATTCAATTTAGGAGGCGATCCTGATTAGATTCTGTGACAAAGCCAGCTTAGACGGAGGTATGCGCTCTACTGAGTGCATTATTACCGAGTTATTATTATTAGTAGTAGTAGTATTAGTAATATACTAATTGTTTTTTGTTTTGTTTTTCATTATATACCGGTATCATTTTAACAGTATTATTAAGTGAGCCCTTAGTAATAGTACAATAGTAGTAGTGTATTACCAGGACAACTAAAATATAACAATAGGTCAAGAGTCCTAATATTTATTAACTTTGTCATTTATATATATTGCACTACTCGTACCGTACTCGTAAACAAAGCCTTTATACCCCCTCAGAGAATAGTCATTTTAGTCAAACAATTGCAATAAACGTTTTGATGTATTTATATTTGTTTTCTATTATAAATCTACAGTATGCATTTATACAGTATATATATATATATATAAAGTTTCTATACTCCCAGCCGGAGCTCACGTGTATTTGTGTGTAATGCTAATGTTTGATTGAGATGGATTTGACCCCCTTGGATTCCTAGAGATCCTACCCAAACTAAATAAAGTTGGCTAATGGTAGCCAGAATACAAAAGAATAAGGGAGTAGAGCTTTCAGATCACTACCTTGAAAACTGGGGGCGGTGTGTGGAAAACAAGGGACACACAAATATAATAAACAGCAGAGAAAGAGAGAGTGGTTTTCAAATAGACTGATAGATAGATAGATAGACAGTACACACACACACACACACACACACACACACCTCCTATAGCGCGTCTGGCTCACAACCAGAAGGTCCAGGGCCCTGGGTTCGATGCCCAGGCGGGGAAGAAACATTTGGGCAAGTCTCCTAACGGTGTAGCCTCTGTTCTCCTAGCAGTATACATAGGAACCTGGTATAAGTGGACGAAGTTGTGACGTTCCCTCTGGGGGTTGGTGGTCTGTTACAAGGTGAGAAGGGTATCGTATAGGTCAACCTAAGCCTTCGGGTGAGACTGGTACCGTACAGATCAACCCAAGCCTTCGATTTCAAATGTTGCCAATTGACTGATTACAGACTACACTCACATCCACAGCCAACGATACACTAACACATGGCATGCACTTCACGCAATACATTCCCAGTTAAGGAGGTGCGATAATAATGAGCTGAAAGCTCGCCGCCTTGCATGGAATTCCCTTGACAAACAAGTTCGGTGAATTACACACACACACACACACACACATATATACAGGTATACCTGTATATTGATTCACTCAGCCAATATGTCAAGGTATTAGCCTAAGAGATTTATATAGTGAATAGTCTCTCTCTCTCTCTCTCCGAACTAGTTAATAATTAATGAGTACAATTAACCTAATGAGCCAACCAGTAGTAATTAACTTAATCACAAATGGCTCCTTCCCTCAAGCATTTACCGCAATTAATATTGTCCTAATTGTTCTTGAGTGCTTGTAGGAGCATAGATCTTATGTCGTATGTCTGAAAAATAATAATTATACCAATAATCTCTCTCTCTCTCCCTATATATATATACTGGTATATATATATATATATATATATATATATAAATGTAAATAATTTGGGCAGAGAAAACCTTGTTGCCTTGCATGCTTCCAAAACCTAATTTCTCCATCTTACAACCTGTCCGGAACTCCCAGAGGACTATCCCTTACACTTCAACAATACAAAAATCAATACTTCATCTTCTTTCAGTATTCTTGGTGTCTCTTTTTCTTCTGATCTCACTTGGAAGGACCATATTACCAGTCTTGCTAAGGCAGCCTCCCAGAAACTGGGTGTGCTCAACCGCCTCAAGGGGCTCTTTACCCCTGCACAGCTTCTTGCTCTGTACAGGGGCACAGTGCATCCTTGTATTGAGTATTGTTCACATGTGTGGGGAGGATCCTCTCACACTGCACTCCTAGACAAAGTAGAAAGGAAAGCCTTTCGTATCATTAACTCCCGTCCACTCACCAACTCCCTGTAATCTCTCTCTCGCTATTCTATCGCTACTACAATAATTAGTGTTCCTCAGAGCTCTCCCAGTGTATACCACTTCCTCTACGTAGAGTATGTGGTACCTGTCCTGCAACACAATCCCACCCATACAACCCAAGAGTGAAATGTTACTCTGTCTTTCTTCTATTCAACAGCTGAGCTCCGGAACTCTCTCCCAGAATCAGTCTTTCCCTCTTCCTATGACTTAAATTGCTTCAAACTCTGTGTGTCCAGGCATTTCGGCTCGAACGTCCCTTGATTTTGGCCCTGTCACTCTTTCAACTCTGGAGGAGGCACTCGCTACAGATAGTTCTGCCTTTTGTCTCCCTCACTCACATAGAAAATAAAATAAAATAAATAAATGTTGCCTTCGCTAGATGCACTGGGCCCGGTTGCCCACCCACGGCTTGAAGCAGCCTCGCCCCAGTGCTCCACTATCTTACCTCCTAGACTCGGACCCTCACTCTCAAAACGCCACCTATTGAGCAATGAACTCACTAGGTATGCTCCCCTGTAGCATATTTTGATTATGGGAATATTCATACAGTGCTATTTAATAAGGTAACAATGAGAGTATTTTTTTGGCATTTCGGTGGGCTTTGTGGTAATGCACTGATACTGGGTACAGCACAAATTCCATCCCAATAATATCTTCCCATTGATACATCGGGATTCGAACCCTGGACTATTGGATTACCAGTCCAGTGGCATGACCACTCCACCACACCTCCCCTATAATACAACCATTGTACTGTTTATGAATGTACTGTATAAATAACCTCGTTCTTTTTTCGTAACTTTGTGTTGAATATCTTGTTTTTTCCCCGTTTAGTTAATCCATATAACTTGTTTATGTCTAGCATAACAGATGTACTGTATATACCGGTATATATATACAGTATATATATATATATATATGTTAGTATAGCCAGGTAATAGATTCTCTTTTAAACAGACGAGGTTAAAGGCAATAGCAGTTTCAGCATTTAGTATTTTATTGTTACAGCTTTCAATATTTCTAACAATTTTCCTCTGGGGTTCAGAGATGAGGTACAACAGGTTAGCAAAATTCATGGTGGATCCAACGTTTCACAAGTAAACATCTTGCATCTTCAGGGAATGGGCAGGTAATGATTAGAATAAGGACAAAGCAACATATTTATACAAAATTCGAGGATCAAGAATAGGTAGGTGGGCGGAGCTACTGGGTGTGGGGTGGCTGTTCATTGGTGGAAGGCAGTCTATTCGCGAGACGGGCACTAAATCTTATCGGTGGTTGGTTGTTGGCTGTGGGTGGCTGTGATTGGTTGGTGTTGTCAGTAGTGTGCTGATCGCGGAAAGGTACGGGAGGGGGGCACAGGGCGAGAGGAACGAGGGCAGTATGCCTGTAGCGCTTGCCTGAAGGAAGAATTTGAAGGTCTTGTGTTTGGTTGTTGATGCTGGGGTTGAGCGTTTGGATATATAGAGCTTCTAAAATAGCTAGTCTTCTGGGGTCTGATTCTTTGTCGAGTATGGTAGTTTGTTTGTCTAGGTCGGCGCGAGTTAGGGCAAGATGGTGGGGGGCTTGATAGTGATCTTTTATAGCGCCAGATTGAAGGTGGAGGGTTAGTCGACGGGAAAGGCGAGTCTGTGTCATTCCAACATAGGATAGGGGTCCACAGTCCCCAGAGGTGCAAATATGCTGGTATATCACATGATCGTCTTTCGGTTGGTTGGTGGAAATGGGGCGGTTACGGAGGACAAGGTTGGAGGTCTTAGGAGATTTGTAGTAAATAATGAGTTTTATTTTATTGTCAGGGTTGGTGGGGAGGACGTTTTTGTGAATTATTTCTTTCATAATGGATTCGTCTGTTGTGTGGTCGGAAGATATGTAGTTTCTGTAGAAAAATGTAATGTCATTGGCCGGGTTGGTGCTAGGGGGGTCTTGTTTGTACCATTTTTCTAGGTGGTGGTTGATGGCATTGGTGACGTCAGTGTTGGAATACCCATTGTTGACTAGGACCTGGGTGAGCCTTTCCAATTCATTGTGTGTGTCATTCCAGGTGGTGCAATGGGTGAGGGCTCTCCTGACATAGGCGGCGATGGTGGACTGATGGTATCGTTTAGGGCATTCACTTTCCCCATTAAGACATTGGCCATTGTTAGTAGGTTTGGTGTACACCGTAGTTTTGAAGCCGTGGTCGTGGAGGGAGACAAGGAGGTCGAGGAAGGGTAGATGACCATCGGTGGTTTCTTCGTATGTGAAGTTGAGTCCGGAGGCGGCCATGAAGCCTCCGGACTCAACTTCACATACGAAGAAACCACCGATGGTCATCTACCCTTCCTCAACCTCCTTGTCTCCCTCCACGACCACGGCTTCAAAACTACGGTGTACACCAAACCTACTAACAATGGCCAATGTCTTAATGGGGAAAGTGAATGCCCTAAACGATACCATCAGTCCACCATCGCCGCCTATGTCAGGAGAGCCCTCACCCATTGCACCACCTGGAATGACACACACAATGAATTGGAAAGGCTCACCCAGGTCCTAGTCAACAATGGGTATTCCAACACTGACGTCACCAATGCCATCAACCACCACCTAGAAAAATGGTACAAACAAGACCCCCCTAGCACCAACCCGGCCAATGACATTACATTTTTCTACAGAAACTACATATCTTCCGACCACACAACAGACGAATCCATTATGAAAGAAATAATTCACAAAAACGTCCTCCCCACCAACCCTGACAATAAAATAAAACTCATTATTTACTACAAATCTCCTAAGACCTCCAACCTTGTCCTCCGTAACCGCCCCATTTCCACCAACCAACCGAAAGACGATCATGTGATATACCAGCATATTTGCACCTCTGGGGACTGTGGACCCCTATCCTATGTTGGAATGACACAGACTCGCCTTTCCCGTCGACTAACCCTCCACCTTCAATCTGGCGCTATAAAAGATCACTATCAAGCCCCCCACCATCTTGCCCTAACTCGCGCCGACCTAGACAAACAAACTACCATACTCGACAAAGAATCAGACCCCAGAAGACTAGCTATTTTAGAAGCTCTATATATCCAAACGCTCAACCCCAGCATCAACAACCAAACACAAGACCTTCAAATTCTTCCTTCAGGCAAGCGCTACAGGCATACTGCCCTCGTTCCTCTCGCCCTGTGCCCCCCTCCCGTACCTTTCCGCGATCAGCACCGTACTGACAACACCAACCAATCACAGCCACCCACAGCCAACAACCAACCACCGATAAGATTTAGTGCCCGTCTCGCGAATAGACTGCCTTCCACCAATGAACAGCCACCCCACACCCAGTAGCTCCGCCCACCTACCTATTCTTGATCCTCGAATTTTGTATAAATATGTTGCTTTGTCCTTATTCTAATCATTACCTGCCCATTCCCTGAAGATGCAAGATGTTTACTTGTGAAACGTTGGATCCACCATGAATTTTGCTAACCTGTTGTACCTCATCTCTGAACCCCAGAGGAAAATTGTTAGAAATATTGAAAGCTGTAACAATAAAATACTAAATGCTGAAACTGCTATTGCCTTTAACCTCGTCTGTTTAAAAGAGAATATATATATATATATATATATATATATATATATATATATATATATATATGGTGAGTTATCTGCTCAACAGGTGGCGTTGTGTGTGTGTAAGTGTGAGAGTCCGAGTGTAGTGGGTGAGACAGTGAAGCACGGGAACGAGATGACTTCAGAGATGGGGTCGTTTCGGGTCATGAGTGAGCACCGTGCCTCATGTGAAGGCAAGATGGCAGGTGCTCGTTGTGCTCTACGTGCTTCACATGTCTCACTCCCTAGACTGGAACAAGACCTCACGGGCTTCACTGTTCATTGTAAAGCGGTGAATGTTAAGGCTCTCAGCCTATGCCCGAGAGGAAGTAAGTTGGAATATAGAAAAAAAAAAAAAAAAAAAAAAAAAATAAATAAAATGCCCCAGAACGAGAAGCCCACCACAGAAGCCACGAGCGAACACCACCAGGAAACGGGAATAGAAACACCCGAAGGAAAGGCCCACAGAACGAAAGGACCAGGTGACCAATCCAACCAGTTAAGACAGGCCGAAGCCCGCAGGGCTAAGCAGCTCCAAACCACACCTGCCTATCCCTTCTAACCACTGACCTTTCCCCCACCTCGCGTATACACTACCCCTCGTGTCCTACACCTCTACCTACATGATGATGAACATGCATACACCTTAATTTAATACACCCATGCCCTGTCCCTAGGTTGAGCCAATGCCAACCAGTTCAGACAGGCCTAAATTTATGTATGTTTTTTCCATCCAAGAAGTAATATGTTAACCCCCTGTCTTGCCAGACTAAGTTTCTGAAGACCAACCGCCCCCATAAATCTATGTATGTTTTTTCCATCCGAGAAGTAGTATGTTAAACCCCATGTCCTAATTGATAAGAAACGATGATACCCACGGGTACACCAGTGTATATATATAACCATCGTTCCTGTAAGACCTAGACAGAAATGACTGAAGATGTTAGCCACCATACAGTAACTCTAATTCTTACCCCAACCAGAGATTGTATATGTTATGTGTGTCCCAGCTAACTCCATAGATGCACAACAGGCCTATCTTGGGTTGGGGAGTAAGTAGACACGCTGTAGATATATAGGTTCTTATTGAGAAGGATATGGGATACAGGCACGAAGCAGAGCCTACAGGGTGATAGCTCTGTCTCGTGGTACACAAACATGTATTGGCCCTCTGGTGAGAGGAGCCCCAGGCTTGAGTTGCCAGAGTGGCTATATGACATAACTAATATGACTGCCTGGATGCTAACATGAATCTTACTCATAGAGAGATATTACATATGCATAAGTGACTGTACTAGATATGAAAGTGATACTGTACAAGGTAAATCATATACATACACCTCCCTCCCCCCTCACGCTCGCAGTTCATTCTCGAGCGGACTCTTTCCTACTGAGCCGTTCTGATCGACGTGGGGTAACTTGGGGGTCAGAATCTAAGGACTGTTCAGCGTCATTGAAAGGGGCCACAGGGTTGAGGGAGTCACCAGTTTGGGGCAAGGGGCGGAGGAATCGACGGTTCCGCCACCACACACGGCCACTAGGGAGACGTACCTCATAGGCCCGTGACCTGCCAAGGCTCATCACAACCCCCACCTTGTCCCAGCGTTTCGTGGTCGGGTCTTGAATCCGCACTTGCTGACCGACACGTAACCTGGGAAGGGGCTGTGCGTGCTCATCGTACCGGGTCTTAACCTGCTCGGCACGGTCGGCTGCACGTCTATCACAGTCCTCGGCCTTGGCTTGCCATTCCGCAGCAAAGGACTTGGGATGGGCCGGGAGACATGTCCTAAGAGGATGACCATACAGGAACTGGGCTGGGGAGCGGCCTGTGAAGTTTGGAGTATTCCGGAGTTCCAAGAGACCCCGGTCGAAGTCCTCACAGTCAATGTTGCCAGAGGGTGCAGTCTTGAAGGTGAGGTGCTTGAGAGACTTCACCGCAGCCTCGGCATGGCCGTTCGCCTGTGGGTAATGCGGTGATGTTACCACATGACGAACTCCCCATCGCTTCATAAAGTCCCGGAACTCGTGGCTGGTGAATTGTGGGCCCCCGTCGGTCCTCAGACGAAGGGGCACACCAACTTCCCGGAAGTAGCGACAGAACATCCTGATGGTCGCAGAGGCGGTTGTGTCGCCTGTGCAGGGGACAACAACAGGCCACCCCGAGAGACGGTCGACGACTACCAGGAAAGACTTCCCGGCGACCATGAAAAAGTCGGCCGACACAGACTCAAAGGGCCTTGTAGGGTTGTCATCATTCATGAGTGGTAATTCCTTCTGGAGGCTAGGCTGAAGGATCTGGCACGACTCACACGCTTGAACAGTGTTGGTGATGTCGGAATCTATCCCCGGCCAGAAGACAGCCTGCCTCGCCCTGCGTTTAGTGGCCTCCACACCACGGTGGCCGTCATGAAGATGCTGTAGGGTGCGTCGGCGGAGGGCTGCAGGAACCACGATCCGAGCTCCATACAGGACGAGGTCATCATCAGCGTAGAGTTCGTCCCGTATCTTCCAGTATGGGAGCAAGGAATTGTGAAGGTCGTATCGGTTGGCAGGGAATCCTGAGGTCACACAGTCGAGTAGACGAACATACGCAGGGTCCGCTCTTGCCGCGACCCGGAGATCCTGTAGCGTCCTGTCTGCGTCTGGTGCCGAAGATCGTGCCGAAGATCGTCCTGAGTTGATAACGTCCTTGGTTGTCACTATAGTCCTGAGGTAGGTGGCGGCGTCGGCACAAGCGATCTCATCCTCTGGCGTGGGGCGGCTGACCGGGGCTCGAGACAGGGCATCAGGGATGCAGAGCAACTTGCCGGCACGCCACACGGCCTTGAAGATATAGGGTGAGGTCTTCTCCTTCAGGCGTTGGAGGCGGGGATTCTCCACAGCATCCAACGTGTAGTGATTGATGATAGGGATGAGGGGGCGGTGGTCAGTCATCAGTGTGAAATCCTATAGACCCTGTAAATACAGTCGACACTTGGACATGGCCCAAACAGCAGCCAACATCTCCAACTCGATAGTAGCATAGCGGGTCTCAGCGTCCGCCAGGAACCGAGAGCCACACTGGATGAGCCGCAGGTGGCCACTGCCGTGGTCCTGCAAGAGGGCATACCCAATGCCGTTGAGTCGCGATGCATCAGTCTGAAGAATGGTGGGTAGGTCTGGGTCGAAGTGTGCGAGAACAGGAGGACTGACAAGGGCTAACTTGACTCGCCTGAAGGCCTCATCGTGGTCAGGAGTCCACACAAATGTCCTCTTGGGGCTCATCAAAGGGCGGAGGGGCTGAGCGGCGGCGGCGATGTCAGGGGTAAACTCTGCCAGCTGGTTGACCAGACCCAGAAATGACCTGAGGTCGGTCAAGTTGGTTGGTGCCGGAAAGTCCCCGATTGCAGCCACTTTGCTCGTGTCAGCCACAATACCATCCCCTGAGAGGGTGTATCCACAGAAGTCCACTGAAGGTGCGGCAACCACAAACTTGCTCTTGTTGAGGGTAACCCCGAACTTGCGGCACCTAGTCAGCACTTCATGGATGCAGTCGAGGTGAGACTTGTAGTCCTCATCGTACAGCAGTATGTCATCCACGACCTTAGTGCACCTCTACACACCTTGTAGAACCATATCACCCCTGTAGCAGAAGGCGTCGCCCGTAGCTGTGAATCCCATGGGTCCTCTGCAATGCTTGAAGCGTTCATACGGCGTGATGAAGGTGGTCAGGTGCTGGTCCTCTTCAGCCAACTCCATCTGCCAGTAACCACAGAGGGCGTCCGCAGTGGTGAAGTAGCGAGCTCCTCGGTCGACACCACGAACTGCTGCGGAGGGAGTAGGCGAAGGGTGAGCTGGTCGGGACACATGTTTGTTGAGTTTGGAGAGGTCGACGGTGATGCGCACTCCTCCGCTGTCCTTACCAACAACGACGAGGGGGTGGCACCATTCTGAGGGGTTGTCTCCAGCAGGCTTGATGATGCCCTGCGCCACCATGGACTCCAACTCTCGCTTGACTTGGTCCCTAAAGGCAAAGGGAATCTGTCGGGGAGTATGGATGGCGAAGGGCTCAGCTCCCTCTTTAAGATGGATCCTCATGGGTTGACCCACCATAGGCTTGAGGGGCACAGTCTTTAGGTCGTCTTTGGACATCAACACATCGCTAAACTCCCGCAGGAAGTAATTCTTGGCTTCAGCGGGCGACATGGAGACTGGAAGTGGTGTAGCCTTACACCTGTTGACGTGCTTGACCTCTTGTATGGGCGTTGGGAATGCCAGAGGTATGATGGCTAACTCCCTGCAGTGGCTGTATGAAAGCAGAGGAGTCTGGACACCCTCGTGCACATGGATCAGGGCAGTACACACTCTCTGTCCCAGGGTGAGGGTAGCCTGAAATACCCCCAGAGCAGGTGCCATCGGGGAGCCGTCCGCCGTGAACGTTGTCGTGGGCGAAGGGGCTCGCAGGCTGCTCATGGGGATAGCCAAATCCTCAAGGTGACGCCGGCCAATCACGGTGACGTCAGCGCCCGTGTCCGGTAACATCCGTAGGCGGGATGTAGCGTCGCCAAAGGAGAGGGTAACACAGATGGGTTGCGGCGTCGAAGCTGTAGAAGGAGTCGATCCCACTTGACGACAGCTATTACTCCTAGCATTGGGGGGCTTGCCAGAGTTGGAGGGGGCACCCGTATCGCCTGGGGGGCCACCTTGGCGTCTTTCCTTCTTCTTAGTCGACGGACAACACTTGTCATAATGCCCCAGAAGACAACAGATGCGGCACTGAACCTTGTGAGCAGGGCACTTAGCTGTCCGAGCCCAGTGACCGTGGCGCCCACAGTTGTTACAGGTGCTGCCAGCAGCGGGACACTTGTCAGGCCCGTGTCGGCGAGCGCAACTCTGGCAGGCATCAGCTGCATTCGATGGAGGCTTGGGGGGTTGGGTCCTGTCACTGCCCTGTTTCTTGTTTTTCTTGTATGAAGAGACGGCCCTTACTTGTTCATGGGGCGCACTAATGGCCGTGGTCGCAGATTGGGCAGCCTCATACGAGCGGCACGTAGTGACGACATCCTGTAGTATTGACTTGGAGTCCAGGGCGATGAGTTTCTGGACTAACTCCTTGTCCCTGAGGCCCATGAGGATGATAGTCCTGAGTTGTGTCTCCACACAGATGGGTGAGGTACCAGGGCACACATCCACTTCTTCTGCGAGACGTTTGAGGCGGACGTAGAACTCTGCAAAAGTTTCCCCTTCATGCTGTCTGCAGCTCAACAATTCACGACGCCGGAGTGCCTCATTCCTTAGACTCTTGATATGAAGCTGCAGCGCGTCCAACACCTCTTCAACAGTCTTGTCTGTGGAGGGAGCGATCTGGAGGGTGTGTTCTAAGACACGCTGCGTCTCGAGAGTCAGGCACATGCGTAGTTGTATCATCTGTTTGGCCGCAGGCAGGTTGGACAGGTCCACCATGACAGCATAGTCGTCCCAGCGTCTCCTCCACTCCCGGAACATCTGGAATGTAGCGTCAGGCTTCAATGGTGGTGGTGTCTGGGCCGTAGCCTTCTGTGGTGGAGGATTGTGTGAGGGATGTGGAGAAGAATGTGGCTGCTGTCCGCCAAGGTGACCAGCAGGTGTGGAGGAGTCGGGAGGGGTCCTGGTGGGAGCCAACAGCTGAAATAAGCTCTGGAACTCCTGTCTCCTTATAGCCTCATCATGCCTGCGAGACTCCTCCAGGACACGATCTCGGCGGGCCTCCTCCTCTTGTCTCCTCTGCTCATCATACCTGCGAGAGTCCTCCAGGTATTTGAAAAATTGCAGGAAATCAGCTGAAGAAGGGGCTGTAGGTGTGGTTGGGGACTGAGGGTGCTGATAATAAGGTGTGTATTCCTCCCCATCATAAGGCAAGTTTGTTCCTGCCCCTTCGTCCTGTACATCACCAGAGTCTGACATCTTGTGTGGGTGACAGACAGACAGGGAGATAACAAACACACAGTTATTAGCCTCTCACATATACAAGTGGGGTATCAAAATGACTGGCAAAAACAGCAGAATATTTAGAATACACACCAGCTGTATCCTCACCAATGTATAAAACCCAATTACAATTAGCACTGAAGGGAATGCTTGGGTGATTAAATAAAAGTTTGCCAGTTGTGTGTGTGCCCAGTGTGTGTGCGTGCGTATGTACCGAGCGGTGGAGGTGGTGCGCGGCCTCCCTCACCTCAGTATCTTGCTGGCAGTCAGAGGGGGAGGATCTCACGCCCCGCTCTCTCGTGGCTCGGACTTGTGCGGGCGTTATGCTTATGCCACACACAATACATATAAAATAAAGCACACAATATAGCACTGGCACATATAATATAACTGGCACTGCACTGGGAACGTTGGCACCGCACTGTTGAGCACTATAACACTGTAATCCAAGCAGTGAGACGGTGGCTGGGATGCAGGGTGTGTGGACAATGGCGGCTGGCGGCGTCTGGCGAAATCCACATAAACTTCTCATCCTACACACTGCGCCATGTTATGTGTGTCCCAGCTAACTCCATAGATGCACAACAGGCCTATCTTGGGTTGGGGAGTAAGTAGACACACTGTAGATATATAGGTTCTTATTGAGAAGGATATGGGATACAGGCACGAAGCAGAGCCTACAGGGTGATAGCTCTGTCTCGTGGTACACAAACATGTATTGGCCCTCTGGTGAGAGGAGCCCCAGGCTTGAGTTGCCAGAGTGGCTATATGACATAACTAATATGACTGCCTGGATGCTAACATGAATCTTACTCATAGAGAGATATTACATATGCATAAGTGACTGTACTAGATATGAAAGTGATACTGTACAAGGTAAATCATATACATACAGTATATACAACCCTCTTTTACCATTGTCTCGACGCATTTTCACCATGAAACAATACCGAAGCTACCCCTACGAAATGCCGCTTTCTTTGGTGTATATGTCATAGAAAACGCAGTTCCCAGGAACAACTAGGTCAGCAAGAAATAGTGTCAGATTAACAGTGTCCATAACCATCGTATTGACGAGTAATAATACACCATGTTTTTCTCTACTTTTATCCACAGTCAAGCACACACCTACAGTTAACCTCCTCTTCCCCACAGCCCCACAGTCCACATGATTCTATCCCTTCCAGACTCATATACCACCCCATATTGCTCATCCCCCGGTAGCGTTTGGCTAACATACTTTCCCTGTCATTAACCCCCAAGCTACGATACCAACTGTAGTCTAATGCCACCCCTACGCCCAGAGACCTTAGGGTCAAACTTCCACGTAGCCCCCCTTAACCCTCTCCCTCTCGTTAACCCCCCACGCTCCTCGACTCCTTTCCGACCTAGCCTCTCCACCATACCTCCTGAATATCCTTAATTTTTCCGTTGCTAACATTCTCAAACCTTTTGTATATATACTCCTATCCAGCCTACCTTCCCCCAGTAGGAAGGAACACCATTAGAACTTTACTAACCCTTTGCATGCCATCTATTCCCTCACAACCCATTCACAACCCTGTACCAAATGATCATCAGTGCGAGGCTAGCCGCCTCGCCAGTGACTAACTTCTATTGCCATACTTCCAGATAAATGTGGCAGAGTTAGCAACCCAGTCTCCACCACATCCAACAAACCATGCAATTAACAACCCAACCGATTAAACCAGCTAGTCAAGGCACCTTCGGTTTTGGTATTACGAACACCCACATCTGTCTCATAAACAGAGGGTTATTACAAACACTTGTGATATGGCAAGCCCCAAGCCACAGCCGCCGGACGACCATCACAGAGAGAGGGCGCGCACCTACCCCTTTTTACCCACCCGAGGAGGGAGACCCCCACCCCTGCGGAGGTATACCTGACCCCTGTTTTGACTTCCGGGTCATTGCCAGGTAGCACAGGAATTCTTCCTATCAATGAACTAACCATGCATGACTAACACCTTTACTAACCTCTATTAACCCACAATAACCCATTAACCTTTCTTGCATACTCTGATAACTAAATTAGCATCTCAGCTATACCATAGAACGAAGACTGAACAATCTAAGAGAGACGCTCCTATCACAGATGTCCCAGTCCTCCTTGCAAAGTAGATCCAGTCTCTCTCCCCTAAATACTTCCAGTATAGCCAAAATAGTACCTCTTACTAAGGCTCAGTTATATCACATTATGAAGGCTCCATATAGCCATGTGCCACTACAGTAATCACCACCTTACCTAGTTCCCGTATCCATTGAGAGCTTAAATAAATCCATAAGAACTCGAGATCCCTATGGCCTACAGGGTCCAAAACCGAGCCTATAAACCAAGCTCCAGCCCCCAGTAAAATCAGTTGAAAGATAGACACCAACCAGTGGCTGGCCCCCTTAAGTTGACCTCTAGCTCTGCCCTTGTGTTGTTCCTGAGAATTGAGTTCCAGAGCCGGCAGACTCCGTGGCAGATTGAGATAGAAGCATCTGTCCACGTACAAGAAATCTACGTGCACCTTATAACCTTCACAAACCAGTGGGTATATAAGCGTGTAGCCAGCAACGATCGCCAAGAGATCCGTCATGAGAACTTCCTACATATGGACCCCCTGGACGGCCGCGGAACCAGTCGTTAACCCCCAACATCACGGACGCAAGATAACCATGACCAGACCAATCAAATACTACCCCAGATTCACTCTATCAGTACTACAGTGTTACAGTACTATTTAAAGACTCACTTATTCATATTTCTACGAAGTGGCTATATCTTTGCCCCAGTATAATTCATATAACCATTCCATTAGGAAGTGCTAAGCGTATCAGTGTTTATTAATTAACAGGCGATATTAACTCTCGTAATTACCCATATATCTAGATATTATTACATAGAAGTAAAACCCTAGTGATATCTAATGTTCGCCCACTGATTTGCGTTCTACGTGTTTCTGCTATAAGAATATAAAACTTAGATCAGTACCCCCTGAGGTTACTAGAATTCCTGTGCTCTAAAATACGCGTGTCTAATCTAGTCTGTGAACTACTGCTTGTGCACCAGAGCTACCAGTAATCAATCTAAATAGTGAAATTGAATCTATAAGTAACATTGAGGGTCTCCAGTATAAACTTGCAAACAAAGCCAGTGATCAGAAGATTAATACCTGAACGTTGGAAGTGGGAGACTAGGCTCCATCCAGATCCACTTAATGCTAGTTGTTCAATTCTATCATTTGTCTTGTACGAGTGTTCATACCTTCTTATGCTTCCTATTAACCATCATCAATAAACGTGATCTTGTGTCTTGTTACCGTGTGTTTAACTTGTGTTCTCTATTCCTCATACCTTGTTTTGTGCATGCAGCCTTATATACCCAGTCAGTTAGAACTCACATTACCCAAGTTAATCCTGTAGAAAAACAGGGCATAACAATATATATATATATATATAATTACCGTATATATACAGTATATATATTATGTGTAGTATGCAGAGCGAATAGAGGCCAGTGAATGAAATACGAGACTTACTGAAACACACACACACACACACACACACACACACACACACACACAATAACAGAGTATATAGAGTACAGTATATGAAGGCCAATGAATGATTTATGAGTTATTGAGTCTTTTCACTCCAGCAAGCAAGCAATAACAAGGAAGGTCGTATTAGTAAACAGATAGTAGGCTACAGTCGGCCAAATAAGTGATGTCTCGGCACCAAGTTTATTTTGAACAATAATTGGCATCAGCAATATCTAAACTTTATTTATCCATTTCGATTAAGATATACAAACATATTCCTACAAATACTCACCCTACTCAACAACTGGCAGACATTACTACAGCATAGAGGGAGCTAAATGTAATGACAGCTGAGACATATGGCTTATTAGCGCTACCGTACAGCAAACTTAAGTTCTATATAGTTATAGAGAACACTTCACTATGTACACTATCTTAAGAGGGGGGGGGGGATTTTATTATTTATATTAATTTATATTATTATTATTATTATTACATTATTATTATTATTATCGGTATTATTTGTTTTTTAGTTTGCTCCCTAGACCTCTATCAAGCTTTATAAAAAACACACCCGCAAGAAATTTTTCGGTAGAAACATTGCCCGGCCACCTACTTCCTCCTAAATTACAGGCTCGCTATCACACGCCAGGAAAACATAGACACCTAAATGGTACGAAAGGTCTTCAAATTGACGAATAAATGTTGCTAAAGGTCATTAAATCGCCAGACTAATGAGGCGAACATCTTAAAATCTCAAAATATAATGGGGCTAAGCGAGAGGGAGAAGGGGGTCCAGAAATATAAACCCCTCTATCACGCGTCACCATGGTTGTTGAATACCTTTCAGATGGGCCTTGGAGGGGACCTGGTGGCACTGTGGGAGGTGCCGCTAAGTGATGGGGTACACAAGGTGGGGTTCGAACACGGAACCACCACCGGACGCAGAGTACTATGGCTGGATGGAAAGGTTAGTGTCAAGATCTATGCTGTGTGTGCATTTGTGTCTGATGTTATTGTTGTTGTCATTCACTTGGCTGCCTTGCCGAACAGCCCCGACTCCCTAAGGAAGGCCGTGGCCACGATCGGGCTTTCCCACAGAGCTCTCAAAGAGTGTAGATTATGTTGTTGGCATAAGTGATTGTGTAGAATGCATCTGCTATGATGTGTTTAATAGTATGAAGTGCCGTGTTGCATCCTGGGCAGGTGTCAACGACGGAGATATCCAGTCTCTTCTGATATCTGATTTGTGTTTGTTTCAGCAGCTGCTTGCAAAAGTGTGATATAGTGTGGGAATGTATAAATTGACATCTAAACTGCCGGTGTAATGAGGATCCTTTATAATTCACTAAACAGTAGTCGTTTTTTCCAGCTAATGGTAAATTGCCCTACCCTCATCTTGTTTACTAAGCTATTATGAAGATTTTAAATCGAAAAATGTTGTTCGAAGTCTGTTAATTGCTGGAGGCCCTTTTTAAACTGAATAAAAGCATCTAATAGTAGCCAGAATAAATTAAAAGGACGTCAACTGTGTCGCTAACGGACGGAATACTACAAAGTGTAATTGATAGAAAGGGCTCCAAGCCATTAGCTACCAAGTATTTAGGATCTTATAGGAAGTTCTTTAATTAACGTAAGAGGGACAGAGATTAAATAACAACTATTGGGTTCAGGGGAAAATAGTGAATAGTTGTTTTAGAGATGAGCTTCAGCTAGGGTTATAGGAATTATATTGTAAGGACACACGTCCGGATTAGATTGTAAGGACACACGTCCGAAATTATATTGCAAGGACACACGTCCGAATTATATTGAAGGGACACTAGTCCGAATATGTTTAACGTAACTTATCATCGATAAAGGAACTTCATGATTAGTCTTGCTACCTCCTAGCTCGGTTGAGTGACCGTTAAGATTGGGCCTGACGGGGCGTCTTTTGAAATAGAAAGTAACGTAAGGGCGTATCCGGCTCTTGAAGCTACCAGAAATATTGTCCGGGGAGCAATGTTGTATTCCGGTGTAATATTGTATTAACAAAGAGTTTATGTTCATGTGTAACGGACTACGCGTTCGATGTTGCAAGAGAACTAAGAGTTAAAGATTATATCCTTTATAGAGAGTTAAACGGCCTACGAGCCAGTGTTGTATTCCGGTGTAATATTGTATTAACAAAGAGTTTATGTTCATGTGTAACGGACTACGCGTTCGGTGTTGTAAGGGAACTAAGTGTTAAAGATTATATCTCTGATAGAGAGTTAAACGGCCTACGGGCTAGTGTTGTATTCAGGTGTACTATTGTATTGACAAAGCTTTTATGTTCATGTGTAACGGACTACACGTTCGGTGTTGTAAGGGAAATGTGAGTTAAAGATTATATCCTTTATAGAGAGTTAAACGGCCCACGGGCCAGTGTTGTATTCAGAGGGGCTATTGTATTAGCCGAGAGTGGTGTTTCTAACGCCCGGGAAAAGGTTAGCCATTTGGGGGTTTCGGAAGCGGATATAGAAATATATATTATTTGTCCACTTGCATTTAGGATTAAGAAATTAGTAGTAGTTTGAGTCAGAGCAGCCCAGGTCTCTTAGAAGACATCAAAGGGCACGGCGATCATTATAAATTCAGTCTGGTAACCTACGATGTATCTAAGTCGAAGCGAGGCATTACCTGAATAGCGGGCATCCGAATAGTATGTGCGGGAGCTCTTGGGTTCCAACGTACCATCTATCACGGGACAACGTCTTATTCAATTCGCGTACTGAACTCATTTCGACCAGAACAGGAAGTAGGCTATTGGACTAGTAGTTAGCAGTGGTGGGCGCGCTCCGGTGGGACCGGTAATGCGGCAGCGCTCCGCGCTCCTCAGAGATAAGGTAATGCGGCAGCGCTCACGCGCTCCTTTGGTCAGCCGACCTGATGCGCTTCCCGCTCTGCGCTCCTGCGCTCCGCGCTCCCAAAAATAGGTATATAATAAAAACAAGTAAAAAACAGCTTCTAGAAGTTATTTAATTATTTACCTAACTTAATACAATCTTTTGTCTTTCACTTCATTAAATTCAAAAAATTCAAAAAATTCAAAAAAACTCAAGTAATGGTGTCTTTCTGAATTAAGTTTAAGTTTATCACTTTCTCAGTTTCTGTAATTCTTTATGTCATATCAATGATATGATTGATATCATATCATGGATGACCCGCTGACCAGTCTTCGACGGTATATATACGGCGGCCGGGACTAGGGTCTTGTCAGTTGTCACGCCCAGTGCCAGGTCCGTATATAATTATATACTGACTCGCCGAAAAAAAATCGTAGCAGCGAAACGACTGCACCTATGGCTTTCATATTTTTATTTTTTTACCACATGTACCTTACCCTTCTGAATACCCACCACCACTACCCCAAACCCCTCCTCCCACCCACTCGCTGACTATCGGTCGCCTCACAAGGAAAAAAAGGGAAAATATGTGGCGGCGAAACGATTGCACCAATCGGTTCCATATTTGTGTGACAAGTGCCTTACCCTTCTGCCTTCCCTCCACCACACCCCCAACTGCCTCCCACAACCCACTTCCAGCGTATCCGTATGAAGAAAAGGAAAACAATACAAATCTGTGGTGGCGAAACTACCTCACCAATCGGCTTCATATTTATAACACGAGTCAATTACGCTTCTACCTTCCCCCCACCATCCCCCAAACCACCCTCCCACCCATACATTCAAGTAACATTCCGATGGTATCGATACCATAAAATGATAAAAGTCTCTGAAGTCTATAGTGTCTTTTGACTCTTTTCAGCTACGTTCGCGACTATCGGGGACCTGATTTCTGGCGAAAATGGACAAGGGGGTGTTTTTTTTACCATTATCCTTCCTTTCTCACCCAACTTGATAGATTTAGCCAAAAAAAAAAAAAAAAAAAAAAAACTCTGGCACTGGCCAGTTCTTACCTTTCCAGGGTTTGAAGATGGCACTGTCAGTCTGTCACTATCATAGTATCACTGTATCACAGTTCACTAACACCGTGAGTAACACCGTACGATGACTGTACACGATAATGACGTTCTTGAACCTGTTGTTGACAGGAAAAATCGCTTCCGGAGCGCCAGAAAGGAGCGCAAAATTCAAACTGCGCTCCCCGCCTGCACTCCGAGTTCAGATTTTTGCCACTCCTCGCTCCGCGCTCCTCTATATTGGTAGTGCGCACCGGATCGCAGAGCGCAGAGCGCCAAATCGGCATGCCCACGCCCACCACTGGTAGTTAGATTTAGAGTTCGTTCTATTAAATAAACTATACAAACTCTAGCAACTGTCGAATTATTCCCCCACCTCAGTAGTGTGCTTGAACTTAGAAATTTAAGTACAATATTTTGGTGGCAAGCGGTGGGATTCGACAAATTGTTGGGTTAAGTGTAGATTATCTGACAGAACCGACATAATGACGACGATATTACCGTTCAGGGTATGGGAAGAGGGCAAAGAAGAAATCGAGCTGTGGACTGAACAATTAGAATGCCAGTTCACGTTACTGGAGGTAGGAAATGATGAGAAAAAAATTGCCTATGGAAAGGCACACCTAGGAAAGGCCCTAAACGACGTGAGAGTACGTCTGGAGGGACTAGTATCATGGACAGAAGTAAAGGCCTCTCTAATTCGCAGCGACTGCAATCCTCCAGTAACACGCTGATTGTAGCTCTTTGGTCTAGTGATCATATCTATGAATCCCGTATTATATCTCACTGGCAGAAGCTGCTGCACACATAGTATGTACTGTAATGTAATATATAGGTCTAATTGAACTATGAGCAATGATCTGTGCAATAGGTGTTAACCAACATTGAGCAATAGCCTTAGTTAGCCTATCTGTGTTATATTGTGACAAAATGTGATATGTGCTCTATTCTGTAAATAGGCCTACTGTATTTTTTATTTTATTGTGTCTTTATTAATATATCTTTGTGTATAATTATTATCTGTGCTCTGACGAGAAGTGTATGTGATATGGACCATTAGGTCGTACTGTATTTATACTGTATCTATCTTATGTGTCTGGAATAAAGAATTATTATTATTATTATTATTATTAATTGAGGAGTTTGGCCGAGAAACTTCCACAAGAAAGGCCCGAGAGAGACTAAAGACGATGAAACTGGACGGTCAGAATGTGAGAACCCTGAGGAGGGGAATCACAAAGTATGTCAAACTTGCGTATCCACACATGGACCCCGAGAGCAAAGAAACAGAAATTAGGGAAATCATGATTCAAGTATGTCCTGTGGAAGTAAAGAAACACTGCATTGTTCATGAAGTGACTACCACCAAGGAACTTATGGAAGTGATCAAAAAGGTAATGGAAGCCCGAGAAGTAAAAGAGGAGAAAAAGAAAGGGGAAGAGGAAAACCCGAACAAAGGGTACCCAAGAACTATTGTCCGATGTTTTGTTTGTAGACAGACCGGACACCTAGCTAGGAACTGTTCAAACCGACCTCAAACCCAAACCTCTAGCTTTAACTCAAGGCCTCAACTCCAAAATTATTAACCCTTACTGTTATGCCCTGATTTTATACAGGTTTAACTTGGTATAGGTGAGTTCTGCAAGACTGGGCTATTGAATTTATTACAACTTACATAAAGGGAATCAACAGAGGACATAGAAAAGCTCGGATAAATGGTTTGTAATACAGCTTTATTTTAATAACACACTCGGGTATATGGTCCGTAATAGGATTCGCACGAACAATAGATGTTGGAGCGCGGGGGTAGGTTAGTGGCCTTTGTATCGTCTCTTAGCACTGCTCGCGGATTTGAATAGAGTTCTTTCGCTTCCCACTTCCAACGTTCAGGAATTATTCTTCTGATCACATTACTCAACGATACGTAGATTACTTAAATCACAAGGCTAGGCATCTCGTTATCTTGAGTTGGTGTGTTGGGGGCTAACAGCGACTCTTTTGCCGTCCAAGTTGTCCGGGAGTGTAGAGAAGTGTACAGTTGGGTTAATTTGTCTAGCCGTTGGTGACACGTCGTTATGGGACTCCTACTGAAAACCTTAAATGCCTCTGTCATCGGCGTAGCCAGAGAAAACAGTGGATCGAAATAACGTAAGGCAGTCGGGAGAACGACTATCCTTACTATTCCGGCCTTATGGGAGGTTCAGACGTGCAAACGGCTTTTCGCCTTTCGGTCAAACAGACAATAGTTTGCCCAGGAATCTTCTCGTCGAGTCTTCTCCTACTCGCGTAATCCCTTCTAACATAACCAGATCTTTCTACCTGGGACCGGTTATGAGTTATGATTGCTCTTAAGCCCAAAGTAGCGGCGAGCCGGCTGACAATACGTTTATGAGACAATCAAAAAGAATTTATGAATCGGTTGTTGAAAGATATAATCTTGCCCCTGGTTTCTCAGTTGCAACAATATATTTGTCAAGGATTGATTCACTCCCTCACAGAGGCACTTGGATCGCAAACACCGCAAATCACTGTATATCCTGAGGGTGGAGCTGGGTAATATATCCACAAATGCGGCACTTCCGTTACGTGGTTTATATCTTCTCGAACTGGCTTGTTTTTGGCACGGGACTATATATATGGGGGGGCAGAGGGGATTCCTTTGTCTAACTTTTGGATGTCGGAGGGGAATACAAGTTAATTTAATCCCTTGGTTGAAGAGGGTAGCATTAAAGGTCTATTATAAAGTTAGCATGTAGGCCTAGGCCGCAATATGATTTACCTTTTTTTCTGATATGATTTAGCCTACTCTAAGACAAATTATTAATATGAGGTGAGAGGAGGATGTTGGGGAAATAAAAAAACTAGTTGGTCCAGCGCCTTTGGACTCAAGCTGTAAGGCAGCCTACGTTAATATTATCTCTAGGATCCTCCTCTGAGCTAGCTGAAATGCTATTAGGAGTCTAAGACGGGTTAAGGGGGACTTGGGGGTTAGATAGGAACGGGATAGGAATAGGATTTAGGCTGGAATCGAAAACTTGGAGGTTGGTATGGGTTGTAAATACCCGGAGTTTCTAGCAAGAATTTGGCGGGCATGTGGATGTCGGTAGTCCTACGCGAGGGGGAGATGCTGGGCCTCTTCGAGGGGAGGAAAGGGGGGTTAGCCTCGCGCGCATTAATTCACTGCCCCAGGTTGTAGGGGTGGTTAGTTATGTTAGGGGATAGTTAAAGGAGGTACCAAATAGGTTTGTACTCTCTGCTTACGGAAGCTTGAGAAAATGACTTGCTCGGCACAAATTAACATCCTGATGGCGTCCTTTTTAGAGGGAGTTATTAAGCTCGGGTTGGTATGGAAAAACGACAGGGTGGATAAAAGGTTACCTGAGCATGCTTGTTACTACGCAAAGTATTGGTGGATTAATGAGAGTTAACTTAGGAAAAAGTGACATGCATGAATTGGACGGTATTTTGCCGTTGTTAATATAAAAGTATAGAACCTGGTTGAATAAAGTTCAATTGTATAACTACTTAGGTGCTAGAACGAATCCCGGAGCATGGGGTAATATACGTTTATCTTCTTAAATGGAGAGAAAAACTAGGTGGCTTCCCTAGAGCTCTCTGGAGAGGATTGTATTCAGATTTGTGATAATTAATCTTATATAAAACAACAGAGATACGAAAACAGAGTAGTGTGGACTGTGGACTAGAAGAGGTGACTGATTAGATGTATAATAGGTGTGGAAAGAGACGGAAAAGGAGGAACACAATGGTGAAGGAAAAAGAAATGCTTAACTTACGAAAGCGAAATGCATGCATAAAATGACGTACGGTATTAGTCGTCGTTAAACTAAAGCGAATGAACCCTGGTTGAAATGCACGGAATACGATTCGACATGGGCAGTGCCTCTGTGTCAGATCCATATCGATCGGGCAATTTCTGGTTCATATAATATCCTAGGCACTAAAACGAAACAGCTGAGCTTGGGGTCGGTGGATGTGACATTTTTATGGCCTATACCCTCTTTCAAGGGGGTGGGAGGGGGGCATAGCCTCGCGCGTTCTACCCCTACGGTTCAGGTGGGGAGTGTGGTTTACTTAGGTCAGAGGATCGTGAAAGAGATACCAGAATAGGTTTGCACTCTCTGTATACTGGGGTTCGATTGGGAAGTTGGGTTGGTAGGCCTACGGGGAGAGGAAAAAGGACAGGGTGGCTCAAAAGGTTACCACTGGGCATGCGGTCACTAAGCAGAGTATTGTGGATAACACTTTTTCTTTAACTTAGGAATGGGTACATGCATGAGTGACATCGATCTATCTCATAATGGAGAGAGAGAGACTAGGTAGTTTTACTGCACTTCTCTGGAGATGATCGGATGCAAATTGGATATTATTAATTATATAAATCAACAGATATGGATTAGTACAAGCACAGGGTATAGGGTTAGTTTTCTGTGGATCGGTGGCATACATAGGAAACGGGTTTTCATGGGGTAACAATTTTGAGGCGGTTGTACCGAGTTTGACCCGTAGCCAAACTCACACGAACTTAATACGACGATATTATCCGGCGCGACCTTACCTAAGCACAGGCCTGCATACGAAATTGGGGATGGTCTGGGGGCTTTCCAAATCAATGAGTAATTGCCTAATTAAATCTCGAAACTACTCCTAGGTATCTTGTCTAGTGAAATGGAGGTTGCATTAGGAAGGTTGGGAACATATAATTGTTATATAACTAAGTACAGGGCTGACGTAATCAGATAGACATGTAGTCTAGATGGTATATTAATTCAGGTAACGTCTATCTTGAGGAGTTATAGAATCGTCTCATTTCGATCTCCAACTCTCGAATATAGATTCGTAGTCGGGGATATGTTTTCTCATCTGAAGCAATAGTAATAGTAACACACAAGGGATAGGGTACATAATAGGTTGAGGATAAATCCTACACAAATGTGGTTAAGAATCTCAGTGAATTACTGGCAACAAAGGTGAAACATGAACATCGTATTAATCGCCAGTACTAATAACAATCGATATGAGTCGAGTGTCTTTAGTGACGGATTAACAACAAAGAAACAATTAATATCTCAAGTTGAGAGACCTGGGGAGTATTGAAACAATTAATTGCCCAGAATGACTAGGCGAGTCACACGGCTGAGGTTCGTATTACCGGACAGTCGTAGTGGAACAGAGGGGGAGAGGCATAGGTTTACTGAGGTGTCTTCAGATCGCCGTTGTACCTACACAATGAAAATATTATAGTCTGCATGCATGGTTGGTACCATAATTAAATACATACTTAGTTGGTACATACAAATGTTAAGGAATAAAGTAATGTGGGTTGTATACTAGAAGGCTGTGATTGGAGAGACGTATACATATGTGGAGTTATGTGGAAGGGAGACAACGAAGTTGGTGTGGTGATCCTTATAGCTATACTGGCCTGCGACGCCAGTCCTTTCGTTCCTGTGGCATATTACTTACCCAGGGTGACTAACCCAAACCAGAGAAGATTGCTTCCGGTCGAGTACCAAAAGACGGAAACCAAACCGGTAGTCACCATGCCAGAGGAGGAAGTAAATTTTCCCCTAAACCTCACATAGAAAGGCGATATAGTGAGGTTAATATTTTGGAGAGACATACGCCTTGTGAGACTATCGTGGTCAATGGGAAAGCCGTAAATATGCTAATTGACACGGGAGCTAATAGAAGCTGTCTTTTGGAGAACTTCTGGAGAAACCACCAGAGAGAATTAGGGACGTTACAGCAGACTAGTATTCAGTTGTCAGGAGCTGGTGGTCAACCATTGACCATCTTAGGGATAACTAGTTCGGTAGTGATACAGTGGAAGGGAATTAAATTCACTACTACTTTTTGTGTATTATCCGGTCAATCTTATAGCGGAGTTGATGGGTACTTGGGGATTGATCTTATGAGCCAGTTGGGGGTAACGATACAGTGTGGGGAGAAAGAGGCGACAACGACACTCCGGCCACAGATGGTCGCTACCACGGGAAAACTTTCTATCCCCCCTAGATCTTGGAGAATGATAGAGGTTCCGAAGCGCCAGGGAATGACCGCCGGGATTTTTTAACCTGATACTCAAAGTAAAGTAAGAATATCCCCCACCCTTATTACTGCCGAGCAGAGGAAACTAGTCCTTGCTAACTTTGGCGACGAGACGATCAGTTATGGGAACACTTTTAGGACAAGTTACACCCGCACAACCCACCACCGTTGGAACAAACGGACCTGTTAACTTACCGGAAATCCCGGAACAACTGAAGTCCGACCAGGCCACTACTTTGCATTGTAACCATGGGTGTAATGGTTAAACTGTTGGTGGGTATTGGAAAGGGGGGGGGGGGGGTAGAATGGGTTATTTGTGTATAACTTTATACCGTGATTTGGGTTTCTTATAATAATAATAATAATAATAATAATAATAATAATATTTTTTCAGTTAGCAATTTACAGAGTTGGTACCACATAGTATGTTACAAATATGATATGTACCAGCTTTGCATAATTCCAACTAAGGATAGCCCAATAAGGCCGTTAGGCGTATTTCCATTGGGATCCTTGTGGGATTAGGTTAGCTGGGGAAAAGGGGAGGATAAAAGAAATAGATACTTTAGAGAAAGTATTTCTAGGGGGTTATTTTAAGATACCTTACATCCTATGGTAAATATCAGTAATCCGTAATCAGTAATCATTTCAGTTTGGTTTGCCTATCTCTTATGTCGTATTTAGTAGTAGACATAAGCTTGGTGCTCCCTTCTCGCAGCTGTCCGGTTCAGGTGTTCCTTCAGGCTACGTCTGAAGGAATACAGTGTTCTCTTTTCACGGACTGACTGGGGTAGGTCGTTCCAGTCTTTGATGGCAGTGAAGAAGAATGTTTGCTTACCCTGTCCTTGGATTCTCGGGACCTTAAATTTAAACATCCTGTTTCTTGTATTATGTTCACTCCTCTCATTTGCTTTAACAAAATCACTCTTAAGATACTCTGGAGCTCTGTCATAGAAATTTTGAAGGCATTAGTGAGCCTGATTTGTTTGGCCCTGTCAGAGACATTGAGCATACCTAGTGACTGAAGTTGTTCCTGGCCAACATGTGATCTGAGTCCTAGGTTCAGCATGAACCTAACCATTTTATTTTGAGTGACGTGAAGTTTGTGCTGTGCTGATTTAGATGATGCAGAGTACCAGGATGACACAGAATAGTCAAAATGACATTGAACAAGCGCTTGGCAAAGGGTCTTTTTGGTCGCCGCTGGCAAGCATCCCACCTGTCTATACAGGTATTTTATACGTGCTCTACACTTACACAGGATAGATTCCAAAATTGTTTCACCTGACAAACTCGAGTCCAGTTTTAGTCCGAGATATTTAACTTGTGACACTGTTGTTATAGGAATATCATTACAGTTGACCGAGAAGCCCACAATTTCTTTCAGTTTGCGTTTTGTCCCACATAAGATGGCTTCCGTCTTGCCCAGGTGAAGAGATAGTCTATTGTCCACTAGCCATTCACTACATGATTCTAGTTCTTTGGAAAGTGAAGCGGCAATACTTATTGGGTCTTTTCCTGAAACCAGAAGCACGCTGTCGTCAGCATACAGTAATAATTTACACGAGACGCTAAGTTCCATGTCGTTCACATAACAGAGAAAGAGTAAGGGACCAAGGATGCTTCCCTGCGGGACCCCACAGTTAATTGGCATAGGATCAGATATATTATCATCAATTTTGACTCTTTGGGTTCTACCACTAATATAAGATTTAAACCAGTTCACAGACCCAATGCCCATTGCTTGTAGTTTATTACATAGGATATCATGGTCTACTGTGTCAAACGCTTTTTGTAGATCAAGAAGAACCATACCGGTGTAGTTACCTTTAGACATTTCTTTACGAATGTGATCTGTTAAGTGGATGAGACAGGAGTCAGTCGAGTACATGCATCTGAAACCTGATTGAAACTTATAAAATAGATCATTTTCTTTGAGGTAGTGTTCAATTTGGGTGTATACAGCTCTTTCAAGGATTTTAGATACAATACATAATATGCTAACTGGTCTGTAGTTGCCAACTTCTAGTTTATTTCCTTTCTTGAATAGAGGGGTTACAATAGCTTCCTTCAGTTCAGCAGGTACAGTGTTGGTGTTAATTGACAGGTTGATGATGTGGGTTAGGGGACCTGCTATACCAATGGCTCCATCTCGTAGAAATTTGGCAGGAATTTTGTCTGGTCCTGTGCTTTTATGTACATTTAGGTTAGAGAGCTCGTCAAAAGTGTATTTTGGTGTAACATTTTGCAATCCAAATGTGTTCGGGTGTATGCCTTTATCTCTGTAGAAATTTCGAAAGGTGGCCGTTGTTGTCGTGTATTTATTGAGAGGTTGCGGACTTGTGGTAGGTTCTGTGCAAGTGTTTTTGCTATGGAGGTGAAGAAGGTGTTGAAGTAGGTTGAAATTTGTCGTTTATCGTGGCAAACCTGATCATTAATGTTGAGAGCAATATTAGTGTTAGACGAATCCCTTGCCTTGTTGCTGTAGCCTGTTGTTTTTAGGTGCCTCCATAGTTTCTTTGGGTTATTCTGATATTCCTCTGCCTTATTGTGGAAATAATTAGTTTTTGCTGATTTGATTTTTCTACTTAGTTTATTCCTGGCCCTGTTGAACTCATGTTTCAGACCTTGATCCTGTCTATGTTTCACTAGCCTTTTTAACAGATTGTCTCTGTGTTCCAGATGGTGTAGTATGTCATTGTTGATCCATGGGTCTGACCTTGCTTTTATTCGTATGTCTTTCAGAGGAGCTATTTCGTCTAGGATGTTTGTGATGATGGTTCTGAAGCCAACCCATGCGTCATTAACGTTTGTACTTCCAAACACTGGAGACCAATCTGTATTCCATAAAATGTCCAGAAATGTTTCTTTGTTGTAGTTTCTGAGTGACCTTGTTTTGATAACCTTGTGATTCTCTAGGGTAATTTTTGTGGTTTTCCGTGTGCAATATGTGACGAAGTGATCACTTATCCCAGTCTGTATAACCCCTGATTGGGATATTTTGTCCTCTCTGTTACAGTTTATGTGGTCTAATATTGTGGCAGTGTTCTCAGAGATACGTGTGGGGGTTGTGATGAGTTGTTTGTGATTGTGCATTGTCAGTATGTGCCTATATTCTCGTACAAGCCTATTATTTCGTTGTTTGTAACACAGGTTAGAATCCCGTAGTATAATGGATTCATTCCGGGGGTCTAGTAATGACAAAGTTCGTTCAAATTTGGTAAAGAATTGTGTGTCGTCTGGTGGCCACCCCAATTGTGATGGGTCTTGTCCTCGGCAGGTGTAGTAGGTCGATCCACAGAGCTTCGTGATTTTCTACATGGAGGTCGGTCCTGGTTGTGCGTGTGAGTTTTTTTTTTTACATACAGACATACTCCTCCCCCTTGCCTATTGCGATCATTCCTAACCATGTTGAAACCTTGAATGTTTATTTCACCATCGTTTATACTTACTGTGACTTGGTTGGTGTTGTATATACACATGCTTATGTAGCCTACAGTGATGCAATGTATCAGTAACTACTGTTATATTTCTTACTAATGGCATTATTATTGAGGATATAATTGTTGGTTAAGCAAACTACAAGGGGGAGAAATGGGGAGGTTGGTTGTTGACGCGAGAGTTGGTTAGGGGAGGGGGAGGGGGGAGTATTGTGCGAGAGTGAAGGAGGGGGGGGGGGAGTAGAGGTCAGTGTTGGGTGGTGAGAAGAGTTCAGTAACTTCAGTTGGGCTCCAGAGACAGTTTGAGCAACAGGTGGGGTAACTGGTGTGATACTTCTTACGGTAGGGAGAGTTATTCTATACTATAGGTGGTAACTAACCTCCTATGAAGTGTAGCCTATAGTCAAAGGTTGTGCCCCGATAGCGGACCCCTCCTATTTACCTGGACAATTGTGTTTTATAAGTGTAGGGTTAATCTTAACTGTATTCTTTGTATTTTATACTATTAAACTAATTATTTGTGTCCGTGGTGTTTCTTTACTCACGGTGGCGACCTCGGCTAATTAGTTATTGTGTATGTGGTGTACATTCCTAGTTTGCTGTTTAGCTTTATTGTAGTTCACGAGTGCCATTCCATCTTAAATTAAACTACATAATAAGAAAGCGGTAACAATTGACCACCTCGCCAGGATACCGTTGCGTTATCTAAATATAGTACCAGGTATTTGGAGGGGTATAGTGACTCGTGCGCGGTAACGAGCCACGGAGAGATAGATAAACAGCTGTTCAGACTGCGTGATAGTTTGATGGGTTTAGGGGAATTGTAGGGCTGTTGGCTGATTTGTGGTTGGAAAAGTCATTATATAGGCTATAGTTTTAGCATTTTGTTTTATTGTGATAACTTCTATTGCCCAGCTTTGACATTCTAAGCTGTGGTTGTGCGGGCCAACAAGGAATTGCTGTCTCGGTACGGGATCCAACTCAATTTTAAATAAATTATAATACGTATTTTCACTTTTGATTTTTGATTTACTTGTTTAAGGCTACAGTAAATTACCTTGGCTTGTTTTGTAATTTTGTTATCAGATTTGGTAAAATTCTAGTTTCACGTACACAGCGACAAAAGGGAGGCGCCGTTGTAAAGGCATAGCTTCCCGACCAACTATGAAGATCAGGGAAATTGCTGGGTAAAAGACGTAATATAATGATAATAAACTACATTAACGACATTAGCCTAACCTAACAACCTTACCTAACCTAACCTAGTATTATGTAATAGCTATGGTGCCGCATATGGGGAGAAAATATATTTTTTTTTACAGTAGGTATAATTCCTTATAATGCATTTCCGCCGCTTTGGACATATATAGGAATTAAGTATGGTATATGACAACTCTAAAGTAGCCATAGCAATTTATGAGTATGCTGTGAAAGCGAAACTAGAATTAAACCTCAGATGGTAATGAATGATTATTCTTTTGAGGGGTTTCTTGAGGGGTCTGAGAAAACTTCTAGTATGGCTAGTGTTGGGGATCGGGCAATACAGGGGGACCTTCTAAGTTTGGGAAATGATGGGGTTGGTGGGCAGGTGCCTCCTGCAGGGGAGGTAACTTTAGAAAATGGGACTGGCTTGGGTGACGAAAACTCGGCACATGGGAGGGGAGAGTCCAAAGTAGACAAAGTGGGTAAATTGGAGACAGCGGTTCAGAAGTTGACAGATAGTGTAGCTCAGGTGGTGACCTTATTGAGTAAAAATGAACAGTTGAAATCTGAGAAAAAAACAGCACATATGACTCGATCAGAACCTGGATGGTTGATGAAGAGTAATGACAAAGTACCAGAATATGACGGTACCAGGCCCTTGTCCTTTATGAAATGGAGGAAGGCTGTAGTTCGTTATTTTAATCGCAACTCCTGGATGATGGACAATGATAAAGTAGCTGTGATTGAAGCTAGTTTAAAAGGGGTTGCTAAAGAGGATGCTGAAAAACTTCTAGATGAGGAAAAAATTTCGGCGGAGGTCTTCCTTCATAGTTTAGGACAATTATATCAATTCCCAGATGAAAGGGAGAGGCATTTGGAAATGTTTCGAAAGATAAAATTTGCTCCTGAAAGAGGCATTCGAGTGTACAGTAATGATTTGAGGGTCTCTTTTATAGATGCCTACCCATTGCAGGATTATAGAGTGAGTGAAGTCTTGAAAGATGCTTTTATTGCGGGAGTGCCAGATGAGGTGGCTAAAGAGTTGAGGAAACTATCCTTGGATACAGTATATGAAGATTGGGTGGAGGTTGCAAATAAAGCCTATAAGGTAATGGGAATGGTGGGGGGTAGGAGATCGATTGGGGGGAATGGAAGGGAATTCGGGGCCACTGAGGATTCCTACGGAAACTGGAAAAAGAAGTCGGGAAATGGTCAAGGGAGGTGGTAATGCAGGATACGGTACGGCTTCCCTGGCAGAAACTGGTCACCAGTTACTCCCTGCACGTCACAGTGGGGTTAGAGAGTATTATCTACCAGAGGTTATTAATGGGATAAGTGTACTTGCACTAATTGATACTGGTGCAGAAGTCAGCATAATTTCAGAGGAGGTAATTGAGAGAGCAGGCCTCTCTGCAAGGGTTGACAGTAGTACAGTTAAAGTAAAGGGCTTAGGGTCGGGTTTGCGAGAAAACTGTGGAGTATGTGAAGTGGAAGTGGCTCTGAAGCCACACTGGATAATGTTCTGTAAGGCTCAAGTGGTGAAGAGTCTCGATACTCCAATTGAGTTTATTTTGGGCTGCCCTGAATTAGATCGGTATTGTTTAACAGTAGATACTGAAAGAAGACAACTTGTTCAGGTCTTGTCTGAGAAGGGAGAGTTAAGATGGGACCTGCAGGTTGAGTGTGAGGGACCTCAAAGTTGTGTGGCTAGAGTTTTGCATTCAGTGGAACTTATGCCTGATACGCTTGCCCGACTGGACGTGGAGTTGGTGGATAGTTATGGAAGTAGGATTGGACATGGGTGGAGTGGTATGGTGGCTGATCCCATTGATTGTCAGGGTAAGAACAACCTGGTGTTGGGACTGTGGTTTGTTGCTAGTGATGAGGGTTGTGGAGTGATAGGAGTGATGAATCTGTCCAATCAAAGAGTTTTGTTGGCACCGGGTGAGGAGGTGGCCAGTTTGGAGGCAGTTTCAAGAGTGGAGAGAGCTGAAGTTAATTCAGAAGAACAAGATATTGATTGGGAACTGATCATTAAGAATAAATCCCTATCCAAAGAGGTACATGAGAAGTTGCTGGATATACTGGAAACTAATGGGGATCTCTTTTCTATTAATGATTTAGATATGGGGCGCACAGAAACCTTAGAACATGGGATAGATATCGGTAAGGCAGATCCCATAAAACAACCAGGCAGGAGAATTCGACCAGACTTGTATCATAAGGTTAATAAGGAAGTTAAGAATTGGCTGACTACAGGTTTGGTCAGCCCCTCTAGTAGTGCGTGGAGTAGCCCTATTGTCCCGGTTATGAAGAAGGATGGGACAATAAGGGTATGTATAGATTACAGGAAACTAAACCGTGTAACTAAGAAGGATAGTCACCCTCTTCCTACCATAGAAGAGACTCTGAATTACTTACAGGGGTCTCAGCATTTTACAACCTTGGATTTAAAATCCGGGTATCATCAGGTCATGGTGTCTTGTCGGGATCGGAAGAAGACTGCCTTTTCGGTGGGGCCTAATTTGTATGAATTTAATGTCATGCCGTTTGGATTAGTTAATGCCCCCGCTACATTTCAGCGCCTCATGCAGATGATCCTGACAGACATTTCACCGTACATCTGCATGGCATATTTGGATGATATCATAATTTTTTCCAGGAACATAAATGAGCATTTTACCCATATATTACAAGTTTTTGGCAGGTTAAGAGACCATGGATTGAAAGTTAACTCATCAAAATGTAGTTTTTTGGCATCCTCTGTCACATATTTGGGTTTTGTAGTGTCCTCGGAAGGAATAAAACCTGATCCTCAGAATGTTGTGAAAGTGTCAGAGTTCCCTGTTCCTACCAAGCCTAAGGAATTAAAATCATTCCTGGGTTTGGTGAACTTCTACAGGAGATATATTCCGGGATGCAGTGCAAGGATGAAACCCTTGTATGAGTTGGCTAACTGCACTGCCAAGAATTGTTGATGGACAACAGAGGCAGAGGAGATATTTTTAAACTTTAAAGCTGCCCTGGTTTCTCCTCCAGTTTTGGCATACCCAGATTTTTCACACTCGGAACCCCTCATTTTTCAGACAGATGCTAGTAGAGATGGTGCTGGTTCATGTTTATCACAAAAGCAGGATGGTCTTCCTCGGGTTATTGCCTACGGTTCCAAAGCATTCAACAATGCTCAAAGAAAGTACTCCGCCAGGGACCAAGAGTTGGAGGCTATTAGAATAGGTATTAGACAATTTCACCCTTACTTGTATGGGAGGAAGTTTGTTCTGGAAACAGATCATCAGAGTCTGATTTACTTACTAAATAGGAAGACCTGTGATCCTCGACTGGCCCAGATACTAATGGAGCTGCAAGGATATGACTGAGATTGAACACAGGCCAGGTATCAGAATGGGTAATGTGGACGCATTGAGTAGGGTGCATGTAGATCACATGGATCCGCCAGAAGTAGATACAGAAGACAGTGAGGCGGACTATAGTCTGGCTAGTCAGTTAGAGAAGCTGCAATTGACGGAAATTTCTGTTGAAGGGGGAAGAAATAATCTGAGTGTGGCTCTCTCTAAAGGGATGATGAGTAGACTCTCTGCTGTGGAAATCCAAAGTAGATTGGCAAACCATTACAACGCTAATGCTAAAAGCTATGGGGGCCTACGGGAGTTACTCAGGTGGAACTGAATAGAAGACTACTGGGGGAGGGAGAGCCCCTTGCGGGAATATTACCATTGGCATGCGACGCCTTACAGATAAATATCTGCGTCCTCCAATCTGGATTGCCCCCTTGTGTTTATAAAACTGTGAGTGAGGAGAGTACTAATGTTTACTTGATTTACAGAGGTAACAACCATTTTGACCTGGCAGTAGGAGTTGATGTGCGGACAGTGGCTGTGGTCAACGCCTCGCAGACGGAGCTGGTGGAGTGGCAGCGGGGATGTCCATCACTTCGGTGTGTGAGCGAGTGGTTGGAGGAGGGTAAAGGTGGAAATTCTCAGACTGATAATAGATATGTGAAGCACCTTGGTAGTAAATTCAATAAGATGTGTAAGAAGGGAGGGGTTGTTTATTTCAATGATGGAGATAACTTCCTGGTTCTTCACCCAGAACAGGGTATAGAAGAAACCATTTTGAAAGTTCATCAGCGTAATTTGCACCCTGGAGTTGATAAGTGTCATTACATTTTAAACAATCAAATTTATTGTCCTTTCCTTTTGCAAAGAATTAAGGACGTGATCAGAGAATGTGTTCATTGCCAAGAACATAAAATTCCCCCGGTGAAACAGGAGCCTCCTTTGAACCCTATTAACACTTCCAGACCTTTTGAGTTGATCTGTGTGGATCTTTGCTATATGCCAAACAGTAATGGGTTTTGTTATCTACTGGTAGCAGTGGATCATTTCTCTAAATTTGCAGCGGCAGAACCTTTACGGAATAAGTCCTCTCCAACGGTTGCTAAGGCTTTTGCTAATGTACTAAAGGGTATGTTATGCTTGCCTGAGCGAGTTTTATCTGATAACGGAAAGGAATTCACTGGTAAACCATTCCAGGATTTATTGAATGATTTTGGGATTACCCACTCAACAACATCCCCTTACCATCCCCAAGGGAATGGTCTGTGTGAGCGTACAAATAGGACATTGAAAGTTTTTCTTAAGCCTGTGAAGGACAATTGGGTAAGGGGTCTGGTGAGAGCAGTGCAGGTATATAATAATACTTTGCACTCCACTATATCTATGGCACCTAGTGAGTTGCTTACAGGGCTGAAAGCAGTTGTGCCGTGTAGTGTCCTCCGTAGAGAGGAAGGAGGCAGGACTGTATAGCTATGGAGGCAACTGAACACGCTAGGGCTAAGATGAGGCTGAGTAAAGCCGGTGCAACGGCTCCAATGTTTGTGAAGGGTGATAGGGTCCTTATTAAATATTGTGGCCCAGATGTAGGGGTAGAGTATAAGCTCCATCCTGTGTACCGAGAGAAAGGAACTGTAGTAGATGTGCACTGTAATAGTTACAGTGTTGCGGTGGACGGAGGGGGGCGGAAAATACTTCATCATTCTCATTTGAAAAAGCTGGTTGAACCAGCTACTTTTGATTTGACGAGAGATGTGGTTGAGGGTGGTGAGAGGGGTGGGGGACAGGACGCTAGGAAAGAGGCTAATGATCTGCCTCTGCTCCACAAAGAGCAAAGTGAGAAAGAATGTTAGCATAAGGATATGGTTGGAGGAAATATACCTAGTAAGAGGAGCGGAAGGATAATCAAACCCCCATCAAGATATGTTTTTTGTGCTAATGCTTTTTCCAATACAGATATGAATTACGACGGAGTGGTACTGGTGGGGGACAGTCGTCTCCGGGAGCTCCCTACAGATCTGGGAGAGAGGGTACTATTCCGGGGTGGACTGGTGTTGGAGGATGCGGCTCAGTTCGTGGAGGAGCAGCTGGAGGGACAAAAACTGCATAATAAATTGCTGGTGCTCTGTGTTGGGGTCAACAATTTGCTTAAGAGGTCACCCCACCCAGAATGTATAAAACAATTAAGGATGTAAACAACCTTTCAAATTGTCTTTACCAGACTTGTATGATGACTGGGAAGAAGATTTGTTAGACAAGTTGAGGTCTACATCAGCCGGAATAAAGGATAGGGTATGTGGTGATGGTTCTGAAGTACTAATCACATGTCCTGGACCTGTTCATGTGCCCTCAATGATGGAAAATGTGAAGAAGCAGGCCCATCCTCATTATCTGCCCAACATATTGAACAGACAGACAGAATACGAGATTAATGCTAAGGTCATGCAAGGATTAACCTACATTCATAATTAATTAAAAAATGAAGTCTTATCAGGATTTGGGATTGAATGACAGGTTCACATTTAGTTTCTTTCAGTGGGGATCAAAAGGTTATCATAGGCCAGGAGTGAGGAAGGGCAAAGTGGATATTTTAAAGGATAGACTTCATTATACAGAACTGTATATGCAGAAAGTATCTAGGTATGTTAAACAATTCTGTGATTATGTTTTTTTTTTTTTTTTTTTTTTTTTTTTTTTTTTTTTTTTTTTTTCTATATTCCAACTTACTTCCTCTCGGGCATAGGCTGAGAGCCTTAACATTCACCGCTTTACAATGAACAGTGAAGCCCGTGAGGTCTTGTTCCAGTCTAGGGAGTGAGACATGTGAAGCACGTAGAGTACAACGAGCACCTGCCATCTTGCCTTCACATGAGGCATGGTGCTCACTCATGGCCCGAAACGACCCCATCTCTGAAGCCACCTCGTTCCCGTGCTTCACTGTCTCGACCCCTACACTCGGACTCTCACACTTACACACACACAACGCCACCTGTTGAGCAGATAACTCACCAGGCATTGCACCCCTATAGCATATTTTGAATATGGGAATATTCATACAGTGCTATTTAATCAGGGAACAATGAGGGTATTTTATTGACGTTTCGGTGGGCTTGTGGTAATGCACTGATACTAGGTACAGCACAAATTCCATCCCAATAATATCTTCCCATTGATACATCGGGATTTGAACCCGGGACCTTTGGATTACCAGGCCAGTGGCAAGACCACTCCACCACACCTCCCCTAAAGGGGATATAAAGGGGATGTAAAGGGATATAAACGGAAAAGGGTGGTGATTGAGGAAGTTGAAGAGATAGAAGAGAGAGTTGTTAAGAAGGCCTGTTATGTGGTGGTATGTGATGGGACTTACCTGGACAATTGTGTTTTATAAGTGTTATGCCCTGATTTTCTACAGGTTTAACTGAGTGTAGGTGGGTTCGGCAGGACTGGGCTATGGGGCTTCATGCACAAATGAAAACAATAGAGGGCATAAATAATAGCTGAGTAAATGGTTTATAATGCAGCTTTATTCTCCGAAAAATCACTGGTAGAATATTGGTTATATGTGAATTCGAAACTATGGCAAATTGGATAAGTCCGGTGTATACTTCTGGACTTTTATAATCTCTTAGCACTGTTCGCGGATTTGGATAGAGTTCGTTCGCTTCCCACTTCCAACGTTCAGGAATAATTCTTCTGATCACCTGTCCTCAATGATACGTAGGCTATGGAAATCCTTAGTTATCTTGAGCTGGTGTGTCGGGGGTTAACAGCGACTCCGTGGCCGTCCAAGTTGTCCGGTAGTGTAGAGAAGGTTTACAGTTGGGCTAATTTGTCTAGCCGTTGATGACACGTCGTTATGGGACTCCTACTGAAAGCCTTAAATGCCTCTGTCATCGGCGTAGCCAGACAAAACAGTGGATCGAAATAACGTAAGACAGTTGGGAGAACGACTTTTCTTACTAATTCTGGCCTTATGAGGAGGTTCAGACGTGCAAACGGCTTCTCGCCTTTCGGTCAAACAGACAATTGTTTGCCCAGGAATCTTCTCGTAGAGTCTTCTCCTAAACTCGCGTAATCCCTTCTAACATAACCAGATCTTTCTACCTGGGACCGGTTATGAGTTATGATTGCTCTTAAACCCAAAGTAGTGGCGAACCGGCTGACAATACGTTTATGAGACAATCAAAAAGAATTTATGAATCGGTTGTTGAAAGATATAATGTTGCCCCTGGTTTCTCAGTTGCAACAATATATTTGTCAAGGATTGATTCACTCCCTCACAGAGGCACTTGGATCGCGAACACCGCAAATCACTGTATATCCTGAGGGTGGAGTTGAGGTAATATATCCACGACTGCGGCACTTCCGTTACATGAACTTCTACCTCTGGAACTGGCTTGTTTTTGGCGCGGGACTATATATATGGAGGGGGGGCAGAGGGGGTTCCTTTGTCTAACTTTTGGATGTCGGAGGGGAATACAAGTTAATTTAATCCCTTGGTGGAAGAGGGTAGCATTAAAGGTCTATTATAAAGCTAGCATGTAGGCCGCAATATGATTTACCTTTTTTCTGACATTTACTCTAAGACAAATTATTAATATGAGTTGAGAGGAGGATGTTGGGGAAACAAAAAACTAGTTTGTCCAGCGCCTTTGGACTCAAGCGGTAAGGCAGCCTACGTTAATATTATCTCTAGGATCCTCCTCTGAGTTAGCTGAAATGCTATTAGGAGTCTAAGACAGGTTAAGGGGGACTTGGGGGTTAGATAGGAACGGGATAGGAATAGGATTTAGGCTGGAATCGAAAACTTGGAGGTTGGTATGGGTTGTAAATACCCGGAGTTTCTAGCAAGAATTTGGCGGGCATGAGGATGTCGGTAGTCCTACGCGAGGGGGAGATGCTGGGCCTCTTTGAGGGGAGGGAAGGGGGGGGGGGTAGCCTCGCGCGCATTAATTCACTGCCCCAGGTTGTAGGGGTGGTTAGTTAGGTTAGGGGATAGTTAAAGGAGGTACCAAAATAGGTTTGTACTCTCTGCTTACGGAAGCTTGAGAAAATTACTTGCTCGGCACAAATTAACATCCTGATGGCATCCTTTTTAGAGGGAGTTATTACGCTCGGGTTGGTATGGAAAACGACAGGGTGGATAAAAGGTTACCTGAGCATGCTTGTTACTACGCAAAGTATTGGTGGATTAATGAGAGTTAACTTAGGAAAAAGTGACGTGCATGAATTGGACGGTAGTTTGCCGTCGTTAATATAAAAGTATAGAACCTGGTTGAATAACTCAAGTTCAATTGTATAACTACTTAGGTGCTAGAACGAATCTCGGAGCATGGGGTAATATACGTTTATTTTCTTAAATGGAGAGAAAAAAAACTAGGTGGCTTCCCTAGAGCTCTCTGGAGAGGATTGTATTCAGATTTGTCATAATTAATCTTATATAAACAACAGAGATACGAAAACAGAGTAGTGTGGACTGTGGACTAGAAGGGATGACTGATTAGATGTATAATAGGTGTGGAAAGAGACGGAAAAGGAGGAACACAATGGTGAAGGAAAAAGAAATACTTAACTTACGTAAACGAAATGCGTGCATAAAATGACGGTATTAGTCGTTAATATAAAGCGAATGAACCCTGGTTGAAATGCACGGAATACGATTCGACATGGGCAGTGCCTCTGTGTCAGATCCATATCGATCGGGCAATTTCTGGTTCATATAATACTCTAGGCACTAAAACGAAACAGCTGAGCTTGGGGTCGGTGGATGTGACATTTTTATGGCCTATACCCTCTTTCAAGGGGGTGGGAAGGGGGCATAGCCTCGCGCGTTCTACCCCTACGGTTCAGGTGGGGAGTGTGGTTTACTTAGGTTAGAGGATCGTGAAAGAGATACCAGAATAGGTTTGCACTCTCTGTATACTGGGGTTCGAGTCGGAACTGACTCGGCACGGAATATAAAAATATCCTGATGGGCGTCATGCGAGGGGAAGGTTTGTGAAGTTGGGTTGGTAGGCCCTACGGGGAGAGGAAAAAAGGACAGGGTGGCTCAAAAGTTTACCACTGGGCACGTGGTCACTAAGTAGAGTATTGTGGATAAAACTTTTTCTTTAACTTAGGAATGGGTACATGCATGAGTGACATCGATCTATTTCATAATGGAGAGAGAGAGACTAGGTAGTTTTCCTGCACTTCTCTGGAGATGATCGTATGCAACTTGGATATTATTAATTATATAAATCAACAGATCTGGATTAGTACAAGCACAGGGTTAAGTTAGTTTTCTGTGGATCGGTGGCATACATAGAAAAACAGGTTTTCATGGGGTAACAATTTTGAGGCGGTTGTACCGAGTTTGACCCGTAGCCAAACTCACGCGAAATTAATACGACGATATTGTCCGGCACGACAATTTCCTAAGCACAGACCCGCATACGAAATTGGGGATGGTCTGGGGCTTTCTTAATCAACACAGTCACCGTGGACACACACGACGCGGGTATTATAGTTTACATCGTCTAAAATTAGGGGGCAGGGTTGCTACATAATTAAATACATAACTGACCTAATCACGATCTGATTGGTTTGAATGGAGATAAGGGTGTCTTTAGATCGCCGTCGTACCTACACAATGAAAGTAACATATATAGTCTGCATGCATGGTTGGTACCTTCATTAAATACATACTTAGTCGGTACATCAAGAATGTTCATTGTTAAGTAATGTGGTTTGTATATTAGAAGGCTGTGATTGAGGAGACGTATACTTTAGTGGAAGGAAGAAAACGAAGTTGGTGTGTTGTGTGAGTGTCTTGGATGTGGGAACCTACTACTTGTGGTCGACGTGCCTTTGGGCCTTTTGTTTTCCGGCCGTGTTGGGGTCGATCCTTTGGTCCCTTCGTTTCAACCTAACATATTCGAAAGGTTGTGAGTATAACACCTTTGGTCGAAGTGTCTTTGGGATCTCTTGTTTTCCGGCCGTGTCGGCTTCCTTTGATCCTGTGGGTGCGTATTTTGCTTTCCGGCTGCTGGGTCCTTTCGTCCCTGCCGGCTTCCGTTCTGGTTCTTCCGGAATTGTTACTGGGTTGTTGGTCGGGAGGTTGGTGGGGGACATTCCTTTTGGTGGTATTTTAATAAGTGTAGGGTTAATCTTAACTGTATTCTTTGTATTTTATACTGTTAAACTAATTCTTTGTGTCCGTGATGTTTCTTTACTCACGGTGGTGACCTCGGCTAATTAGTTATTGTGTATGTGGTGTACATTCCTTGTTTACTGTTTAGCTTTATTGTAGTTCACGAGTGCCATTCCATCTTAAATTAAAGTACATAATAAGAAAGCGGTAACAGCATGAATTACTCTGGTCTTACAGAGACATCTTTGCTCAAGATGGAGGGGACCACGGCTCCGCCCGAACCCGACATACCCACGAGATCCATACTCAAGGGCCCCCTATTAGACAACCATACCGACGACAAAATCCTATCATGAGGCAAAAGGAAAAAGAACAAGTAGAGGAGATGCTAAAACAAGGAATCGTAGTGGAATCTTACAGTCCGTGGTCATCTCCCGTAGTTTTGGTAAAAAAAAAAAGATGGGTCCACTAGGTTCTGTGTAGATTATAGGAAACTAAATGATGTCACCATTAAAGATGCCCAACCCCTACCTCGCATTGATGACTCGCTAGAATCATTAAATGGGTCAACCTGGTTTTCCACCTTAGACTTACAAAGTGGTTATTGGCAAGTTCCAGTTAGACCAGAGGACCAGGAGGAAATTGCTTTTGCTACGAGCGAGGGGAAACTTTATCAGTTCACGGTTATGCCCTTTGGAGTTTGTAATGGGCCAGCCAGTTTTACTAGGGTCATGGACGAAGTACTAAGGGGGTTGGCATGGAAAACTTGTTTAGCTTACTTAGGCTGAGTGAGAATTTTGAAGAACGAAACATGATCTGGAAGGAGGTAAATAAAGTAAGGAAAGGAGGACAAAAGAGGGAAGAGTCAGTGAAAGATGAAAATGGAGAATTACTAGTGGAACCAGTTGAAGTGAGGAAAAGATATGCCGAGTATTTTGAATCTTTGTTAAATACAAGAGATGGAAGAGAAGCAGTGATTGAAGCAGAGGTGGATGGAGATAGGTTACCCAGGCCACCCAGGTGGCAGGGAATGAATGAAAGGATTGAGGAAAATGAGGTGCAAGAAGCAGTGAAACAAATGAGAGCGGGAAAAGCAGAAGGTTTGGAAGGTATTGCTGTGGAGTGTATAAAGAAGGGTGGAGATGTGATAATAGATTGGTTGGTGAGACTTTTCAATGTGTGCTTTGCTGTGTCAATGGTACCAATAGACTGGAAGAGTGCATGTATTGTGCCGTTGTACAAGGGGAAGGGAGATCGGCAGGAGTGTTCAAGTTATAGAGGTATTAGTTTATTGTCAGTGGTTGGAAAGCTGTATGGCAGGGTGTTGATAGAGAGGATAATAAAGTGTACGGAAGTTGCAATAGGAGAAGAACAGTGCGGTTTTAGGAGGGGAAGAGGGTGCATGGATCAGATGTTTGCAGTAAGACAGTTATGCGAGAAGTATTTAGAGAAGCATAAGGAGATATTTTGGGCTTTTATGGACTTGGAAAAAGCGTATGATCGTGTGGACCGTGAAGCAATGTGGAAGGTGTTAAGGATTTATGAAATAGGAGGAAATTTGTTAGAAGCAGTTAAGAGTTTTTATGAAGGGAGCAGAGCATGTGTGAGAGTAGGAAATGGTGAGTTGAGTGAATGGTTTGAGGTAAAGGTAGGTTTGCGACAGGGTTGTGTAATGTCACCATGGCTGTTTAATATGTTTATGGATGGTGTGGTGAGGGAGGTGAAAAGGAGAACTATAGGAAGAGGATTGGGTTTAGTAGGAAAGAATGGTAGAGATTGGGAGTTGAATCAGTACCTGTTTGCTGATGACACAGCATTGGTGGCGGATTCTGATGAGAAACTGCAGCGGGTAGTCAAAGAGTTTGGTGTGGTTTGTGGAAGGAGGAAACTGAAGGTGAACGTCAATAAAAGTAAAGTAATGGTGTGTAATAGGGGAGAGCATAGGGTGAATCTAGATGTGAGGCTGGATGGGGAAATATTGGAACAAGTAGAGTGTTTTAAATATCTAGGAGGAACGATAAGCAGGAGTGGAGGTATGGAAGTGGAGGTAAAACAGAGAGTGTGTGAAGGAAGGAAGGTTTTCGGAGCAATGGGAAGTATGTGGAAGACGAGAAATCTCGGAGTGAAAGTAAAAAGTGCACTGTATCAAGGAATTGTTGTGCCAACAGTGATGTATGGGGCTGAGACATGGGCTCTGAAGAAAAAGGAGAAAAGAGGGCTGGATGTGATGGAGATGAGCTGCTTGAGGAGTATGTGTGGAGTTACTCGTAGAGACAGATTGAGGAATGAAGAGATACGTAGGAGAGTGGGGCAGCAGGAACATTTGTCAGCCAGAGTGGACAGAAGGGTGCTGAGCTGGTATGGTCATGTTGAACGAATGGGAGATGAAAGGCTTACAAAGAGAATATGTGAGTCAGGTACAAGGGGAGATAGAAGGGCAGGAAGACCCCCATTGAGATGGAGAGACTGTGTAAGAAAGGCTTTGGATGATAGAGGAATGACTATAGATCAGGCAGGGGAAGTGGTGGTGGACAGGAGTGAATGGAGAATGCTTGTGAATAGTTGAGTGAACACGTGGTCATTTGGAGTAAGGGGTCGGGCGCAAGTTGGACTAGATAATAGTCCATCAGGCGCCTGACCCGGGGAGACGATTAATATGAAGGGTGCGCCTGGAAGTGTGGGGGGAGGGCTTGTGGCTTTGGCTCCGCTGCATGTCTGCCTGCCGAGATCGGAACCTCTCCGGGTGGTCGGGGGCCGGGGGAGTGCTGGAGCGACCTTGGTGACCCTGGTCTCTGGGTCTTCTCCTGGGTGACCTGGATGTGTGTGAGTTTGTGCTTTTTATCTGTGTTTATTTGTTGTTTTATGTTGTTTTTGTGTTTTCCCTGTTCTTGCTCTGTCTTGAGTCGGCTACCCCCAAAATGGGGATTGGGCCTGAGCATATAGATAGATAGATAGATAGATAGATAGATAGAGAGATAGATGACATCATTATATTCTCAAATAGCTGGGAAGAACATATTATCCGACTACAAGAGGTGCTGGAGAGAATTCGGAGGGCGGGACTAAAATTGAAGCCGTCTAATTGTCAACTAGGGGCACGCAAAGTAGCATACCTAGGGCATGTAGTTTCAAAAAAAGGTATCCAACCGGACCCCCTTAAAGTCAAAGCGATCGCAGAAATTACACCTCCTACTACTGTCAGAGAGATCTGAGCATTCCTGGGGATGGCGTCGTATTACCGGAGATTCATACCAAATTTCTCGAAAATTGCTCGACCCATGACCAAGAGATTGGAAAAAGGGCAGAAGTTTGACTGGGATGAGGATTGTCAAACCGCTTTCGATCACTTGAAAGACAAACTCACCTCTAACCCTATAGTCTGTCATCCCGATTTCACCAAGCCTTTCCAGTTGTATACCGATGCTTCCGATGAAGGACTAGGCGCTGTCCTGGCCCAAAAAGTTTATGGGAAAGAGGGCATAGTGGCATGCGCCAGCCGGACGCTTAACCTCTCGGCTGCGCATGGGGGGCATGAGACACCACACTCCTGTGCTGACGTATTTGAGCTGTTCCCATCACTAACATCGTTATTTTACCATAAATAGCATTAATACTTATCCATATGCGCCTATTATAGGTTGATTATAAAGGTATTAACCTGTTACAACAATAAAACAAGTGGAAACAGCGTTTGGATGGTCAAAATCGGCGATATAGGCCGGGAGTTACATAATGTATGGCTGAGGCAACCTCCCTTCCCACCACTTTTCCCCACGTCTGGAGAGAGACTGTCGATCGATACTCTCTCTCTCTCTCTTGCACTCGCTTGCTAACAGTGATGACAATGCCCTGCTTGCAACTCGCTAATGCTAGCACGAAAATAGACCACAGGATAAGGGAATAACAGGAAAAATAGGTGATAACTGAAGGAGGTGGGGAAGAAGGGGAGGTGGAGGAGAGATATTTGGCATGGCCCAGGGGCAATAAAAAAAAAAAAAAAAAAAATATATATATTTGGGGGGTGTTTTAAATGGATTTTTTTAATAGCCTTACTCTTAAGAGTCTTCCAGCAGTCCGCCGGGGGAACTCTTAAGTCTTCCCGCAGTTCCCAGGTTAACAAGGGCGAACAAAATTACAGTGTTACCAAAAAGGAATGTCTAGCTTTAGTCTGGGCTGTGCAGTATTTCCATCCCTATTTAGCCGGGGTTCAGTTTGAGGTTATTACGGACCACCATAGCCTACAATGGCTATGTAGGGTGCCCAACCCCGAAACAGCGGGTGCCCATTTAGAAATAGGGGAGCTATCCCCCCGCCAAAGGTGGCTTTCTAGGGCATTTCCTAGCTGATGCTGAGAGGATTGAGTTCTAGTCATGTGGTGATGGGCTGGTCTATCAGAGTGAGAACTGAGCGATCTCTGCCATACCCATAGCTTACTCTGACTGTTCCTTTTACTTATATATTTTCTAGATCTCAAGTGACGGTGTCTCTTCTGTGGATTGACCTCCCAATCTACCAAGATTGGAAGCCAAAGCGTCACATTTTTCCTTTGCCCCTCAACTTTCTCTTCATAATTGCTGAGGGGCACAGGGCCCTGGGTGGGGCTTTGGTTTCCCGGGTGTTTCCGCACCCTCCTCAGCTCCCAGCCATGTAGTGGCTTCGGTCACCCAGGCTTTATTGTGGTCGGCAGGGAGGGTTCTGTGGGGGCGCTCGATTATGGCCTTGGCCTTGCTCGGGGACTTGGGGCTGTTCGGCCAGGCAGCTTGGGGAACAACAACAACAATGGCTCCGAAAGATGAAAACGGAAGATGGCTTATTTGTTCGGTGGAAGGGGATTTTAGAAGAATATTCCTTTGAAATTAGACATAGACCGGGGAAATTGCACACTAATGCCGATGGCCTATCTAGATTGCCGGTGGCTCCTGTTCAAACCCCTTCGTTTGGCCAGGAACCAACTAGTCCGGGATGTAGGGACAAAGTAAAATTTTCTTAGGGAGCCTGGAGGGATTCGAAGGATCGGGTGGTGTTGGACTATCTTGAGGCCAAGCACATGATACAAATCTTACACGGTCAAGAGGGAAGGGGGGCTCATTTGGGACAGTCTCGAGTCCTTAAACAATTCAATGAAAGGTACTGGGCCCCGAGAGCCGACCAAATTGTGAAGGAAGTCGTGCAAAATTGCTTGGGGTGTCAGAGAGGGAAAGATGGTCAAGGACCTAAACAGTTGCCTGGACACATTTCGGCAGGAAAACCATGGGAGAAATTATCAGTGGACATTATGGGACCCCTGCCCCGACAGACGAGCAAAAGGTACATCTTGACCTGTGTTGACGTTTTCTCTAAATATACGGTTGCTTGTGCTCTTCCGGACAAGAAGGCTGAAACCATGGCTCCAAGCTATCCTGGAAAAAGTGATCTTTGTGTATGGTATCCCGGGCTGTCTTTTGAGTGACAGGGGGAAAGAGTTCAATAATGCCATTTGGCAGCATTTGGGGGAAACCTTGGGCTACCAGATCCAACACACGTCTCTGTATCATCCTCAGGGAAACGCGGTGTGCGAAAGGAACCACAGGGTACTAGCTAACTGTGTACGGGCCAGTCTGAGCTCTCAAGGGGAAGAAATATCCAGGAGCTGGCCAGAACTCTTGCCTGAAATTGTCTGGGGGGTGAATACCACGAGTTGTAGAACTACCGGGAACTCTCCCTACGAGATTATTTTCGGAGTCGCTCCAGAATTGCCTCAGGAACGATTCTTTACCTATCCGATCCATTCCACCAAATACTCACAACCAGAACAGTATTTGAAAGTAAAGGAGGGGCGAAAACGACAAATTCATACTCGTGTGACGCAACAACAACCTCCTAAACTTGATCTTAAAAACCCATATTACCGGGGGGAATATATTCTGGTAAGGAAACATGATCCCACCCGAACAGGGAAACTCGAAGAGAAATATGAGGGCCCTTTTAAGATTGTTGAAATAAATGGGCCATATCAGGTGTTGTTTGTGCATCACGGGGGTATTGTCTCGGCCACACACATACGTCATACAAAAAGGTACGAAGGTATTCTACCCACTGACCTAAGTGACTGGAGTGAGGGGGAAGAAAGTGAGGAAGAAACAGAATTTGGGGCAGGGCTCCCACATAACGACGTAAATGACCATCACTGGGGTGGTAGTCAGGTCGGCAGCCAAAATACTGAGGAAATACCATTCTGGTGGTCTTTCGGAAGTAAACCTAATGGAAGTCTTTTGGGGACTAAAGAAGGGGCTACAGGTGGTGACTCAGAATATTTCACACCAAGTTGTCGCAATAAGTCTACGGTCCCAGACGGTCACATTTCAGTTACCCCAAGTGTGTTTTCGGATACTGTGAGTTATGAAGGGAAAAGCTTTGATGGGGAAGAGAACGAAGAGACCGTGTTTCCTGGGGATAAAATTGCACTAGATTCGTCGTTACCTAGGTTGAGTGAAAGGAAAGAAAAACCGGCGGGTTGTATGAATCAACCACAGACTTTAATCCCTCCACCAATGGGAAACCGTTACCCGAAGTGGTAGGGTTAGTCGTCCACCAATCCGGTACCCAGACGAGAGTATAAATGTGACCCCTGAGGCGCGAGCTGGTCAGTTTAAAGGCACCATGCCTCACCCCACTGAACCCCACTATCGACTCCGTCGTCTAATCACTGTCGTCGACGGGAAAGGTCACCGAGTACAGACCAACCGGGCTTTGAAGCTCCTTTTGGATAAACCCGGCCAAATCTTGTTGGCCAAAACGGCCCTGGGAAACCAAACTTCTGCAATCCAGCTACACAAATGTCTGTGTGAGCATGGAGGAAGGGTGGAGTGGCAGGATCAGGGCCATGATTTTCGGGGGGTTGTGTTACGGCGATCAGGAGCTCGACTTAACTTCACAGAGGATGATAAAGTAGGAAAGCGTCCGACCAATCAGGGCGCTCCTTCGTGTCGAACTTTTTGGGCCAAAAACGTCCAAATTCCCGGCATGACCACCTGTGACCCTCCTACATCTACCTCATTTGTTCCTTGTACCGGATCTTCTACTTGCCTTTTGTCAGACAACTTAGTGCCAACATCTGACTCCCGTAAGCCACTAAATGACAAAGGCAATCAACTTCCTGGCACTTACTTTGGAGAAGGAGAGCGAGAGAGGACTGAGTCTAAACTGCAAGTCACGCTTGCTAAAGCACAATTGGCAGCGCGAAACGGGGCAGCCAATCAGCACGCTGGCCCCCCCTATAAAGGGAAGGGGACGAGAGCCGCTCGGGGTCAGACGGGCACCACGCCTCGAGGAAGCAACACCTCTTCTCCCAGCCTCCCCCTCTCCTGCGGGCACACCAGGAACCAAGGCGATCACCACAGTAGCCTTCCAGCCCACACAACAGTTCCAGTAGCAGAGCACTCGAGTCCTGCATCACTCTCACCAACCCGGAGGATACACCATCAGTATCCCTGGGCCTGTCGCCATATTGCATGCCTGCACACCCGCAGCCAGCAACTTCATCCAGGACGACAGGAGATGGCTAAGAGTGACAACCTCTCAGACCACTACTGGCCAGCTTTGAGGTGGTAGTGCAGCCAGAACGCCCACCACGAGCAACAGACTTTTAATCAGGACCCATATTGGGCCGGCAGAGGAACCAAGAAAAAGAGAGAGGGGAATTTGACTAATTCGGGGGATCTTCAATAAAAATATGTGTTCTTATAGAACAAACGAAAAGAGAAATTGACTTGACTAAGAAATAGAATAAACGGATGATGTGTTATGTGTAACTAGTGTTTATTGATAGAAAGGGCTCCAAGCCATTAGCTACCAAGTATTTAGGATCTTATAGGAAGTTCTTTAATTAACGTAAGAGGGACAGAGATTAAATAACAACTATTGGGTTCAGGGGAAAATAGTGAATAGTTGTTTTAGAGATGAGCTTCAGCTAGGGTTATAGGAATTATATTGTAAGGACATACGTCCGGATTAGATTGTAAGGACACACGTCCGAAATTATATTGCAAGGACACACGTCCGAATTATATTGAAGGGACACTAGTCCGAATATGTTTAACGTAACTTATCATCGATAAAGGAACTTCATGATTAGCCTTGCTACCTCCTAGCTCGGTTGAGTGACCGTTAAGATTGGGCCTGACGGGGCGTCTTTTGAAATAGAAAGTAACGTAAGGGCGTATCCGGCTCTTGAAGCTACCAGAAATATTGTCCGGGGAGCAATGTTGTATTCCGGTGTAATATTGTATTAACAAAGAGTTTATGTTCATGTGTAACGGACTACGCGTTCGATGTTGTAAGAGAACTAAGAGTTAAAGATTATATCCTTTATAGAGAGTTAAACGGCCTACGAGCCAGTGTTGTATTCCGGTGTAATATTGCATTAACAAAGAGTTTATGTTCATGTGTAACGGACTACGCGTTCGATGTTGTAAGAGAACTAAGAGTTAAAGATTATATCCTTTATAGAGAGTTAAACGGCCTACGAGCCAGTGTTGTATTCCGGTGTAATATTGTATTAACAAAGAGTTTATGTTCATGTGTAACGGACTACGCGTTCGGTGTTGTAAGGGAACTAAGAGTTAAAGATTATATCTCTGATAGAGTTAAACGGCCTACGAGCTAGTGTTGTAATCAGGTGTAGCCTACTATTGTATTGACAAAGCTTTTATGTTCATGTGTAACGGACTACGTGTTCGGTGTTGTAAGGGAAATGTGAGTTAAAGATTATATCCTTTGTAGAGAGTTAAACGGCCCACGGGCCAGTGTTGTATTCAGAGGGGCTATTGTATGAGCCGAGAGTGGTGTTCGTAACGCCTGGGAAAAGGTTAGCCATTTGGGGGTTTCGGAAGCGGATATAGAAATATATATTATTTGTCCACTTGCATTTAGGATTAAGAAATTAGTAGTAGTTTGAGTCAGAGCAGCCCAGGTCTCTTAGAAGACATCGAAGGGCACGGCGATCATTATAAATTCAGTCTGGTAACCTACGATGTATCTAAGTCGAAGCGAGGCATTACCTGAATAGCGGGCATCCGAATAGTATGTGCGGGAGCTCTTGGGTTCCAACGTACCATCTATCACGGGACAACGTCTTATTCAATTCGCGTACTGAACTCATTTCGACCAGAACAGGAAGTAGGCTATTGGACTAGTAGTTAGATTTAGAGTTCGTTCTATTAAATAAACTATACAAACTTTAGCAACTGTCGAATTATTCCCCCACCTCAGTAGTGTGCTTGAACTTAGAAATTTAAGTACAACAATAATAATAATATTTATTCAGTTAGCAATTTACAGAGTTGGTACCACATAGTATGTTACAAATATGACATGTACTAGCTTTGCATAATTCCAACTAAGGATAGCCCAATAAAGCCGTTAGGCGTATTTCCATTGGGGTCCTTGTGGGATTAGGTTAGCTGGGGAAAAGGGGAGGATTAAAGAAATAGATACTTTAGAGAAAGTATTTCTAGGAGGTTATTTTAAGATACCTTACATCCTATGGTAAATATCAGTAATCCGTAATCAATAATCATTTCAGTTTGGTTTGCCTATCTCTTATGTCGTATTTAGTAGTAGACATAAGCTTGGTGCTCCCTTCTCGCAGCTGTCCGGTTCAGGTGTTCCTTCAGGCTACGTCTGAAGGAATACAGTGTTCTCTTTTCACGGACTGACTGGGGTAGGTCGTTCCAGTCTTTGATGGCAGTGAAGAAGAATGTTTGCTTACCCTGTCCTTGGATTCTCGGGACCTTAAAATTAAACATCCTGTTTCTTGTGTTATGTCCACTCCTCTCATTTGCTTTAACAAAATCACTCTGAAGGTACTCTGGAGCTCTGTCATAGAAAATTTTGAAGGCATTAGTGAGCCTGATTTGTTTGGCCCTGTCAGAGACATTGAGCATACCTAGTGACTGAAGTTGTTCCTGGCCAACATGTGATCTGGGTCCTAGGTTCAGCATGAACCTAACCATTTTATTTTGAGTGACCTGAAGTTTGTGCTGTGCTGATTTATATGATGCAGAGTACCAGGATGACACAGAATAGTCAAAATGACATTGAACAAGCGCTTGGCAAAGGGTCTTTTTGGTCGCCGCTGGCAAGCATCCCACCTGTCTATACAGGTATTTTATACGTGCTCTACACTTACACAGGATAGATTCCAAAATTGTTTCACCTGACAAACTCAAGTCCAGTTTTTGTCCGAGATATTTAACTTGTGACACTGTTGTTATAGGAATATCATTACAGTTGACCGAGAAGCCCACAATGTCTTTCAGTTTGCGTTTTGTCCCACATAAGATGGCTTCCATCTTGCCCAGGTGAAGAGATAGTCTATTGTCCACTAGCCATTCACTACATGATTCTAGTTCTTTGGAAAGTGAAGCGGCAATACTTATTGGGTCTTTTCCTGAAACCAGAAGCACGCTGTCATCAGCATACAGTAATAATTTACACGAGACGCTCAGTTCCATGTCGTTCACATAACAGAGAAAGAGTAAGGGACCAAGGATGCTTCCCTGCGGGACTCCACAGTTAGTTGGCATAGGATCAGATATATTATCATCAATTTTGACTCTTTCTGTTCTACCACTAAGATAAGATTTAAACCAGTTCACAGACCCAATGCCCATTGCTTGTAGTTTATTACATAGGATATCATGGTCTACTGTGTCAAACGCTTTTTGTAGATCAAGAAGAACCATACCGGTGTAGTTACCTTTAGACATTTCTTTACGAATGTGATCTGTTAAGTGGATGAGACAGGAGTCAGTCGAGTACATGCATCTGAAACCTGATTGAAACTTATAAAATAGATCATTTTCTTTGAGGTAGTGTTCAATTTGGGTGTATACCGCTCTTTCAAGGATTTTAGATACAATACATAATATGCTAACTGGTCTGTAGTTGCCAACTTCTAGTTTATTTCCTTTCTTGAATAGAGGGGTTACAATAGCTTCCTTCAGTTCAGCAGGTACAGTGTTGGTGTTAATTGACAGGTTGATGATGTGGGTTAGGGGACCTGCTATACCAATGGCTCCATCTCGTAGAAATTTGGCAGGAATTTTGTCTGGTCCTGTGCTTTTATGTACATTTAGGTTAGAGAGCTCGTCAAAAGTGTATTTTGGTGTAACATTTTGCAATCCAAATGTGTTCGGGTGTATGCCTTTATCTCTGTAGAAATTTCGAAAGGTGGCCGTTGTTGTCGTGTATTTATTGAGAGGTTGCGGTAGGTTCTGTGCAAGTGTGTTTGCTATGGAGGTGAAGAAGGTGTTGAAGTAGGTTGACATTTTTCGTTTATCGTGGCAAACCTGATCATTAATGTTGAGAGCAATATGAGTGTTAGACGAATCCCTTGCCTTGTTGCTGTAGCCTGTTGTTTTTAGGTGCCTCCATAGTTTCTTTGGGTTATTCTGATATTCCTCTGCCTTATTGTGGAAATAATTAGTTTTCGCTGATTTGATTTTTCTACTTAGTTTATTCCTGGCCCTGTTGAACTCATGTTTCAGACCTTGATCCTGTCTATGTTTCACTAGCCTTTTTAACAGATTGTCTCTGTGTTCCAGATGGTGTAGTATGTCATTGTTGATCCATGGGTCTGACCTTGCTTTAATTCGTATGTCTTTCAGAGGAGCTATTTCGTCTAGGATGTTTGTGATGATGGTTCTGAAGCCAACCCATGCGTCATTAACGTTTGTACTTCCAAACACTGGAGACCAGTCTGTATTCCATAAAATGTCCAGAAATGTTTCTTTGTTGTAGTTTCTGAGTGACCTTGTTTTGATAACCTATAGTGATTCTCTAGGGTAATTTGTGTGGTTTTCCGTGTGCAATATGTGACGAAGTGATCACTTATCCCAGTCTGTATAACCCCTGATTGGGATATTTTGTCCTCTCTGTTACAGTTTATGTGGTCTAATATTGTGGCAGTGTTCTCAGAGATACGTGTGGGGGTTGTGATGAGTTGTTTGTGATTGTGCATTGTCAGTATGTGCCTATATTCTCGTACAAGCCTATTATTTCGTTGTTTGTAACACAGGTTAAAATCCCCTAGTATAATGGATTCATTCCGAGGGTCTAGCGATGACAAAGTTCGTTCAAATTTGGTCAAGAATTGTGTGTCGTCTGGTGGCCTATAGCACACCCCAATTGTGATGGGTCTTGTCCTCGGCAGGTGTATGTCGATCCACAGAGCTTCGTATGGGCTTCGTGATTTTCTACATGGAGGTCGGTCCTAGTTGTGTGTGTGAGGTTGTTTTTTTACATACAGACACTCCTCGATGCCCCTTGCCTATTGCGATCATTCCTAACCATGTTGAAACCTTGAATGTTTATTTCACCATCGTTTATACTTGAATCCAGCCAGGTTTCTGATGTGGTGGAGATGGTGGAGGTAGAGGTGGAGATCTCGGTATGTTGGCTGTGGCGGTATAGTGTTGGTGGTGATGGTGGAGGTAGAGGTGGAGATCTCGGTATGTTGGCTGTGGCGGTATAGTGTTGGTGGTGATGGTGGTGGAGATGGTGGAGGTAGAGGTGGAGATCTCGGTATGTTGGCTGTGGCGGTTTGTTGGTGGTGATGGTGGAGGTAGAGGTGGTGATGGTGATGGAGATCAGATGGTGGAGGTAGAGATCTCGGTATGTTGGCTGTGGTGGTGGTCCACTCGGTCTCTTTCTGGTGGTGGTAGGCTATACAGGCGTGGTGAGAAGCTTTCCCATTATTTCAATATATACAGTAGTCAATGGAGGTATATATATAGGAGGACCGTACGTGGCGATGGTGACCGCTCAGCTATATACCCACCGACGCCAAAGTTACCAACACGGTCGTAAGCAGGAAATTACACTTATTCTGGTATGCACGGATGGTGGAGATAATTATGTTCTCTTCAAGTTCTGCACTATTTTTCAGGATGTGCATGTGTGGAGTGCGTGATGTCACTAATTGCCATTCGGCGTTTGAAAAATTACTTTTTAATGTTTCCATACATCCATTAGCATACATAAGACTCTAAATAATTGATAATATTAACCAATGATGATCAAAATAGCGGATACCGGTTATCTTGATATATCACAGGTAAAGTGGTCTCTTAACGAATGCACACATGCACAAACATTTCAGAGAGCATGAAAGTAAGGAAAATATAGTAGTGAAATCCGTCAGCAAATTACATGAAGTGCTGATGTTCTAAAAATATTTTATTATCACATACGTTATTCAGCTACATGCAACTACATTATAATTTACAACGAGTACATAATGAGGAATG
>CM064543.1:5826026-5896026 GCA_032716605.1 Paralithodes platypus
AGGTAGAGGTGGAGATCTCGGTATGTTGGCTGTGGCGGTATAGTGTTGGTGGTGATGGTGGAGGTAGAGGTGGAGATCTCGGTATGTTGGCTGTGGCGGTATAGTGTTGGTGGTGATGGTGGTGGAGATGGTGGAGGTAGAGGTGGAGATCTCGGTATGTTGGCTGTGGCGGTTTGTTGGTGGTGATGGTGGAGGTAGAGGTGGTGATGGTGATGGAGATCAGATGGTGGAGGTAGAGATCTCGGTATGTTGGCTGTGGTGGTGGTCCACTCGGTCTCTTTCTGGTGGTGGTAGGCTATACAGGCGTGGTGAGAAGCTTTCCCATTATTTCAATATATACAGTAGTCAATGGAGGTATATATATAGGAGGACCGTACGTGGCGATGGTGACCGCTCAGCTATATACCCACCGACGCCAAAGTTACCAACACGGTCGTAAGCAGGAAATTACACTTATTCTGGTATGCACGGATGGTGGAGATAATTATGTTCTCTTCAAGTTCTGCACTATTTTTCAGGATGTGCATGTGTGGAGTGCGTCTATCTATCTATCTATTGCTGGACGCCTTACTCCCCTTACGAGGGTGGCCATACACAGAATGCCCCCAAGCGGACCTATTCCCTGTGAGAGGGACAACCCGAGCCAGTTTAGTGAAGGACTTACAGGATTGACCACTCAATTTAGGATCTGTCCGACTCCGAGGCCCTCTGTGTATCTTGTTAGCACTATTTTTCTACAGTGGTGTTCGGCTAATCCATCCACTAACCTGCCTTACCCTTAGGTAAGCAGTACGGATTTGTATCAGGTTTACTCCCCTAGACAGGTTGCCAACCAAGGCTGACGATGGAGTGCGTGATGTCACTAATTGCCATTCGGCGTTTGAAAAATTACTTTTTAATGTTTCCATACATCCATTAGCATACATAAGACTCTAAATAATTGATAATATCAACCAATGATGATCAAAATAGCGGATACCGGTTATCTTGATATATCACAGGTAAAGTGGTCTCTTAACGAATGCACACATGCACAAACATTTCAGAGAGCATGAAAGTAAGGAAAATATAGTAGTGAAATCCGTCAGCAAATTACATGAAGTGCTGATGGTCTAAAAATATTTTATTATCACATACGTTATTCAGCTACATGCAACTACATTATAATTTACAACGAGTACATAATGAGGAATGTATTTTGTTCTCCCTGTTTTGTCCTACATGAGTGCGTCTGTGCGCAGTGCGGCTGGCTGGCGTGAGTATCAGCTGATGTTGGTCTACGCTGCGGTGTGGCTGTGTAATTTAACTTATGAGAGCTAATTTAAAGGTACGTAGATATAACTTGTGTCCCTCCTCTTCTCTCGTTTATTACTGATATTCCTGAATCTCGATGATTATATGTAATGTTAAAAATAAATTGTATATCCTCGAATATTCATGAAATTGGAATCTGCCAGACCTCGAACACCAGAAACCAATATACCGTATTAGGCTAGGCTATGTCTCATATTAATAATCCAATGACATTAGTGTCGTCAGTAGTGTTGTTTTATTAATGCATGTATATGTATAACATATGTCACGTGTGAATCTATTTGTTATTAATTTCACACCACCAAACCCCTCCAATGATTAAAATATCACAGAAAACATAGGGCTTAGTCTATGTTCTATTTAGGCTAGTCTGATGAAGTAAAACAAAATATGATAATTAGGCCTAGCCTATAGGGAATAGGCCTAGGCTACTTTAGGGTAAATCTACAGTTATACTACCCCTCCCCCACCACCTCCCCCCTTCAAAAAACGCCTTTTAGCGTGATTTTGGATGGTTCAGCTGCTTCAGCAGATGTGGAAACTGGAAAAAAACTTATTTTGATAAAAATTTATCACCAACCAGATACAAGTTGTTCAGGTAGCCTAATTTGTTGTTGTTTTTTATTTTTTATTTGATAGGCCTAGGCCTATACAGTGTTGTTTAATACCGAGGACCGTTGCATTTTAGTATTTTTAACATTAGCCTAACCTAACCGAACAGGGTGCCAAAACAGAAATTATCCAGTTCTGGATCATTTTTCTAAGCTTACAAGGATCAACTTTGCGGGGGGCGCAGCCCCCCGCTTCATAACAGGGGGTCCGGATGTGAAGGTAAATATATGCACAATACATGCTCAAAATTTATTAAAAGGAATGAATAATATTGTAAGTAAAAGGGATGTTATGTATGTTTACTGGTGTTTAATCAGGATACTAGGGGAGCTGGCTGCCTGTACTTCAGTCTCAAAGAGATGCACTTCAGGTCCACTAATATAGGCATTGAAAACAGGTTTTTAAATTATTCTTAGCAGTCCCTGTTTTAGTTTTGTAACTTTTGTCCAATAAAGATTTCATGTATATTTGTTGTTGCATTCCAAGAACTATTACATACTTAATTTATATCCTTCATATGATACATGAGTTACTATAGAGTACTGGTTAAAATACATACCGGTACAAAGTTTCAAGAATAAACTTTGATTAGAACATTTGTTTGTCTATTATTTTCCCTGGGCCGAGTAAAAAATACCTGGGTAGGCTATTCCCATCTCGGGTTAAGTACAATCAGTAGGAACGTAGAAACTTACTTTAATTTTCACAACTTTAAAAGACTCAAGATTCTGCGAGGCTAATTCCGAAAATATTCAATCAAGTCTCTGTTACCCCCATGAAGTCAGGTTATAGTAATGACAAGACATACCAATAATATATGTTAGTTAGCGTGTGTGTGGACTGTGGGGATAGTGGCAGCCCCCACTTTGGACACTAAGACTAAGTAAAGTTAGGTTAGGGTAAGGTAATGCAAATTCTATCTATCTATCTATTGCCTGACGCCGTGATCCCCGAAGGGGTGGCCACGAACGAACCGCCCCCATGCACCTCTGTCCCCAGTCAGTCGACGCCCCTCCCCCCAACCAGCACCACCTTCGTTCATGTACTTCCTCACTCCATCCTTCCACCTCATATTCGGTCTACCTCTCCCCCTCTGTCCCTCCACCTCGCTCTCATACACCCTCTTAGTCATTCTCTCGCTTTCCATACGTTCCATATGGCCGAACCATCTCAAGTTGTTCCTTTTCACACTTTCCAGCACATCTACCTCCACACCACACCTCCTTCTTACTTCCTCATTAGTCTGTCTATCCCTCCATGTAACTCGCACGCACTCCTTAAGTAATTCATTTCCACTGCTCTCACTCTTGGTCTGAGTCTCTCAACCAACGTCCATGCTTCGCTTCCGTAAGTCAGTGTCGGGATTACCACACTGTCATGCAAGGACTTCTTCACTTCCATACTGACCACCCTATTTCTTGTTACTGCTTTTAGCGTTCCTACAACCCTCTTCCCCTGTTGTACCCTCTCCCGCACCTCTTCATCCATAGTCCCATCTTTACTCAACACACTGCCCAGATACTTAAAAGAGTTGACGATCTCCATAGCCTGACCGTTCAGCTTCACCTCACACTCTGTGACTTCACCCCTTTCGAAGACCATAACCTTGCTCTTCCCCGTATTTACCTTCAAATTCCGTTTTTCGCACACGGTTCCAAACTCATTTACCAGACCCTGCAACTCCCATTCATTATCACTCATCAGAACTGTATCATCCGCAAACAGCAGTATAGGTAGCTTCCACTCAATTTCCTCCCTTTTCAGCGATACACCAACATCCACTGCTCTTGATAGTATTTCTTTCATAACTCCATCCATATATACAGTAAACAACCACGGGGACATCACACACCCCTGTTTCAAACCAACATTCAGGTCAAAGAACTCGCTCTGCTCACTCTCCACACGTACTGCCGCCTTTGCACCCTCATACATGCTCTTCACTGCTTTCAGCAACTTGCCCTCTACTCCGTATATTCTAAGTACTTTCCACAAACCTTCTCTATCCACTCTGTCATAGGCCTTCTCCAAGTCCATAAAGGCAACATACACCTTTTGTTTCTTCTCCAGATACTTCTCCACAACACAATTCAGGGTAAAAATCTGATCTACACATCCTCTTCCCTTCCTAAAACCTCCCTGCTCGTCGCCTATCCATTTCTCCGTTCTCACTCTCACTCTCTCAATCACTACCCTACTGTATACCTTCCCTACTACGCTTAGAAGACATATTCCTCGGTGGTTACCACACACTCCTCTTTCCCCTTTGCCCTTATATAGGGGGACTATTATGCCAGTCTTCCAGTCACCGGGTGCACTCCCCTTCTCCCATGCTAGTTTGCACATTTTCCATACCCATTCTATCACTATCTCACCACCATACCTCAACATTTCCCCACACACTCCATCTGTTCCTGGTGCTTTCCCCAACTTCACTCTTTTCATGGCTTCCCACACTTCTGACCTCCTGATCCCCACCTCCTCCTCCACTACTTCTCTTCTTCTCCCTCCCATACCATATCCAGCTATGTTTGCTGGCTCTTCATTCCTTTCATTTAGCAACTCACTGAAGTACTCCCTCCATCTTTCGACTCTCTCTTGCTTCTCGGCTAGCATTCTCCCATTCTTATCTTTCACACCCTTACTGTTTCCCTTGCTACCTTCCCTAACTTTCTTGACTTCTTTCCAGAACAGTTTCTTACTATCCCTCCATTTTACACTCAGATTCCTTCCAAATTCCTCATCTACTCTTCTCTTACTTTCCTTCACTACTCTCTTCACCACCCTCTTACTCTCCACGTATCTCGCTCGTTTCTGTCTCTCGGAATCTTCATTCCCTCTGCTACCCAACCACTCTCTATATGCTTCTTCTTTTCTTCCACAGCTATTCGTACCTCTTCTGTCCACCATGCTGTACCTTTCACTCCCCTCCCTCTTCTCCTCACTCCACACACCTCCTCACATGCTGAACAGATCTCATCCTTAAACACCTTGCTCATCTCCTCCACTTCCTCCATAACTTCCAGGTCGAACCCACCTAGTCGTCTTTCCACTGCTCTCCTGTACTCCTCCCTGATTTCCTCCTCCTGCAACCTCTCCACCCTCCTCACCATTCCACCCTCCTCTCGCCTCCCTCCCGCCCTCCTCACCCACTTCTTTTGTATCCTAACCTTAGCTACCACTACATAATGATCAGACAGACCCCCTCCAATACCCCTATACACCCTAGCATCCATCACAGATTTCTTCATTCGTTCATCCACACATACATAATCAATCAATGACTTTCGTTCCACCACTGTCTTATCCTTCATCGTCAACATCCGTTTCCACGTGTACCTGTGGATCATTCTGTGTCGGAAGACGGTGTTGGCTATCCACAGCCTCCTCCCCACACATACGTCCACAAGTGCACTACCATTCCCATTCACCTCTGATGGTACCCCCCACCCTCCCACCACTCCCTCAACTTTCCTATCACCCACCTTACCATTCATATCCCCAATCAGAAATATTCTTTCGTTCTTGTCAAACTTCTCCAGGCACGCCTCCACATTCATCCAGAACTCCTCTTTCTTTCTTTCAAGTATATCCTCTGTCGGGGCATACACGCATACAATCACCCACGTTTGTATTCCTACTTTCATTCTCACCCACACAATCCTTGAACCCACAGACCCATACTCTCTTACACATTCCTTCCATTTGCTACTTACAAACAAACATGCACCTTCTCTCGCTGTTCCTTCACTCACTCCAGCACACACACCCATTCCACACTCCCACTCTCTCACATCTGAACCTTTCCATTTGGTCTCTGTCATTCCACATACATCCAGCCTGGCATTCACTAACACTTCCAGAACCTCTCTCTCTTTTGTGCCATCATTCATGCCACTAACATTCCACGTAGCCATTCTCAGAATGTCCGAAGGCATGTCCTTAGTCGGTCGTGGTTCGTCAACGTTGGTTCCGTCCGCATCCGAGGCTGTTCGTTCGTTTTTCCTTGCTTCGATATTTTTTCCGGGTGGGGGTCGCAAGCCCACCGACCCAACCTCTTTAGTCGCCTCTTACGACACGCAGAAGGCACGTGGGGCATATTCTATTCCCTAACCCCCAGGGGATAATGCAAATTATCTACTCATAACATGATAAACAATTGAACAATAAACTACTGTACTATATTCCTTGAAGAAATAAAAACAAACAATTGTACATAAGGCTGCGGAAAGATTCTTTAGTGATACCCAAGTCATGGCCGGGATTCCGGGAAATCTATAAATGCACTGTAGGCGGTAGGCCTAGCTGCTGGCTGTACACTTATTAAATTGTACCGGTAATCTGGCTAAAAAGTTACCGGTATACAAAATGAGAACATAGAGGCAGGGTGCAGATCCCACTTTGGACACTAAGTTTGGACTTTGGTTAGGGTAAGTTATTGCAAATCTTCCACTCATAATATAAACTACAATAAAATAAGATACCAGTAGATAAGATACTACTGTAGCCTATTCTGCCTATAGCCTATACCTTGAAAACAAAAACAAACGGTAAGACTGCGAAAGTATTCTTCAGTGACAGGTCTACCCCTATAGGCCTAATCCCACGGCATGACGGCAAACTGTTATTGTCATAGGCTATAGCCTAGCCAGGGTGTCGAATGACGCTGTTTTTTTTGAGTGATACAACTTTCTGTATAATGATAACAAAATTAATCCTAGCCTAGGCCTAGCCTACGTATTTTTATATTATTATTTTAAAAGTTAGACATCTAAAATAGGCCTAGGCTTAGGCCTACTGTGTTCCAAAACTCAAGAGTAGCCTAGGCTAGGTTAGCCTAGCCTTAGCTACAAAAAAAAAAAAAAAAAACAGGAATGTTGGTCTAGGCTAAGTTTAATATACACTTCCCAGGTCATTTTAACAGTTCTATTGCTTCTATATATCATATAATACACCATAGAGTAAGTTTTTAATAACTAGAAAAAAAGGTCATCTTCTAAATAATTACCATAATTGAGGACCTTCGCCATTCCCGGGTTAAGAGTGGGCTCTGAGTCTTAGCCTACCAGAACCAGATTCCCAGCTGCCTAGCTAACCTTATTTTGTACTGTCTTTAACCTCACATCTTCCTTGATCTTCATTAGCCTATCAATACATTATACATAGCCCCACTAGTGGGGGCAGTCCTAAGATTGTTGGATAATGGGTTATCCTAAGCCTAATATGCCTAGCCTCAGCCTAGGCTACTCATTTCTGCTTCAAATCATCATTATCATCATAGGCCTAGGCTAATACAAGTAGGCCTAGGCTTATCTGACAAAATAATATGCTTGGCTACTTACAAAATCGCTGTTTGGTGCTTGCTAGAAGTCAGGTTTATCCAAAGTATCACCTTGAACTTATACCTTATATAATGAGTTCCCCAAGATTAATATGCACAATTTTAGAATGTGTAGGGCACTCGCACTTCACATGAAGTCAATGTTATATTCCAGCCCCTTAATTCACTCTATTTTTCCACAAATATATCGGTAAATAACAGCTAACACATTTCCAAGTGTTCCACAGTTGATTGGCGGCAAGCTAATTTGACGTCATCATTGGATTATTCTCGGAAACACCACAATGGAAAACAGTGCTGATATTCGTTCGTTGTTTTCCATTAATCCAACCAAAATATACCCCTGAAAACCAATAATTCATCATAAAATCGTACTAATTTATAGCTTACCTTATGCCTCAAGGTCTTGCGCTCTTTGTCAAACACATACAATTTATATTCATTCACTATTTTTAAGAAATTAGAGACCCCATAAAATTAGCACATACGAAACAATATCTGTATTTTGTAAGAGTTTAATTAAGATGAAATCTGATCAGAAAATTAACATTCAAACTTAAATTAATATTTTACATTATTCATTTCAGTGAAATTTAGTCAATATATTAAACACATGGAGTAGTTTAGTTAATATACATAGTTTTAGATAAATACCTATTATTATCCTTTAATCTACATATTTTTGAGCATTCGAGTGCCAATAAAATTACGGTAGTTGTGTTCGTCTTGACTCAGCCTTCGGCGCAATATAACATCGGAGTGTAGGGGTACATTGGTTGTTTGTTTGTTTGTTTGTTTTAGCGGACTCTCCCATCCAGGAGTTCGTTCTATGAACGATGGCTGTTTCCTTATTGTAATATATATTTGTTATATTGGTGCTAAAGTCAGTCACCTCATCCGAACCGAACAAGTTGTGTTTTCACAGTGTAAACAAATCGCTCTCATGACTCGAGCTCTGGATTTATCCGTCTATATTTACATTAGTAGCTGCATTTGGACTTCAATACAGGTGATATATAATAGTTCTAAGATCATAGCCAATGTAGAGTACAGTGTAGAGCAGAGCAACTATCGTTTGATGAGTGTAATGTAGAAATAGAATGGCAGGTTTAGCGGGGCTCCCGGCCGCCCCGGGACAGTCACAGGCTCTTAGCCTATTTCAGTATCAATATTTTTTCAATGTTAGGTTCGGGATCACGAAGAAAATGGGCGAATTTTGGCACACTGTAACCGAAAACTAACCTGTCTCGCCGACGGTCTAAACCCAGCTCACGTTCCCTGTTTATGGGTGCGCGACGGTCTAAACCCAGCTCACGTTCCCTGTTTATGGGTTCGCGAAGGTTTGTAATAGGCCTACTTCAATGTATCTATTTCAAGTCAAATATACATTTCCGCACATCATCAAACCATAATAGGTCTAAGTCTCCTAGCCTACTAATAATAATATTAACCAGAAATTGGTACGATTTTAGTTACTAGACACCTATTTGACCGGTACCACCGAGGATTTAATACATATTTGTTTTCGGTTTCCACGCATCCAACACCAAGCTACACCTTTTTCTGGTCCGGTAATAGTATTGAAAACGATATAGGCTAATAACTTTGATAATTATCGCGAATAGACTCGCAGCGTTATTATACATAATTTATTAGGGAAAGTGAAGCTCTATGGAATCCTTATAATATACTCGCATAGATTCCGTTGTGGTAGAATAGTTTTGTAACTCGATTTTGTCGATATAAATAGTCCCGCACGTAAACAAACTCGGTCCCACAATCTTGAGAGCTCTACTACGGACGTGTTCATGTTTACAAAAAGTGGAGTACACTCGCTACGGTAAAGTGTTATGTTCTACAAAGAAAGTTAGAGATAAAATAGGCCCCCTTAAAACTTCGATAGGAGAAATGACAGAAAATGATTTAGAAATGTGCAGTACATTAAATAGTCAGTTTCTATCTGTTTTCACTAATGAAAATTTGGCACAGATTCCAGAAGTCCGTAAGGTATATAGAGATAGTATAGAAAATAGGTTAAGTACGGTTACTATAAGTAGAAATGATGTGCTTAAGGAAATTGACAGACTGAAACCTCAGAAATCGCCTGGTCCCGATGAGGTATATGCCAGAGTATTAAAAGAATGCAGAGATGAGTTAAGTTACCCATTAACATTTCTTTTTAACAATTCATTAGAAACGGGTATAGTTCCAGAAGCTTGGAAGCTTGCAAATGTAGTTCCGATTTTCAAAAAAGGTGATAAATCAATAGCATCCAATTACCGTCCCATTAGTCTCACTTCAATCATAGGAAAGCTACTAGAGTCAATTATTGCTAGGAAAATGAGAAACCACTTAGAAACATTTAACTTAATCAATTCTTCTCAGCATGGATTCACACGGACGTTCTTGCCTTACTAATTTGCTTAGTTTTTTCTCAGAGGTATATGAAGCAGTAGATAATGACAAGGCATACGATATTATATATTTAGATTTCAGTAAAGCTTTCGACAGAGTCCCTCATGAGAGATTGATGAGAAAGGTTGAGGCACATGGAATAGGTGGGGCGTTGTTGGGATGGATTAGGTCATGGCTAATTGGTAGGAAACAGAGAGTCAGCATAAATAGTACCAAGTCAGAGTGGGGAGCAGTCAAAAGTGGTGTCCCCCAGGGATCGGTATTAGGTCCACTGTTGTTTCTTATATACATAAATGACCTAGATTTAGGTATAACTAGTAGGATAAGTAAATTCGCAGACGATACTAAAATAGGGAGATCAATTGATTCAGATAGCGATATAGAGTGCCTCCAAAGGGATCTAGATACCTTACATGAATGGTCAGTAAATTGGCAGATGAAGTTTAACATTGACAAATGCAAGGTATTAAAGATAGGGAAGATGCAAACAAATGTTAAATATAAACTAGCTAATTTAGAATTAGAAAATTCAGATTGCGAGAAAGATCTAGGTGTGTTTGTTAGCAATGATTTGAAGCCTAGAAAACAGTGTATAAGCGTTCGTAATAAGGCAAACAGGATTCTCGGGTTCATCTCTAGGAGTGTGAGTAACAGAACTGCTGATGTTATCTTAAAACTTTACTTGTCATTAGTGAGACCCCATATGGATTATGCTGTCCAATTTTGGTGTCCTTATTACAGAATGGACATAGATTCATTGGAGAGAGTACAGCGTAGAATGACAAAAATGATCCATAATATTAGAAATCTTTCGTATGAAGAAAGGTTGAAGAATTAGGTTTACATTCGTTAGAGAGACGCAGAGTTAGAGGGGATATGATAGAGGTGTTCAAGTGGGTTAGTGGGATTAACAAAGGGGACATGACAAATGTACTAAAGCTCAGTGATAGCGAAAGAACTCGTACAATGGTTTCAAATTAGATAAATTTCGTTTCAGAAAAGATATAGGCAAATATTGGTTTGGTAACAGAGTTGTAGATGGGTGGAATGGACTACCAAGTGCTATAGTGGGATCTAAAACTGTAGGGAGCTTTAAGATAAAATTGGATAAGCATATGGACGAGAAGGGTTGGGTGTGAAGGGGGATCAGCCGGGTTGGGCCAATCAGCGCTCTGCAGACCCCCATAATCCTGGGTTAATCTCTAACCGTTTTGGTAAGATGATCCTCAGGGTATTAGAGTGTGAAGCCTATAATTGGGCTTTGTAATTGAATTGGGGTTGTGTGGGACAGGGATCTGCCTTGCTTAGGCCAATCGGCTTTCTGCAGACTCCCATTTTCTTATGTTCTTATGTTATTGTATGTCTAAATATGAACCCACAGTAGCTGGCATGCAACTTGCAAGGGCTAGTGTTGTATCCCACATACTGGGTCCAGGGCACTCTAGGGTTAGGTTAGGTTGTTTGGTTAGGTTAATATACTAGGTCTCGGAAACAAGATTCGTAGTTGCGGTAGTATTTACATTAAAACTATAGTTAACTATCAAAACTATTCTTCCACGGTGGAATCTATGTGAGTATATTATAAGGATTCCATAGAGCTTCACTTTCCCTAATAAATTATGTATAATAACGCTGCGAGTCTTTTAAACAAAATTACCATAACTTTAAATGTGGTTTTCGACGAGAATAAAACGGGGCGTTTGTGCCGAAAATCGGCGGCGGGGGGAGTCCGTCGTCGCTTCGGATGGTCGATGTTTGTTTACCCAGGACGGTCGAGGTTACTACGGCCAGCTGTTTTACTTGCCCCTTGCTGGCCACATAGATGACGATTATTATAATTCACGGGGGGGGGGCAGAGCCCCCCCTCAACCCTGTCCTGTATCCCACGGCCTATAACGCAAGTCTTGATAAAAAAATGGACCCAACAACTGGTTATATAAGCTTAGCCATTTGAAGTCGACCGCCAAGGCGGGACCGGGAAGTCACTCAGAGTGTAAAGTAAACAAAGCGACGCTACTTCCACGAACGCAACCGAGTTGTCTTTATATTTCGTCTCATATTATCATTATTAAAGTGTCCCCATTGCTTTTTTAGTGTTTCGTACACCAGAAAAGGGTGTAGCTTGGTGTTGGATGCGTGGAAACCGAAAAAAAAATGTATTACATCGTTGGCGGTACCTGTCAAATAGGTGTCCAGTAACTAAAATTGTACCCAGAAATTTATATTTTACCAGATAGGCCTAGAACGTTTTGATTATCGAGCGTGAATGCGTGATATCTCTAAGGCTCTGCCTAGCTGTTTTATATAGCCTATATAGGCCCTAGGACTACTGGTAGCCCTTATTTTGTGTTTGTTATAGGCCTAGCTGTTAGGTAAGGGTAAGTAACTGTTAGCCTTCTTAGGTGTAAAAATCTAGATTAGGCCCTACTTTAGCCACCTTAACCCTCTCACGTTTTTGACGCAATTTTGAGCCTATTAGGGATACTTTGGTCAATATACAGGAGATGCAACAATATAGGTAGCAAATTTCTAATGGTAGTTTTGGGTTCCTATTATCATATGCTTCATTTCTATATACTTTTTATCCCCGGGGGAAAAAAAAAAATCTTGAGATTTTTAATTTTTTGTTTTGGTCATTAACCTAACCTAATAGCCCCCAAATACATTTAGGTTAGGTTTGGTTAGGTTAATGAAAAAATGAAAAATTCCAAGATATTTTTGGTTTTTTCCGGGGATAAAAAGTATATAGAAATGAAGCATATGATGATAGGAACCCAAAACTACCATTAGAATTTTCTACCTATATTGTTGCGTCTCCTGTATATTAACCGATACTTTAATGCCTTTGTTACCATCAGGGATATTTAGAAACCTTTAGTTTAGTTACTTCAATCTCTGCAGTTGTCTTTGAGTTAGCTGTGGGCAGAAAACTAATTTTGGAGAGGTAATTATAAGAGTGAGAGAACTCTATTTATTATTGCTAATCTGGCAACCTCTGCGTCATAAAAACGTGAAAGGGTTAAGATTTTTTTTTTTTTTTATTCTAGGCCTAAAAAAAAAATCTGTAGCCTATATTGGAAAAATAGGTAAATATACAGGAGACACAACAACATAGGGTTACCGTAATATACAGGAGACGCAACAATATAGGTAGCAAATTTATAATGGTAGTTTTGGGTACCTATCATCATATGCTTCATTTCTATATACTTTGTATCCCCGGGGAAAAAAAAAAATCTTGGGATTTTTCATTTTTTTTTTTTTTTTTTTTCATTATCCTAACCTAAATGTATTTGGGGCTATTAGGTTAGGTTTTTTGGTTAGGTTAATGACCAAAAAACAATGAAAAATCCCAAGATTTTTGTTTCTTTCCTGGGGATAAAAAGTACTATATAGAAATGTCGGTAGTGGTACACCCGGTAACTAGGCTTCATCCATCCCAAAAAATCTTGGGATTTTTAATTTTTTTTTGGTCATTAACCTAACCTAACCTAATAGCCCCCAAATACATTAGGTTAGGTTAATGAAACAAATAAAACAAATCCAAGATTTTTTTTCCCCCCGGAGATAAAAAGTATATAGAAATGAAGCATATGATGATAGGAACCCAAAACTGCCATTAGAAATTTGTTACCAATATTGTTGCATCTCCTGTATATTGACCCAATATAGGTAACAACTTTCTAATGGTAGTTTTGGGTTCCTATCATCATATGCTTCATTTCTATATACTTTTTATCTCCGGGGAAAAAAAAATCTTGGAATTTTTTATTTGTTTCATTAACCTAACCTAATGTATTTGGGGGCTATTAGGTTAGGTTAGGTTTTTCGGTTAGGTTAATGACCAAAAAAAAATTAAAAATCCCAAGATTTTTTGGGATGGATGTAGTTACCGGGTGTACCACTACCGACATACAACATAAATCATCTATAAATACTTATAATAAAATAAATACTTATAAATCTATAATACTAGGTTAGGTTAGGTTGGGTTGTTTGGTTAGGGTAATGTATTTTTGTAGCCAAAGGCAGTCAAAATAGACGGGAACATGATGGTGAGCGTCCGCGTAGTGTAAACAAGACGAGCGGTACACCCGGTAACTACATTCTTGCCGATTTTTGTTTTCGGGGATAAAAAGTATATAGAAATTAAGCATATGATGATAGGAACCCAAAACTACCATTAGAAATTTGGGTTTAATGTTATTTTAATACCACAAATTTTGTTGATATATTTGAAGATTAATAATGAATCTATATGCTCTAAAGAGTAAGAAAATTTGTTTTAACCCTCGGCGAAACCTAATAAAAAAGTATGGTACTAAAATGTCTTTTTCGTAACAAGGTTGTCAATATGGTACTTCCAGTTATCAATAGCTCTAAAGATCATATGAAAATGTGTTAAACCCTCGGAAAAACCTAATATAAAAGTATGGTACTAAAATTTAATTTTCGTAACAAGGTTGTCAATACGGTACTTTCCCATTATCAATGTACTGTACAATCAAAGCTGAAGATTGCAGAGTAAACACTGTAGACTTCATCGACTTTCCTTTCACCTTCGTATAATCGACAGCCAATTTTTTTGTTTTTATTTACTAAGGTATTAGTACTAAACCAGCGGGGGTAACAGCCCCCACCCATAATACTAGGTTAGGTTAGGCTAATGTCTTTTCAAATCACTATCGGGGGGCGTGTCTCAACATGGATCGATAGGCCTAATAGGGAAAATAGGTTTTCCCGAAATTTCTAATTAATTTCAAACACTATACTGTATATTGATGTAAATGATTTTTTTTTTATAAAAAACACTGAAAATTTGTGGTATTAAAATAAAAAAAATCTGAAATTTGCTACCTATATTGTTGCGTCTCCTGTATTCGTGGTGTCTTCGTGGTGCGATGCATAAGGTGTTGATTTTCGGTGTGAGCATCCTGGATTCGAATCCACGGACTGCCACATGTGTTTGTAAATTTCATTAATCGATTTTAGGAGTATAGTTGGTTGTTGGAAGGAACATAATTATTGACCGAAAAATGTTATTTTGATACCACAAGTTTTCCAAGTGTTTTTTTTAATTGTTTTGTGTTCATTTGCATCAATATATAGTGTTTGTAATTAGCCTAATTAGAAATCTCGTAAACAAAACTATTTTCCCCATTTTTGATCGGTTTTGAGACACTCCCCAATGGGGAGGGCTATGATTTGAAGACATTAGCCTAACCTAACAACCTTACCTAACCTATCCTAGTATTATGGGTAGGGGGCCGCGCCCCCACACCCCCGTTGGTTGGGTAAGTAAAACAAAATAATTTGGCTGTCGATTATACGAAGGCGAAAGAAAGTCGATGAAGTCTACGGTATTTACTCTGCAATATTCAGCTTTGATTGTACATTGATAACAGGAAAGTACCGTATTGACAAACTTGTTACCATAATTATATTTTAGTAGCATACTTTTATCTGGGCAGTGTGTTGAGTAAAGATGGGACTATGGATGAAGAAGTGCGGGAGAGGGTACAACAGGGGAAGAGGGTTGTAGGAACGCTGAAAGCAGTAACAAGAAATAGGGTGGTCAGTATGGAAGTGAAGAAGTCCTTGCATGACAGTGTGGTAATCCCGACACTGACTTAAGGAAGCGAAGCATGGGCGTTGGTTGAGAGACTCGGACCAAGAGTGAGAGCAGTGGAAATTAATTACCGTACTTAAGAAGTGCGTGCGGAGTTACATGGAGGGATAGACAGACTAATGAAGAAGTGAGAAGGAGGTGAAGTGTGGAGGTAGATGTGCTGGAAAGTGTGAAAAGGAACAACGAGATGGTTCGGCCATATGGAACGTATGGAAAGCGAGAGAATGACTAAGAGGGTGTACGAGTGCGAGGTGGAAGGACAGAGAGGGAGAGGTAGACCGAAGGAGAGGTGGAAGGATGGAGTGAGGAAGTATATGAACGAAGGCGGTGCTGGTTGGGGGGAGGGGTGTCGACTGACTGGGGGCGGTTCGTTCGTGGCCACCCCTTCGGGGATCACGGCGTCAGGCAGTAGATAGATAGACTTTATATTAGGTTTGGGTAGAATGTAGAATTCGGGCGTACCGCCAGCCTTGTTTACACTACGCGGAGCGGCGGCGGACGCTTGCCATCATGTTCCCGTCTATTTTGACTGCCTTTGGATACAATAATATGTTGAGGGGGCTTTGCACCCCTCACCCCCCCCCCATGACATATTGTCATCATCATATATATTGCCAGCAGGGGGTAAATAATCGAAAAAAATTGCCGTAAAAAGACACAAACTTAACCACGGCGATTGACATATGTAAACATGACGGCGGCGGCCGCTTGCAATCATGTTTCCGTCTATTTTGAATGCCATTGGCTACAATGATATGTTGAGGGGGCTTTGCCCCCCCCCCCCCCTCACCCCCCCATGGCATATTGTAATCATTATATATGTTGCCAGCAGGGGGCAAATAACCGAAAAAAATCACCGTCAAAATAGACGCGAAGTTAACCGCGGCAATCGCCCTATGTAAACATGACGCCCGGAAACTAGATCCATCCCCAACCTTGTTACGAAAAATACATTTTAGTACCATACTTTTTTATTAGGTTTTGCCGAGGGTTAAAACTAATTTTCATACCGTATGATCTTTAGAGCATATACAGTAGATTCCATATTTATCTTCAAATATATCAAAAAATATTGTGGTATTAAAATAATATTAAACCCCTATATTTTCTACAAATCAGTAATATACTGCAGATGGATACGAGGGGGTACATGGAGGAAATGGTTACGGAAGGAGAAATCTAGAAGGCGAATATATATTGGAGTCCTGCGTTGCACTCAACATGGTTGTGTGTAACACAAAGTTCAAGAAAAGACAGAGCCACCTGATCACATATAACTCTGGGGTCTCCAGTAGCCAGATAGATTACTTCTTGGTTAACAGGAAAGACTGGAAACTAGTTCGAGATGTAAAGGTCATCCCGAGTGAAGAATGTATCCCCCAGCATAAGCTACTTGTGTGAGACATGAGCTTATACAGAGATCCTAAGCACAAGAAGGTTTACATACCCAAAAGGAAAGTGTGGCTGCTGAAGGACAAGGAAGTTAGGGATAGGTTTCATAGTGAACTGGAGGAAATGAATAGAAATAAGGAAGCTAGGCCTAACGATGTAAATAGTCAATGGAACTTTCTTAAGTATAGCCTTATCGCTGCCACCGACAAAGTCTGTGGGAAAACAAAGGGTCACCCCAGGAATAAGACCTCCTGGTGGTGGAACGATGAGGTAGAACATGCTGTGAAAGAGAAAAGGAGATGCTTCAAAGCATGGAAGAAAGGAGGCAGCAAGGAGGAATACCAGGCAGCTAAACGAACTGCCAAAAGAGTTATTTACAATGCTAAAAATCGTATTAAGGACCTGGTCCTCGAACAAGTGTGTAACACTGACAATCCCAATGGGATCTTCAACCTAGCTAGGCAAGTTAAAAATGACAGTAGGGATATTATAGGTGAACAGTGTGTTAGAAATGATAATGGGATGATTGTGTATGCAGAAAATGAAATCAGAGAAGCATGGAAGGTACACTATGATCGATTGCTAAATGTAGAGTTTGAATGGGATAAGGAACAGCTTAGTATCGAAAAACCAATATCTGGGCCCCCTCCTTTGATAGCACCAGCTGTAGTGAGCGACGCAATCAATAAAATGAAGGACGGTAAAGCTCCAGGTTGCTCCGACATTGTCGCTGAGATGATAAAAGCCTCAGGGGAGATTGGTGTAAACTTAGTCACTGAGTTGATAAACACCATTATTAAAGATGAGAAAATCCCAGAGGATTGGCTCAAAAGTGTAATAGTAAATATATACAAAGGAAAGGGGGATGCGCTAGATAGAGGAAATTATAGGGGCCTGAAAATGCTTGACCAAATCATGAAGGTCTGTGAGAGAGTCCTTGAGGGTTTGATCAGGCAAAGCATCTCTGTTGATGATATGCAGTTTGGTTTTATGCCAGGAAGGGGTACAACCGATGCTATCTTCATAGTCAGGCAGATACAGGAAAGATACTTACTAAAGGGCAGGGATCTTTACTTTGTGTTTGTAGACCTGGAGAAGGCCTTTGATAGGGTGCCTAGAGATGTTGTGCGGCTATGAGGAAACTTTGGTGTGGAAGAGTGGCTGGTGTTTTTTTTTTTTTTTTTTTTCTATGTGATTGAGGGAGGCAAAAGGCATAACTGCCTATAGCGAGTGCCTCCCCCATAGTTGAAAGAGTGACAGGGCCAAAATCAAGGGACGTTCGAGCCAAAATGCCTGGACACACAGAGTTTGAAGCAATTTAAGTCATAGGAAGAGGGAAAGACTGATTCTGGGAGAGAGTTCCAGAGCTCAGCTGTTGAGTAGAATAAAGTTTGAGAGTAACGTTTCACTCTTGGGTTGGAGAGTTGCACAGAGTAGGGGTGGGATTGAGTTGCAAGACGGGTACCACGTGCCCTACGTAAAGGAGGTGGTATGCACTGGGATAGCTCTGAGGAACACTGATTATTATAGTAGCGATAGAATAGCGAGAGAGATGCAACATTGTGGCGGAGAGAGAGAGATTGCAGAGAGTTGGTGAGTGGGCGGGAGTTAATGATACGAAAGGCCTTCCTTTCAACTTTGTCTAGGAGAGCGGTGTGAGAGGAACCTCCCCACACATGTGAACAATACTCAATACAAGGGCGCACTATGCCCCTGTACAGAGCAAGAAGCTGTGCAGGGGAAAAGAACCCCCTAAGGCGGTTGAGCACACCCAGCTTCTGGGAGGCTGCCTTAGCAAGACTGGTAATATGGTCCTTCCAAATGAGAGCAGAAGAAAAAGAGACACCAAGAATATTGAGAGAAGATGAAGGGTTGATTTTTGTATTGTTGAAGAATAAGGGATAGTCCGCTGGGAGATCCTGACGGGTAGATAGATGGAGAAATTGGGTTTTGGAAGCATTAAAGTTAACAAGGTTTTCTCTGCCCCAATTGGAAATAGTATTTAGATCAGAATTTAAGAGTTCTATGGCTTCATTACGTTTGTCGTTGAGGGATTGCTGGCTGGGCGTTCTGAAAAACTAATGGAGTAGTGTAAGGTTGAGTCGTCTGCGTATGAATGGATGGGAATTAAGGTACAGTTAAGGAGATCATTTATAAAAATTAGAAAGAGAATAGGAGATAGGACAGAGCCCTGAGGAACACCGGAGTTTATAGGGTGAGGAAGTGAACAATGGCCGTCCACAACCGCAGCTATGGAACGGCCGGAAAGGAAATTAGAGACAAAGGCACAGATGGAGGGATAGAAACCGAAGGAGGGTAGTTTAGAAATTAAAGATTTATGCCAGACTCTATCGAAGGCTTTCGATATGTCTAGTGCAATAGAAAAAGTCTCACCGAAGTCCCGAAAGGAGGATGACCAAGAGTTAGTAAGATATGAAAGAAGATCACCAGTAGAGCGACCCTTAAGGAAGCCATACTGGCGATCTGAGAGCAGATTATGAGAAGAGAAATGCTTAAGAAATTTGGAAGCAAGAATAGTTTCAAAAACTTTAGAAAGACAAGAGATAAGAGCAATTGGACGATAGTTGGAGGGTTGAGAGCGGTCACCCTTCTTTGGGACAGGTTGAATGTGAGCAAACTTCCAGCATGAAGGGAAGACGTTAGAGGATAGACAGAGACGAAAGAGTTTGCCTAGGCAGGGAGTCAGCACGGAAGCACAGTTTTTGAGAACAACAGGAGGAACACCGTCCGGACCGTACGCCTTATTAGTGTTAAGCCCAGAGAGGGTAGAAAGTACATCTTTAGAAGAGATTAGGATATTAGGCATAAGTAAGAGAGAGGAGGGCGGTGTGTGTGATAATGAAGATGTATGAGGATTCGCGAAGTGCGGTGAGGGTGAAGGGTGTACTGTACTGAGTGATGTGTTAAGCCCCCCCTCCTCTTTATTATGGTCTTGGAGGCACTGTCTAGAGTTTTTAGAGGCGGACTCCCGTTGGAACTGTTTTATGCAGACGATTTAGTCCTAATAGCTGACAGTATGCAAGATGCTGAGGCCAAATTCAGAGAGTGGAGAGAGGGCATGGCGAGCAAGGGTTTAACCCTTCCAGCTCGGGTGTCCTTTTATAAGGACACCGCGGCAGATGGGCCGGTACCCGGGTGTCCTTATAACAGGCTGTAAGCTTGAAAGCCTATTAACCTTGGTCTGAACGCCGTGCGTCCGACGCATGTAAACAAAGCCGGTCATTGCGTCACCGCACCTCCGAAAACAAGAAGGAGACGTCGGATCAATGTTGTTGTTGTATGATATGACGAAATTAGTGTCTGAAAAGCTCCGATATTGTCAACATCGCGGAAAAATTCGCTCCACGGAAATCGTCATCACAACTTAACCAGTTGACTTAGAGAGCTCTACTCAATGCCAGTCTACAGATTGGAAACTGGACTACGTTTAGGGATGTGTGGGAAATTTCTAGCAGTTAAAATAACAAAGATACGGTAGCCTAGGCTTAGACGTTTTTCGGCCAGATCGCCCGGCTACGACCTCAGTCCTTTTGTAAGGCAGCCCGGGTAGGAAGGGTTAAGAGTCAATATTAACAAAACCAAGGTTATGCATTGTAGATTGAGACGAGGCAATGTGGAAAAGAGCGGTGCATACCCATGCGCAGTGTGTGGAAAGGGAGAAGGCGTTAACTCAATTCAATGTAGCATCTGTCGATGTTGGGTACACCATGGGAGTAAGCGCTGTAGTAGAATAAAGGGGCCCCTGCTGAAGGATAAGTCAGAAATAGAGAAATTTGAGTGTGTAGTGTGCAAAGGCGAGCTTGTGTTAAGTGATGATCCTGTGGCTGTGAATTTTGGAAATGAGTCTTTGGAGCTGGTGAACAAGTTTTGTTACCTAGGAGATACCATCTCTGCCGGTGGTGGGGCCGAGGCTGCCACTGTTGCTAGAATTAGGTGTGGCTGGGGGAAGTTCAGAGAATTGATGCCAATCCTGACCATGAAAAGAATGCCTCTCCCCCTGAAGGGAAAGGTGTATGCCTCAAGTGTTAGAAGTGCAATGACGTATGCCTCAGAAACATGGGCCGTTAAAGTAGAGGATGTCAACAAAATGGAGCGTAATGAGATGAGAATGGTGAGATGGATGTGTAGGGCCAGGCTACAGGATAGAATAACAAATGTTGAGCTGAGGAGAAGTTTAGGTATAAAGAGTATTAGCGAGGTGATGCGTACAAGTAGACTGGGATGGTATGGACATGTGGAGAGAATGGATGAACAAAATTGGGTGAAAAAATGCAGGTCTGTGATTGTGGAGGGAGCTGCACCAAGGGGTGGACCGAGGAAGACCTGGGATCGGACTATACGCGCCGATCTCAAATCCAAGAACTTGACAAGTGAAGCAGCCCTTAACAGGGTTGCCTGGAACGCCGCCATTAGGACAAGAGACTGAAACTGCACGTATGTGTGGAACACTCGGTCTTAAATTTTTTTATGTATGTATGTATGTGTTACCCCGAGAATATTAAAAAAACACCACATATGGGGAGGGCTTTGAAGATCAGGGAAAATGAGGGATTAAGACGTTTAACAAGTGATTATGGGTAAAAAAAAACATTGTCCACACCTTTAATAGTACAGTACATAAATACGGAGATCTTTGTAGCATGTGAGGAGGTGTGTGGAGTTAGAGAAGAGGGAAGAAACAAAAATTGGCAGGAATCCGGGAGGCCTCATATGAGGCAAAATGTGTGGCTAAAAATCACCACTAAAATCATCATAACACGGCAACCACGCGTCGTAGCGATGTCATCTCAATGGCATTCTACAGACAACAAAATGTTCTACAATTTGCAAAAAAAAAAAATACTGCTCTAGGTGGTCTCAATCATTAGCTACTGAATTATGAAATTTGCCTGTACCAAAAGGGCCCCGGACACAGCGATCGAGATCATATGAGACCCCCCGGATTTCGTGGGTCAATGATGTTGTATCCCATGGCCGGTAACAAAACAATTTACCCAAAACCCGGCCGTGGGATACAATAATAATACACCCTCGTAGTAACACAGGTCCTTCTTAAACTACATAAAATTAGCCTATCTAATTTTAGCACTTCTCAAGTAACTCAATTCTACCCCTCACTCTTGGTTTGTCTCTCCATCAACGTCCATGCTTCACTTCCGTAAGTCAATGTCGGGATTACCACTTTATCATGCAAGGACTTCTTCACTTCCATGCTGACCACCCTATTTCTTGTTACTGCTTTCAGCGTTCCTACAATCCTCCTCCCCTGTTGTAGCCTCTTCTGCACTTCAAAATCACTACAATATGTGGAAATAACGATTTAGCGTAATACAATATTGGAATAAAAAACACAAAACCACCACATAGAATGTACATCACTATATGAGTAGGGTAAGTGAATTTGTTCCCCAAGCAAATTAGTCGCACATTTACAATATTAATGTACCCTCGTCATATTTAAGGAACGAGTTAATTTGGTAAGTTCAGGACATTCTGGTAAATTCTGTATGAATAAAGAAACTACAATTTAGGTAAAACATCTATTCAGACTAGATAGTGTATATTTTAAGATGATAATACTGTATTTTGAAAAATACTGATTAATAATTTATTCAAACAAATTTGCAATTTGACCAAGATATTTACAATACTGTAGTACAAAATACATTTAGCACTTACAAACGATAGTGCTATCGGGTAGGTACCTGTGAGCATAGCATGAATACATGTTACAAACCTCCAATTACAATAACAGTGGCACTGTTTTTACACAAACTGCAACTGCAGAACTGGCACCAACTAAACTCTATATCACTCCATCACAGCACTACTCACGTCATAGCTTTTTAGGAAGAAACAGAATAAGTGCAGTAATACAGTACAATATGTGAAATGAGGCCCTGATGGATATAAGATTGAAGGGAGATACTACAATTGATCTGGGGCCAGATACTCAGACCATTTACGACGCTGTATCTCCCTCTGATTGTTACATACTAAATGCCAACATTGTATTTCTATCGACATTAATACTATAAAAGAGTCTTAACTGGGTGTTGTAACTAATAGTTATGACATCTTAGGAAAGGAATATGTGGTTAATACAATGTTTTGTTAAGCCTATAACATGGTACTGTAATTACTTTAGGTATCCTTGACAGTCTGGGTCTCCGAGTACAGCCATCAACTGACAAATTTTGTGCATTATGGCATGGTTAAAGCCATTAAATGTGTAAACTGAGGTATCTAATTATCATAATTTCAATAATCACAGAGTAATGGTGTCATTTTCATATATTCTGGCTGTTATTAGACATTTTTACTTGGTTTTAGGAATGACATGAGTCGGGTTTACTTGATATGGATTATACCCCTTTGAATACTAAATGTGGAAAATCACCTATGTTTACCAAAATACAGTAAGATGAAAATAATGCCATGCTAGTGAAGGGGTTAATGCATTTACTTGATAATATTCATGTTATAATATACATGTGTCAAGGTTACTCTGTATACCGTATCTTGGGTTTTAATTAAGGTCACTACTCCATCTCCTTCCCCTCTGATTACATATTAATAATCTCAGTTCATGCAGTAGGAGAGGTATTTTTTATAGGTTTTAGCTTTTTAGACTACCGTAATAAATTTTCCATTCATGAGATTGTACAGAGGATTTTGAAAACATACTGTAACTGTATTTAGAGCTTTGTTTATTTATTCATTTCATTGATTTCATTAATTAGGTTTATTTAGAAGTTAATTGGTGGGATGGTGATATTAAGAATTTAGCACAAAAACCAGGCCAGCCCTATGGGAATTCTATTTCGAAACTCAGTGTTCTGGTTAAACTAATTGGAAGAACTAGCGCTTGTGAGAAATAAAATGACAGATTATTATATACGTATATATATATAAGCACCAGGACCAGTGAGTCCAAAGGAAGCCGCTTACTCGTCACCTCCTCATTTATTTAGAACACTGATTCTACAGTCTAGCACTTCACAATTCAACTATTTAAGATAAATTTTAAACCTGTATACTGTACTGATTTTTAAATATATTAAATCCCTGTTAAATAATTACAGTAGTTAACATTCATGTACGCTGTTCATTGTGTAGCTATAGTTCAAACCTGTAATAACCATAGCCTTGTAGTATACAGTGTATTTCACTTAACCGGTAACGATTCTTTCTTATTGTAATCTTTTAATTTGTATTATTATTTTTCTCTTAATTTTATATTATTTTATTAATATATTTACATGAAGTAGTTGTTCCATAATTTTCTCTCCCTCATTATGAAGAGTACAGTGAACTGTACAGTACCGGTACACTCGGATACCATAGCCCACTCATTTGTGGACCAACTATGTTTTTATTTATGCAATTATAACTATCTAGATTGATTTTTGGATATAACTTGCTTTTCAAAAAATAGTATATATTGTTTTGTAGTTGACTTATAGAAAATTATATTCATAGATTGGTTTCCAGAGATATACTTCCATAATTAGAAATAAGTGAAGTCTACGATTTTGCATGAGTGGGCTAGAGACTATGGTATCTGAGTGTACATGGCAAACCAGTTGATATTGCCGATATCGTATGTAGACACTACATATGCTAAACAGATATTGGCTGATGGCCATTGATAATGACAATATTTGTATGTGTGTCTGTTTAATTCTGCCTAACAAAACTTTAGTTCATCAGTTTAGAAAGGTCTATTCAGAGTTACAGGGAACCGGTATTGATATGAAAATAGTCTTTGGCTTGATAGCCTAGTGCTTAGTGTGCAGAATTTTGGTGTGAGTATCCTAGGTTCGAGTCCTTGGAGTACCACATATATTCATTATTTTCTTTGATTTCATTAGTTAGGTTTATTTGGAAATTAATTGGCGAGTTGGTGAAAACAAATATGAATTATACACATTTATTCTTATGTAAGCAAGGCACACTATCAGTAGTTGACCAGTGACCCTCTTATCATAAGCCTCCGGCCACTTAGATAAGGTAAGACTACTTCTTATCATGGTGAAAATACTCCTTATCATATAATTATTCTCTCTACATGATCTATAGTACAGTATTGTAGTTTTGGTGCGGTACACTCTGGCTATTAGGGACACTTGGTGAGCTGCCACTAGGAATAAGTATTTAGGTTTAACACTAGATCATTTAACATTTTGGGAAATTGTTGTAATAGGTATTTAAATACCTGTTGTATTATTGATGACTGATTGATAATTAAATTTTCAAGCGTTTAGTTTTTCCCAAGACCCCCTTCGAGCTAAAAATATGCCTCCCCAGACTCTCTCTCTCCCCCCCTTTACCTATAGAATAAGAAAGCTCAGAGACCCACTTTCAAGCTAATTTTGTAAATTCTTTGGTACAAAAATGTCCTGGCCAAAGGCTGGTTTCTCCTACATTGCAGGCTCGCTAAGGGGGATAAACATCTTGTACTGTACAGTTGTTGTGGACTGCCTGGCCGAACAGCCCCAAGGCCATAACCGAGCGCCCCCACAGAACCCTCCCTGCCTACCACAATAAAGCCTGGGTGACCGAAGCCACTCCATGGCGGGGGAGCGAAGGAGGGTACGGAAACGCCCGGGAAACCAAAGCCCCACCCAGGGCCCTGTGCCCCTCAGCAATTATGAAGAGAAAGTTGAGGGGCAAAGGAAAAAATGTGACGCTTTGGCTTCCAATCTTGGTAGATTGGGAGGTCAATCCAGAGGTGCCGTCACTTGAGATATAGAAAATATATAAGTAAAAGGAGCAGTCAGAGTAAGCTATGGGTATGGCAGAGATCGCTCAGTTCTCACTCTGATAGACCAGCCTATCACCATATGACTAGAACCCAATCCTCTCGGGTCTCGGCATCAGCTAGGAAAGGCCCTAGAAAGCCGCCTTTGGCGGGGGGATAGCTCTTCTATTTCAACCCCTTTCGGGGTTGGGCACTGTACAGTAATTCGCAGGAACAGAAATTCCTGGAGTTGCCAACTGACACGTTTTGTACTGTAAGCGACCTGGGCCTTTTAAATGTTGATATCCCGCAGTTCTCCACCCTACCTCTCCATCAATAATTTGTAATTACTGTATAAGCTACATGTCACAGGCCGTGGCATAATCAGTAGAGCGTTGGCTGCGGATCGAATCTGCACTGTCAAAATGTTATTGGTAGATGTCAAGCCCGGGCAACTTGACCTAGCAATTTGTGACAAACGCCTAATCTTCATTCTCAGGAATCAAGGTGTCTGGCAAAAAAAAGAAAAACAAATATATATATATATATATATATATATATATATATATATATATATATAAATTGTACTTTCTTTAGCTGACACACATTACAGTCATTGCATATTGATGCTCATTATATTTTAAAGTCCCCCATGATATTAAATAACGAGCCGTGACATAGTCAGTAGAGCGTCAGCTGCTGATCAAACCCGCTCTGTCAAAATTTTATTGGTAGATGCCAAGCCCGGGCAACTTGACCTAGCAATTTGTGACAAACGCCTAATGTTCATGGCCACCCCTTCATCAATATGGAAGAAGGTATTTTCGCACTATTTTTTTATGATAGTTAATCATTCTTATAATTTGGCTTTTAGTAATTTCTTGCTACATATGGACATTCCCACGACTACCATACTATGTAAGCACTTAGTGTAGTCATCTAGTACTGTATATAGTAAAAACATATATAATTGTAAGAAATCGTGATAAACTTTGTATAGCCTTGGTGTTGAGTATTGTTGGATGTCGACAGTCGTATATTATATTGTTTCTGTTCCAGCTTTTATTATGTCATTTGTCTGTTTTTTCAGTTTTTATTAATGGCCTTATTGTCTGCGTAACTTTTCTTGATGTTAGTATTGTTTGTGTTTCAGCCAAGATGTGGGAACTGGAGGACTTTACCAAGATCCGTAGGTGGTATGCTCTACACCTGCTGCTATGTGTCACCTTCTTCATATCGGGCGTGATAATTAATGCCTTCCAGTTCCTCTTCTACGTCACTATCAGACCCTTCAACAAGTCCCTCTACTGCTCCATCAACTACTACCTCATGTACTCCCTCATGTCCCGTGAGTAGAAGGGAGTCATTCTTCATGTTCTATACACTCACAAGCTATAATTTCTTCCCACCTAACTCATGTACCGGTACTCCCTTATTTCCTATGAGTAGTCATTCCGCCTCTCATGTACTATCACCTTCTGTGAAAGGTGGTAAAGTCTGATATAATATTTCGAAACACCCTTCAAAGACAAACCAGCGTTAGTGTTTTCCATCAGTCATTGTTCACCACGCATGACATGGTCGGTAGCGCGTCTGGCTGCTGATCGAAGGGTCAGCAGTTCAATCCCAGGCCGTGCCGTTGGTAGATACATACCGTACATAAAATGGTTTAACATCGTTTTCCATTACATACATTGTAACGGCTCAGACGTGATTGCCTTTCCGCAGTTGGAATACTGTATAATACTATAAAGTTCCATCACAGTACCACCCCATCATGTCATCACTTGGGCTGATGTAGGCAAAGTGCTAGCCGTGCCGCAGCAAGACTTAACCGAGTCCAACTGCATCAGCTGTACCTGCAGTACCTGCAAACCACACCAGCCTCAACAGTGCTACAACAATACAGTACCATACCAAGACTCTACTGTAAATTAGGCAACTTGGTCTTTAGAACAAGAAAATCCTGCCACAACACTGACCTACCATGCAAAAACTGTGGCCGGCTCTGGTGTGGCGCCAAACAGCGCCCAGGTAAGAATTTAGTCAAGTCCCCAGTGGCACCTATCTGTGCCCCACCATCCTCGGCAGTGCCATACCAAAACAGTGCTAATAGCAAGGCTTAATTGTATACTGTATAGTAATGGCTGTTGATCCACAAGTCAACCGCCCTCCTCCCTGTTAGTCGCCTAATACGACACACAGTAAGATGTCAAGAGTGGACAGCTCGGTCAAGCAATTTGTGGCGAATGTCTAGTTAAGTCCCTGTAATAAGGGCACACCCAAGCCTTGTTAATCAAGGGAGTGCACGGCATTAATAACTGCATGATCATCATTGTTCACAGTCGCATTTATTCCCACCTGCTCCCTTGTATACTCCCAATGTCCTATTGGTTGAAGGAGGTGGTTTGGTCGTTCATGTACTGGCAAAAGCTAAAGGTTCTTCCCACATATTTAAAGTACAGCTGCGCACCTAGAATGACATGGGATCAGGTTCTCCGGTCCGATCTCAAAATAAAGAACTTGACAAGAAAGGCAGCCCTTTACAGGGCCGCCTGGAAATCCGCCATTTAGGACATGAGACTGTAACCACATTCCCTGTGGACAAAACGGTCTTTAACCCCTTATTGGCGGCGCTCGACTTAAGTCGTGCACCAATTTGCAGCAAGTTAGGAGCATTATTAAGGCTTTTAAAGGGTTAAAATCGAGTGCAAATGGCCGGGAGCGCAGCGGGCCAGACAGCCGACTCCCAGGGCTTACCGCCGCCCATTAACTCATGTTCCCTGTGTTCTCGAGAGGCCGGCAGTGTAGCCAGTAGTGAGCATAGCTGGGAAAAATATACCGATATATGCTAAACTCCCATGTTCGTGGCATCACTGCAAGAGAACCACGAGTGCTACGTAGCTCGTTCTGGTCTCATTTTGAAGCTTTTAGCGCCTATTTTTTTGCTAAATAATTTTTTTTTCATGCAGATGCTTGATTTATCATGCAGGAGGGCCTGAATATGCCCAAATGAGCCCAAAACACCCCGCTAGACAAGGATTAAACTTGTATGTATGTACCCAAGCACATAGAGAGTGGTTAGGTAGTCGAGGGAATGAAGATTTGGAGAGACAGAAAAAGGAAAGGTATGTATGTATGAATGTACTCTGGCACATACCCTGGTTAGGTAGTCGAGGGACTGAAGATTTGGAGAGACAGAAAAAGGAAAGGTATCTATGTACGTACTCTGGCACATACCCAATTTTATATATCTATACAGTATATATATATTTTTATTAGGGGTGGCCAACTTGAGACAGAGCCCGAACAGGGACACAACACAGCAGCAAAACAAAACACAAAAGTCACACACATCTAGAAAAAGGACACTAGTGTATACAGTTGTCAATTAATTAAGACGAGTCTAGAAATTGTGATTCCTAGCCTCTTGTAACTCAGGGCTGAAGCAAGCAGGCTTTAAATTCTACTCATAATTGCTGTTTGACTCTTCCCAAATGGTAGAAATATCAGCTCGATTGCTCAAGTCTCTTGTGAGTTATGAGATACTGTATTGGGGTTTAGGATTTCTAGACATTTAATAATGGATAATAATGCTGTAGTCTTTTCTCTGAAGACAACTATATTTTGTTCTCAATTTTATAATCTTCAAAGCTGTATTGCAAAAACTAGATTTAAAGTAAATCATAGTAACTTACGTACTATAACATGTTAAAGACATCAACTCATGAATTATGTATAGTCATACTTTTGAAATATGTGTAGCTCACCTTCATTCAGAATTACACATTCCATTCATCTGGTTACATTAATCATCTTATTAAATTCTGTTCAGTCATATTAAGTTTGATATTTATATACGGTAACTACATAATTAAGGTAATCAACTACCTATCCTTACAGCCAAATATCTCCATACCCATAAAAAACATTCAACAATTCTGGTACCTGTAATCAGTTTGGTCTTTGAATATGAATTGTACATGATTTAAAATAAAATATCACCCCATTGTTTGAAAATTGTAGCACCAAAATAGCAAACAGGAAAAAAAAATAACTACACGGTAGGCCTACTCTCTTTTACAGCTACTTCTACTTTGTTATCGGGGTCAGGCTGTCAAACGAGAAACTATTCAAAACCAATTCTACAAACGAGTACCATACTCTTTAGTCATTATTATTATTACAGGTATATAATTATAAACAACTGAATATATAAATGTATGCTTTGCAGTTCTTGATAAGTATTAGTAACTCATAAATTGGCTAAAACTATGCAATTTAATTTACATTTTCCTTTTTTTCTTCTTTCATTAATTCCAATATGCAAGCAAAATTGTCCTGGTTTGACACCCTGGATGGGGGAGACAGAAGGCAAAACTGCCTGTGACGAGTGCCTCCCCCAGAGATGAAAGAGTGACAGGGCCAAATTTGCCAAAATCAAGGAATGTTCGAGCCAAAATGTCTGGACACACAGAGTTTTGAAGCAATTTAATTAATAGGATGAGGGAAAGATTGATTCAGGGAGAGAGTTCCAGAGCTCAGCTGTTGAATAGAAGAAAGATTGGGAGTATCATTTCACTCTTGGGATGGAGAGTTGCACAGAGAAGGGGTGGGATTGTGTTGCAAGACGGGTACTACGTAGAGGAGATGGTATACTCTGAGAGAGCTCTGAGGAACACTGATTACTGTATTGTAATAGCGAGAAAAATGCAACATTGTGGCAAAGAGAGAGAGAGAGATTGCAGAGAATCGGCGAGTGGATGCGAGTTAATGATACAAAAGGATTTTTTTTTTCTACTTTGTCTAGGAGTGCCTTGTGAGAGGATCCACCCCACACATGTGAACAGTACTCAATATATGGAGACACTGTACCCCTGTACACTAAGAGCAAGATGCTGTGCAGGGGTAAAGAACCCCTTGAGGCGGTTGAGCACACCCAGCATCTGGGAAGCTGAAGCTGTTTTAGCAAGAATGGTAATATGGTCTTTCCAAGAGTATGTACAGTATGTATGTACAGTATATACTCAGGCCCAATCACCACTTTTCCTATTTTTTTTTTGGGGGGGGGGGGGCCCTCAAGACAGAGATCAGAAAAATAAAGATCCAAGAGAGATCAGATAAATAAGAGACACCAAGAATAACCTACCGAGAGAAGATGAAGGGTTGGCTTTTTGTATTGTTAAAGTATAAGGGATAGTTCTCTGGGAGTTCTTGACAGGTAGATAAATGGAGAAATTGGGTTTGGGAAGCATTGAAAGCAACAATATTTTCTATGTCCCAATGGAAATGGTTGTTAGATCAGAAGATAAGTGTTCTATGGCTTCATCACATGAGTTTTGAAGGACTGCTTGCTGGAGCGTTCTGGAAAACTAGTTGAATAGTGTAAGGTAGAGTCGTCAGCAGATGAATGGATAGGACTGGAGGTACAGTTGAGAAGATCATTTATGAATATTAGAAAGATAATTGGAGATAGGACAGAACCCTGAGGAACACCGGAGTTGATAGGATGAGGAAGTGAACGATGGCCGTTCACAACCGTTGCTATGGAGCGGCCAGAAAGGAAATTAGAGATAAAGGCACAGATGGAGGGATAGAAACTGAAGGAGGGTAGTTTAGAAATTTGAGATTTGTGCCAGACTCTATCGAAGGTCTTCGATATGTCTAATGCAATAGAAAAGATCTTACCGCAGTCCCGAAAGGAGGAGGACCAAGAGTTAGTAAAATATGAAAGATCACCTGTAGAGCGACCCTTAAGGAAGCCATACTGGCGATCTGAGGGTAGATTATGAGAAGAGAACTGCTTAAGAAATTTTGAAGTAAGAATAGTTTAAAAAACTTTAGAGATGCAAGAAATGAGAGCAATTGGATGATAGTTGGAGGCTTGCTTGAGAGCGGTCACCCTTTTTCGGGACATGTTGAATGAGAGCAAACTTCCAGCAAGAAGGGGAGACGATAGAGGAGAGACCGAGACGCAAGAGTTTGCCTAGGCAGGGAGTCCGCACGGAAGCACAGTTTTTTTTAGTACAGCAGGAGGAATAACATCCAGACCGATTGGTGCTTGAGATCCCCTGTACCAGTTTTGTGAATTATCATACAGGTATAAGTAGAAACTGATGCCATCTCAAGACTGTTTAAAAAGTATTTTGATCTTTGAAATGATAATGGATATAGTTTTCCTTGTACGGCGGACTAGCCAATTCAAATGTTATTGTTTATTTAGTGTGTGAAATCTATAATAAAATACTGTATACCCACAAAAAGGAGTCCAGTTAGATAAATAAGTTTAAGGTTAAGCTGATTTTGTTGCTAATGAATTAATCTAACTCAACTTACTTAGGCATTCCTTCATTTCAGCATGTTTAAAGGTTATTTTGGTATTTCAGAGGTTTTATTCCTGGCGGAGTGGTGGTCTGGGTCTGACGTGCGAGTTTATACCTCTGACGAGGCCTATCAGAACTTTGGCAAGGAGCATGCCCTCATCATCATGAACCACACCTTCGAGGTCGACTGGCTTATGGGCTGGATTGTGGCCGACCGGTCACACGCACTGGGGGTGAGGATTATACGCTATCTATCTCTTACCAAATGCCCTAATCACTGATTATAATGATAATAATAATATAATGAAAGCTGATGTCTGTAATTATATACAGTATGCCAGTTCTCCATCCATACCAGCGAATTCAGTAATATTCACATTACATAAATACATAAGGTTTATAGTCTTCACTTACAGTAAATTCCACTGTGCAGTACAGTACAGTACCTTACGCTAAGGAATTATTATGGTTATCACACTTATACCTACATACTGGTACATATGTTTGTATATTAAAATGGTGAGATGGATGTGTGGGGCCAGGCTACAGGATAGAATAACAAATGTTGAGCTGAGGAGACGTTTAGGTATAAAAAGTATTAGCAAGGTGATGCTTACAAGTAGCCTGGGATGGTATGGACATGTGGAGAGAATGGATGAAGAAAATTAGGTGAAAAAAATGTAGGTCTGTGATTGTGGAGGGAGCTGCACCAAGGGGTGGACCGAGGAAGACCTGGGATCGGACTATACGTGCCCAGTGGAGGATCCATGGGGGGGGGGGCCCCCCCCCCCCCCTTAGTGACCAAAATTGTGCCCTTACATCTGATATATACAGTATATATATAATTTTTTTTGTTTTTTTTTTGTTTTTTTTTCTTCTATATTCCAACTTACTCCCTCTTGGGCATAGGCTGAGAGCCTGGACATTCACAGCTGTACAATGAGCAGTGAAGCCCGTGAGGTCTTGTTCCAGTCTAGGGAGTGAGGCATGTGAAGCACGTAGAGTACAACGAGCACCTGCCATCTTGCCTTCACATGAGGCACGGTGCTCACTCATGGTCCGAAGCGACCCCATCTCTGAAGCCACCTCGTTCCCGTGCTTCACTGTCTCACTCCCTACACTCGGACACTCACTCTTATACACACAACGCCACCTGTTGAGCAGCTAACTCACCAGGCATTGCACCCCTATAGCATATTTTGAATATGGGAATATTCATACAGTGCTATTTAATCAGGGAACAATGAGGGTATTTTATTAGCATTTTCGGTGGCCTTTGTGGTAATGCACTGATGCTAGGTACAGCACAAATTCCATCCCAATAATATCTTCCCATTGATACATCGGGACTTGAACCCGGGACCTTTGGATTACCAGGCCAGTGGCAAGACCACTCCGCCACACCTCCCCTCTGCATATACTGCATTTTATCTGAAATACAATACATATAAAGAATATTATGTGAATTATGGCGCCCCTCATGTATATCAGCCCCCCCCCCCCTTAAGCCTGAGCTGGATCCGCCACTGTACGTGCCGATCTCAAATCCAAGAACTTGACAAGTGAAGCAGCCCTTAACAGGGTTGCCTGGAACGCCGCCATTAGGACAAGAGACTGAAACTGCACGTATGTGTGGAACACTCGGTCTTAAAATGTTATGTATGTTTGTATATATGGCTATCACACTTAATTTTACATTAGAATACACACAGGCTGGAGGACACAACTCCTCCAGCCTGGGCAGAATCGGGACACCATATATATATATATATACTGTATATATATATATACTGTATATATATATATATACTGTATATATATATATACTGTATATATATATACTGTATATATATATATATACTGTATATATATATATACTGTATATATATATATACTGTATATATATATATACTGTATATATATATATATATATATATATATATATATATATATATATATATATATATATATATACTGTACTCTTGTACATTACTGTTACCATACACAATGATATACACAAATTTACTTTCAGTCTGCTAAAGTGTTTGTGAAGAAGATGATGCAGTACGTGCCGACCATAGGCTGGGCCTGGAAATTGTCTGATACCATATTCTTGGATCGCAACTGGGAGAAGGATAAGGTTGTCATGGAGTCCCAGATTAAAGAATTCTTTGATTATCCCTATCCAGTGTGGGTGAGTACCATGTTTGATATATAATTTTTTTTTCTAATTAAATATATAGTGTTTAGTTGTTTATATGATTCATGTTTGTATTTGTTTTTGTGAGGTAAGATAATATTAACCTGATATGATATCAATAGGTATACTGTACTTTCTTTTTGGGCAATAAGGTTTCCGCCGGAGGTGGCGCTGAAGCTGGCTCCATTGCTAGAGTCAGTAGTGGCTGGGGGAAGTTTAGAGAGCTGTTGCCACTCCTGACCATGAGAGGACTCTCAATTCACCTTAAAGGGAAGGTGTATACCTTGTGTGTTAGGAGTGCAAAGACCTATGACTCAGAGATGTGGCTGGTTAAAGTGGAGGATATCAATAGAATGGAACGGAATCAGTAGGTTGGCTGGCAATGGGCATCCCCCCCCCCCACCCCCGAAATCCGGCTCTAGACTGCCCCGGGGACCATTCCCAACACCTTCCCCCAAGAATTACAAGGGGATAGGAGCCAGTGGCCTCGGTGCACCCCACCAGAACCAGCCGCAGGGACACCCTGTGCGCATACATGGCACTATGACTGGCCTGGTATTATTTACCTAATGACAGGGCAGCCTCCTAGAGCGCTACCACCAGGTTTGGTCTCCTATACTGTTAGGCGGAGAGTGTCAATCTGGAGAAACACTGTACCCTCTGGATTCGTTTCGGCCAGGTTGGCCCCAAGGCACCAGATCCGGGTCCAGGGGAGGCGACAGGCACTGCCAGTGTGCCACCATTAGGCAACTTGGACTAGAAGAATGAAGTCCTGTCACAGCACTGCCCACCATGTTAGCACTATGACCGACTCAGGCGTGGAGCCAAAACAGTGCCCAGGTAGGACTAGTAGAGTCTCCTGTAGCACCATCTGCTCCCCACCAGCCTCAGCAGTGTCACACCATGCCAGCACCAATAACAAGGCTTCATTCTATAGTAATTGCTGTTGGTCCACAAGTCTAGTGCCATCCCCCCTATTAGTCGCCTTGTACGACACGCAGTAGGACGCGTGGGGCATATTCTTATTTTCCTCCATATGATGAAGGCCCCCTTACCCCTGGGGGGGAATGAGAAGAGAATGGCTAGATGGATATGTGGGGTTAACCTCAGGGACGGGGTATCGAGTGAGGAATTAAGAAGGCGTCTGGGCATTAGGAGTGTCAGTGAAGTGATGCGCACGAACCAACTTTGTTGGTTTTGACACATGGAGAGAATGAATGATCAGTGCTGGGTGAAAAAATGCCAGACTGTGTACATGGGGGGGGGGAGCTGCGCGTAGGGGTAGACCTAGAGGCAGCCCTTGGCATGGTAGCCTGGAAAGATGCCATATAGGACGTGAAACTGTAACCACATTCTCTGTGGACAAAATGGTCTTTAAACTTGTATGTATACCTGGCTGGTATAAATTTCTAATTAGTCTTTAATATTACCATATTGCAAGGCGGGTGCCCAACCCCGAAAGGATTTGAAATAGGGGAGCTATCCCCCCGCCAAAGGCGGCTTTCTAGGGCCTTTCCTAAGTGATGCGGAGAGGATTGGGTTCTTGTCATGTGGTGATGGGCTGGTCTGTCAGAGTGAGAACTGAGCGATCTCTGCCATACCCATAGCTTACTCTGACTGTTCCTTTTACTTATATATTTTCTTGGTCTCGAGTGACGGCGTCTCTTTCGTGGATTGGCCTCCCTACTGCCAAACTAGAGGCTGGCAGATTGGGAGCCAAAGCGTCACATTTTTCCTTTGCCCCTCAGCTTTTCCCTTCATAATTGCTGAGGGACACAGGGCCTTGGGTGGGGCTTGGGTTTCCCGGGCGTTTCCACACCCTCCTCAAGCCTTAGAGTGGCTTTGGTCACCTGGGCTTAATTAGTGGTAAGCAGGGAAGGTTTTTTGGGGCCGCTCGGTTATGGCCTTGGGGCTGCTCGGCCAGACAGCTTGGGGAACAGCAACAACAACAACAACCATATTGCAAGATGGAAAAAGTAGCTTGGAGACATTTCTACCATAGCCATTTGTTAGAAATACTTCATAAGATTGAGCAAACAATTATATTTGTGCATAATTTTATGTGATGGATATGTTATGCCACTTTTGAGAGATAGACTAGCTAGAGCCGATTTGAAAGTACAGTACAGTATGTCCTTCTATAGTGTTTTTTAGTGAGATGATGTGTACAGAGAGACTAGGGTGGCTTAGCCATATGGAGAGGATGCTGGAGTTAAATGGGTGAAATGTGTTATACAGTGTTCCCTCCAACTTTGTGTTCCTGAAACTAGCGTTTTCCGTCACGAAAAAAAAAAAAAAAAATTAAACCTTAAATGGTCATGTAAGCAAGTAATTTGGTCCCAAACAAAACTTGTTATCTGTTCAGATGTTGTTATTTGCGGAGGGAACGAGATTCACTCCGGCCAAGCACAAAGCCAGTATGGAGTTTGCCGCCAAGAAGGGCATCCCGGTGTTGAAGAGGCACCTGATCCCTCGCACCCGGGGTTTCATCCAGTGTGTGCAGTCTCTTGATGGAAACTTCCCCGCCATATATGATGTCACAATTGGCTTCAATACGTAAGTTTTTGTTTTTTAAAGTCCCTGCTTCAAGTTAAGTGAAATGATCAACTTTTAGCCTTAAATTTGGCTTATTTATCTCTAATTTTATTTTTTTTTGCTCTTCTTTTTTCACTGTCACATCTAATTAATATCAATAAAATAAAAGGGGTAATGGAATTGAAAGTGTTACTATTTATAACCTTTTTATCCATCTCAGGAAAGAGGGTGAGTCACCAACCCTGCAGAATATGTTGAGGGGCCGCAAAGTGATGGGGGAAGCGTACATTCGTCGCATCCCTATGAGTGAAGTTCCTACTGATGATGAGGGGGCATCTGAGTATCTTCATGAACTCTACAGATCTAAGGTAATGTTGCAAGATTTCCTGTTTTTATAGTGGATCTTCTATGCCCATTGCTCGAATTACATAATAATTTGCTGATCATGAAAATACAGTAGTCTCTATCTATCTATTGCCTGACGCCGTGATCCCCGAAGGGGTGGCCACGAACGAACCGCCCCCATGCACCTCTGTCCCCAGTCAGTCGACGCCCCTCCTCCCTACCAGCACCGCCTTCATTCATATACTTCCTCACTACATCATTCCACCTCTCCTTCGGTGCACCTCTCCCTCTCTGTCCTTCCACATCTCGTACACCCTCTTAGTCAAGCTCACGCTTTCCATACGTTCCATATGGCCGAACCATCTCAAGTAGTTCCTTTTCACACTTTCCAGCACATCTACTTCCACACCATACCTTCTTACTTCCTAATTCGTCTGTCTATCCCTCCATGTAACTCCGCATGTACTTCTCAAGTAACTCATTTCCACCGCTCTCACTCTTGGTCTGAGTCTCTTCCCGAACGTCCATGCTTCGTATAATACCTAATAAATTCAAGATATTGTGATAATTTGTATTACATTAAGCATACAACTTATGTCCCTTCTCCAGATATTTCTCCATAATACATTTCTGGGCAAAAATCTAATTACACATCCTCTTCCCTTCCTAAACCCGCCCTGCTCATCGCCTATCCATTTTTCCGTTCTCGCTCTCACTCTCTCAATCACTACCCTACTGTACACCTTCCCTACTACTCTTAGAAGGCATATTCCCCAGTGTTTACCACACACTACTCTTTCCCCTTTACCCTTATACAGAGGGACTATTATGCCTGTCTTCCAGTCATCAGGTACACTCCCCTTCTCCCATGCTAGTTTACACATTTTCCATACCCATTCGATCACTATCTCACCACCATACCTCAGCATTTCCCCACACACTCTATCTATTCCTGATGCTTTCCCCATCTTCACTCTCTTCATGGCTTCACACACTTCTGCCCTCCTGATCCCCACCTCCTTCTCCCTCCCATACCCCATTCAACTATGTTTGCTGGTGCTTCATTCCTTACATTTAGCAATTTGTTAAAAGTACTCCCTCCATCTTTCGACTCTCTCTTGCTTCTCGGAATCTCTGCCATTATTCGCCCATTCTTATCTTTCACACCCTTACTATTTCCCTTGCTACCCTCCCTAACTTTCTTGACCTTTTTCCAGAACAGTTTCTTACACTCCCTCCATTTTACACTTAAAATCCTTTCCAAATTTCTCATCTCTTCTCTTACTTTCCTTCACTGCTCAGGGTAAACTGTACTAGACATGCTTGACGTCATAATAGTCTTGGAAATTGTTCACAGAAGCCTTAAATTGACCCCATTAACCTGTGAGAAAATTCCTGAAGGTACAGGACACTCGCTTGATTGTTTATACAGTACAGTATATACTATCAATCGTCACCCTTTCTCACCAAAACTACGATAATTCTAAAATCTATCTCAACTCACCAATTTACGTAAAGCATCAATTTTGAATTGTGGGTTCCTTGGATACTGTTCTTGATTTTTACAGTATAAAATAAAAATTAAATATCCTAGTTAATCACGGTTATGTAATCGGGAGAGCAAGGATGGTTGTCAAGGGTTTTTCGCGCTTGGTGGGATCATTTGGTTTTCTTTGTTGTGTAATTTATGGGTTAAATCAATTTAGACTTAATAGTGTGTTTACTTTTTTAGCAGGATATTATGAGATTAAATAGGAAGTACAGTAATGATTGAAAACATTTGATATGTGAGTACTAATGAGAGTATTTTTAATGATTTATTCCAGGACAAGCTGTTGGACAGCTACCTGAATACAGGAAGCTTCACCAAAGAGAACAACCTGCCAGACTACCCGAGCCGTCCCATGCCCCGCCGAGCCTACTCCCTCATCAACATCATCATGTGGGCAACCTTCGTACTCTCTCAGATCCTACGCTTCTATTATAACCTAATTGTTAGCGGCTCTCTACTCTCCTTATCATTTGCTGTCGGCATTGTCATCTTTGGTAAGTTCACTTATATATTAGCTATATGATAAACACGTCTGAATTTCTCCTTTGATATTGACGAGAGCACTTAAGTCGGTGGTGACATTTCTATGACCGGGATAGTAGAGGTGCTCTCCATGGAGGAGCTCTGCGCTGGCCAGGTGGCGGGCTGAGTTTTATAAGATATATATATATTTTTTTTTTATATTTTTTATTGTTTATTTAATTTTGTGCTTAACAAATTGTCATTTTTCATATATTGCAATTCTGTTTTGCTATTGTTTGTGTTCAGACTTTAGTTAACCTTTTCTTTTGCTGTGTTTAGCATGCATTTCAGTTGAAGTTGTCGAGTTTCATATATTTTATTACTTGTTTCATATTTCATGTCAGGGGTTTTAGGTCACCACAAATGAGAGGGCATCTGTTTCCACCTTTCCACAGACCTTGGGCGCTAAATCTGTTTCTTTTACATATGTACAGTACTTAGTTGCATAAAGAAACCCTATAAGGGTATCTGCAGATCCGCAGCCAGAGTGAGACTTGCTTAATTTGGGGGAAAAAAAAATTACCCTGACTATATGTCAAATATTTGTGCTAATCTTTTTCAGCATGGTGAGTGGTTGGGATTCTGTAATGAGTGTAAAAATTCTGTTTGTGGTATCCCAGGTTCGAATACCAGGAGGATCACATGCTTTCATTAATTTCATTGGGAGGTGTTTGGTGATGAGAGTTAAATTAATTAATACATAAATGGCACCCAATATGGCATAAGTTGACTATAACGTCGTATGTGTGTGTTGGGGGGAGGGTTGTAGTAGAATTAGGATAGAATCAGGTTACTAATTGCCGACTTGCGAGTTTCGTTGTATAAGGAAGTTGGAACTATAGACAACAATATTTAACAGAATTTACAGCTAAAATACGGTCATAGTACATATATAAAACCTAATTCAACATATCATTTATCCATCAGAAATGTACATTATTCTTGCATTTCTGTTTAATATCGATGTTCATGACTCCAACTTCCTTATAGCCTGAAACTCGCAAGTGGTCAATTGTACCTATTTAGATTGTAAAGCTAATTTGGAACGCTTCCAATTAAAACTTCAGGAGTTAACTTTTACAGCTCCTCTATCGAATCTGTTTTCATTGCTACTTACTAGTATTTCATCTATCTATCTATATTCTCAGGCCCAATCCCCATTTTTCCTATTTTTATTTTATTCTATTTTATTATTATTTTATTTTTCTTGGGGCTGGCCGACTCAAGACAGAACAAGAACAGGGAAAACCCAAAACAACGATCAAACACAGATAAAACACAAATTCACACACATCTAGGTCACCCAGGAGAAGACCCAGAGACCAGGGTCGCTCCAGCACTCCCCCGGCCCCCGACCACCCGGAGAGGTTCCGATCTCGGCAGGCAGACATGCAGCGGAGCCGAAGCCACATGCCTGCCCACCACACTTCCAGGCGCACCCTTCATATTAATCGTCTCCCCGGGCCAGGCGCCTGATTGACTATTATCTAGTCCAACTTGCGCCCGACCCCTTCCCACATTTAAAAAAAAAAAAAAATCTATATCTATACAGTACAGTATACTCAGACACATAACCCATAGCTGGGTGTGATCCGACTCGAAACAGAGCCCGAACAGGGGGGGGGGGGGAAAAAAAAACAAAAAAAAAACAAAAAAAAAAAACAAAAAAAAAACACAACAACAACAACCACACACACACACACACACACACACACATATAAAGCATATAAAGAAGCTGGAGAAGGTTCAGAGAGCTGCAACTAGGATGATACCAGAACTGAGAGAATTACCATATGAGGAGAGATTAAAGAAATTAGATTTACCATCTTTAATGGATAGGAGGGAGAGAGGCGATATGATTATGATGTACAAATGTGTGAGAGGACTCGAAAAGGTGGACAAGAAGGGTTATATTGTGAAAGATAATGGTAGAACTAGGGGGCATAGATATAAACTAATGAAAGGAAGATGTAAAGGAGATGTGAGAAAGTATAGTTTCCCTTACAGAAGTATAAGTAAGTGGAATCAGTTGGAAGAGGAAGTGGTGTGTGCCAAAAACATTCATATTTTTAAGGCAAAGTTAGATAATTGTAACTCAGGAAGCGGGACAATACGAGCCTAAAAAGCTCAACTCCTGTATACTACAAATAGGTAAATACACACATCTAGGTTACCCAGGAGAAGACAGAGACCCAGGCCCATTTGGGGTCCCCAGCAGGATTCCCAAGTCTCAGACATTCCGGAGAGGTTCCGGTCTGAGCAGGTAAACACGCAGCGAAAAAAATAATAAATAAATTAAGAAAAAAAAAAAATAAAGCAGTACAGTATATGCCTGTATAGACAAAGAAAGGTATCATATCAATTCTTTGCAGTGGCATGTTTAGGTACTTTTTTGTTTTTAATTATTGTTGCTAATTTCTTTTCTTTGATTTACAGCATATATAGGCCTGTACAAGATGATAGGCCTGACCAAAATTGACAAAGGGTCTGGGTACGGGACTGATGACAAGAAGAAGGAGGAGTAACGTCAGCAGTGTGATTGGCAGTCTAGTGCCAGAATTAAGCTGCCTCGTACCACTGCTGGGACTCACACCACGCGCCGAGTTGCAACCCAGTCACAACGTGGGACTTTAACACACTACACTATGTTTCCACTACCTTTAGCTCATTAGTGCTTGAGTATGTGAACACTTGTATCTACACTATCCATTTATCCACTGATGCCAGAACTTTTATCTTTAGAATAGTCTGGATATGTGAACATTTGAAACTATCCATACCCGGTAGTTTAATGCAAACTTTTATCATCCCCCAATTGGAGTGTTTACTGGGTCACTAAAAGAAGTACAGTAATTGAATTGTAAAGTTTTATATACATTGACCCTAAACTGGGTTAATATGATAAAGCATATTAAACAACATACATTTTGTCCCTGTGAAAAAGGAAATATTTGCAGAAAGAGGATACAGTCAGGTCCTTTTAAGATAGCCTAATTAAACACTAAACTTTCTAAAGAAATTTAAGTAACGTTGCACTACATTAGGATAAATAAGAGTAAGAGTGTTGTATTGACTCGGCTTTTAGCATGCTGGCCTCCAAGCTTGTTAAGCATAGGCTGGTAGTTGGTCAAGTCTTACGGTGAGACCGGTACAATTGTGAATTTGACCTAATTTCTCATCCCTACCGTTGATGTCAGCGGAAATAGAGTGTAGTGTTTGAATCTCTCCACTTCTGACAAATGTGTTGAGCAGCTTGTCTTAGTTATTATTCTCTTCTTTTCCATCGACTGTAATTGTTTCTCGGCTTTGTTGGCATTAGGAGTGTACCGTATTGTACTGTAGTTGTAATTTGGAAGTACGGTAACTTCAATTTTTCTAGGACCCCTGTATTATAGCGTTGAGTGAACGTGCCGGTTTGCAGCTCTAGTAATTTTGAAAACTAACTTTTAGGACACTTTGATAAATTAGCCCTCTCAGTACGGCTGATGTTTACATTTTATTCCGACTAACGTCAGACAATTTTAATCGGTTTAGAAAAGGTCTTGAGGGATCAAAGGTATACAGGCCAGCTTGATCAACCTCTTGACTCCCACAGATCCTCCTTAAACTGAGTAACATAATCTAATGTTACCCAGAATGTAATATAAAGCACTTTGCCGTATTGATAGAGTTAAGTTTGTTTGTGTGGTTGCCATCTGATATAATTATCTTCTGTACAGATTATGTATGATGGTGATTGAAAGCTGTTAGTAAATTTTAGTTGCTCAAAATTGCCTTCTTTATTTATGTATTTTTTTATTTTTATTTTTTTGTATTAGCAATTCTTAGTTTAATATTTCTCTGATGTTTGTACATATTGTGAAAATGTACTGGATCTATTACGGGAAGATATTCTCATATAATTTTGTGAAGGGTTAATTTATTGGGCATGAGGACTAAATACATTTGCTCATCTGTATCTTAGAGGTATCAATCGCTTTAGCTCAGTAGAAGTTTACTATTATACTGTATCTGACCTTCAGGGTGTTGGCAAACAAGAAGAAATAGTTACTTAAATACTTGTAATTTGTTAATCCTTTTGATTATTATAAGAATAATAAAACGGTCTTTTGTTTCGGAACGCGTTATGCCACAATTAAGAGAAATGTGGCATTGTTCATATGCTGTATAAAATACAAAGTGGAAATGGCAGCAGGTAAAGCCTGTAATAATTTGTCACTGTGCTACTTGCAAAATCATAACTTTTCCAGAAGAGAAAGGTCTTATAACTGTCCCTTAAAAGAACCATAGAAATTCATCATTTAATGTTTACATTTCTGGCCTAAAACTTAAAAAATCTATGTATTCTTTTCCATCCTCCCTTTCCTTTTTACACGGAAATACATGTTCTTACGTTCAACAAAATATTTGTGATGCAAGATATTTATTTATTTATATTTTTTTTATTGTTGCCCTTATGATGTAGCAGTTTATACCCATTTAGTACATGTAAAGTACTGCAACAGGAAATACTACTGTATTTTAATAAATGAAAACAAAATACTATTGAGTTATATTTATGTTTAGGGCAGCCTCTTTTAGAATATGAATAAATGGCTGACTACAGAAGTGGCATAAAAAATAGGTATAATTTTTTATGTGCACCCGTTCTATGATAATAGCAGTACTGGACCACTGGTTCCTATCTTCAGAAAATTCCTGTGCTTGGTATGCTTCCAGCCAGGGCTCCACTGGGATAAATAAAATAGCAAAACAGTGGTGGGTCTGCTCCTTCAGTGTTCATGGTCATAATCCACTTAGTGGAAATGGCACTGTGGAGTAGGTCAGTCGGGGCATGTCTGGGAGCCTGGAGGCAGTTTCTGCCATGACCATCCCTTTTGGGGCGCTTCCTCTGGAAGCGGGGCGTCAGATTTGATGATGACTAGTACCAATACAGTACGCATATGGACAAAAGTGGTGTCCTACCTTCATTCAAAATATTTTCCTTGATTGGTTTAATACAAAAAGACTCTTAACACCTTACGAGCGGCCTAGGCGGTAATTTATATATACTGCCCAGCGGGGTGTTTTTACCCTATATAGGGTTGTTTACGTGATCATTTTCATGCCTAAATAAGACCCAGAGCGTACAAGTATCTATCCCTGAAAGGGCATAAACAGAGCATTCCAATGACACCCCAACCATCCTTGTATGACCGCTGGTTTTCTTGCAACGATCGCGCAACACGAGTGCAAAAACCATGTAATTAGGTAGTTTCCCTACATAATTCCCTGTGTAGCGAGTGCGTGAGGGTGGGATTCATGTCAGTAGGTCCGCCGCGGTGGTCTGGAGCAGTCATACGCTTGCTACTCTCCTCCCACCACTTATCTCTCTCTCAGCAACATTACGTGGTGAAAATGGCACACAACATAAGTTGTGAACCGCCACTTAGTCCATATTTATTTCACACGACATAAGTTGCGCGCCGCCAAAGAAGGGTTAAACCACACTGAACAAACCTTGAATATAGAGGGTTTGTTTGTCTGTTAAGCTCGGTTCACACATGCACGAATTAACGTCCCGTCCGTCCCCGACCCCTTAATTCGCCGTGCCTAGGCGGCGTCCTTTTTGTGCAGCATAAAATGGTCCATGTGGGTCGGGGCAACTGCCAGAAAACGTGTTATGTCGGGGACACCCACAGGACACACGGGAGCAGTCGTCGTCTAGACGCAGCCTGGCGGCGTTTAGACGACGATTAACGGGATGAGAATGGCGGCAAAAAAACTTTGGAATGGCCCCAGTGGCCACATGGGGCCTCCAGATTGATGCCGTCCTGCCTATTTTCTTGGTCGGGGACGGACGTGACGTTAATTAGTGCATGTGTGAACCGAGCTTTAAGGATATTATGTCACTTAAGTGATTAAATTAATGAGGTAGGGTGCGACTCTTTGACTGTGACTAAATTAATTATACTGAGTTTCAGTATAATATTGTTCGTAGATTGTAAAATATTGCATGCCAGCACTATTTTGTAAAGAAAACTTCTTGGGTAAATTGTTATTCAAGATGGATTAATAACACTCTAAATCATGGAAAATAGTGTATATTTTGATGATGTTAAATATAGAACATACTGGATGCGTCAATGGATGGTAGGTTGTGTGATGATAAGAAAGCTGCAATAAATAAGGGCCTTATTAAATTATTGTACAGTACAGACTTCTTGCCAACACCCCAGCAGGTTCAGTTTCACCAAGTCTAGTCCCAGTAGCCAATTTGTACGCAATGGTCTAAGTATTAAGCGATATCTGTAAAATAATTACCCACCCAAAATGGAGTACAGTAGTTAGAATGTATTTATCTCTAAATTATAACTTAACTCCCTGGACCCCAAGCGATATAATAAAAGTGCACTCCAGGACCAGCCACTTTTAATTTTTTTTTCCCCCTGAAAACAGTACTGTACACTCCAGGACCAGCCACTTATTTTTATTTTTTTCCTGAAAACACATGGGATGGGTTAGTAATGAAGGAAAAACAACATAAAACCACTCAGCTAGGTCATTTAGGGGGTCCTGGGAGGTGGGGGAAAGTCTCCACTATCATTGGGTGATGGGTAGGCGGTATACTGGCCTATCACTCCCGCGTGCGCCCACACGCACGCAGCTGGACATGAGGTTGCTAACCATCGGTATTGTTCCGTGGGATCCTAAAGTAGTTCTCATATAAATTTGAACCCTCTACTGTAGGTGCCATAGGAAGAGTAATTAAGGCGGTCACTGGTACTGTGGGTTACATACAAGGTGATGCATAATGTACGTCCCTGGGGTCGGAGGTGTTAACTATCATACATTTTGATACTGAATATATTAATGTAACTACTAATTCTGTGTGGGTTTTATCTTAGCTGATTTTGTGTACTAATTGGACCAGCACACAGGAATTGGCCAGTCTATCATAATGTTTAACAATAATGTCTGATCATAGAGGCTTGGCCAGTTACGGTGATGGATCACCAGAGTTGCATGGAGAGAAAGATCAGTATTTCTGGATAGTGGGAAAGGTTTATGAACAAAATTATTATTATTTATTTTTAACAGATCTTGAATTATGAAAGAGAACATTAAGTATTTAAATCTGATACACAAGTTTGGACCAGCCATATCTGGCTCAGGGTAGGCTAAGGTGGAAACATTATATTGCAAATCCTAGCCCATGCTGTTTGAAAAGTTTATGATCAGAAATATTTATACATACAGTATATATATTTTTTAAAGTGTAGTTGGATGAAATATATAAATTATTTTAGAAATACTACTTTCCAAAGCTATTTCAATGCTTAATATTTCATAGGATAAGAGTGAATATTTAATTATCTCTTTCTTGGGTTTACTTTCTAAGCTTGATTATAGCAAGTGTAGTTTGAAAAATAGTCTAAAGAAATTGAACAATGGAAAATCTCAAATTGCAAAGATAATGCTCATTTGATTATAAGGTGAACTGTTGGAAGAATTATACTTGGTTAAACTCTACCTTGAAACCTCCACAACAGTTTTATATCCTTTAGAGAAGCTAACTTTTTTTATAAATTATTTGAGTGAACCACTATGTAAGCGTAATGCAGTTGACAGGTGTACATACAAACAACAAATTTACCGTAGTGCTAGTTCCTATGTAAGCACCATGTACTGTATACTGTACTTCATATTCTCAGTTGATTTTTGCAGTGTTTATATTATAATTTTGTGACCTTCACTAAAGCACGTGGCTTGTTGACTGTATCCAAGGTATGAACCATGAACCAATCCAGTCATCCACATAGATTATATAAAGCGAGATGTACATCCAGGTTCAGAAATTCTGTGACAACATTGATGTAATAGTGTGTTAATTACAGAGAAAACATATTAATCTGACAAATTTAAGAGCAAGAAGATAAATGTGTATTCTATTTTTTATTAATTTCACCACACCAAACACCTCCAATGAAATTAATGAACGCATATATATGTGATCCACCAGGATTCGAACCCGCGTTATCACACACAGATTTTTAGACACCTTAACCATTACACCACCAAGAATTGTCAAAAAAAAAAAAAAAAAATCATAGTACTAAGGTTATCTAGATTGTCAGCTACCTATTGATTTCGCTGTACTGTAGTCTAAATTGATTGTTTGTAAAAATTCTTATTCACAAACTGGCATTTTTATGTTACTTTCACTTTTCCCTGACAGTCATCATGTGTTTATAATAGCCTGTATAATATTTGTTTCACATAGAAATGTCAAGTTAATGTCCCTCTGTCTACATTTTACACAATTAATTAAGGTTTTCAGGAACTACTGAATTTGGTTGTATATGTTAACAGGTATATATATTGTGTGCCATTACCTGCAGTGTGTTATTAATATAATGTGGCCTCCAGGAATGTAGAACTTGCATAATAACAGTATTTTATGTTTACTGAACTTTTCTTTCTGATGATTTGCAAAAAAAAAAAAAAAAAAAAAAAAAAAACCCTACTAAGTAATAAGTTAGCTAGGTATTATTTGTATGTGTTGTGTATTATTTTCTGGGATAAAAATGAATAAAGAGCTTAGATATTTCTGTAATACAGTAATTATTTTCCACAAAAGTTGTTTCATTTCTTAATTTATTGAATTTATAAGATGATTTTCTGTTTCTTTTGTAGCTGTAAGTGCTTTCATTGGTAGCATTCTGATTTTACCAGTTGAGTAGATCTTTGGGAAGCCAGAGTATTATACAGTCAGGCCAAAAAGTCCAGTTCTGGTACTAATTTTGTCATTTCAACTTTTCTCTAGGAAAGCAAAGTAAATAGTCTTTAACACAAGTGAACAAAAGCTTTATATTCAGTCAAGGTTGTTTTGTTAAAGCATAACATTTTTCTTATCTGGACAAAAATACAGTTGAAAGATGTGAAGGTGGGACATGGCTCTGAACTGGGAGGGCCTTGCATTTATACACCCATCTTCACAAGTGCTTGTGAATACAGTAGATGAGTGATAACACGGTCGTTGGGAGAGGGGATGGGTGCCAGTTGGATTAGATAATAGTCCGTCAGGTGCCTGGCCCGGAGAGCCGGTGTATATGAAGGGTCATGCCTGGATGTGAGGTGGGCAGGCATTGTGGTGTGCTCCACTGCGTGTGCCTGCTGAGACCGGAACCTCTCCGGGAGGTCTGGGGCCGGGGGAGTGCTGGAGGCCCTTAGTGATCCTTGGTCTCTGGGTCTTCTCCTGGGCGACCTAGATGTGTGTGAATTTATATATATATTTTTTTTATGTTGTGTTATGTTCTCCCTGTTTGGGCTCTGACTCAAGTCGGCCACCCCCAGCTATGGGGTATGTGCCTGAGTATATACATACATAAATCTTCACAAGTACTTGATTATGACTTGTTAGTATTCAAGCACACACTTGTGTTAAACCTGGTGATTTTACGGACTATAGCTGGAAATATATGAAAGCTAATGTATTTATGCTGTACTGAACTATATACTTGTTAGAAAATTCAACAGATAAATTATTTAATATAGATGGGACCTTATTTTATTTCAAGTTGTTGTTGTTGTTGTTCCCTAAGCTGCCTGGCCGAACAGCCCCGAGTCCTTAAGGAAGGCCATGACCACGGTCGGGCTTTCCCACAGAGCTCTCAAAGAGTGTAAATTGTGTTCTTGGCGTAAGTTGGAATATATTTTTTAAATAAATGGCAAGATTGACTAAGCTAGATATGTTTATATTACAACTATCAAAGTTGTTGCACAATGTCCTTCATTCTCCTCTATTTCAATTGGTCTAACATAACAATTTTACTTATTTTGGGAAAGATCTCTCATGCTGAAGTGGTCAAGAAACTGCACCACCCCCAATGGACAATTTGTGTATTGATAAATGGTAGAAAGCAGTTTGTTAATATCAATACAAATAATATAGGAAAGGAATGTTTTGCATTGGTAGAATAGAATATTGTGCTTGATTTTTTTTATTGCAGATACATATGGGTTCAGTGTGGAGTTTATTGTAGAGTTATATAATATATCCATTGAATTACACTCAACCCTTAGTTATCGCGCCTAATGGGTGCTGTTAACGCATGCATTAGCCGAAAAATGTAATAGCTGAACTGAAGAACAAATGGGAATAATAATAATTGGTGCTTGGGCGCCCAGGTTGGCCACATCTTTTGCGTGTTTTGGACACTTTTTGCCTAATTTTTAAAACCTGTGTCAAATTTCCTCTATTCGACGATTCTTAAAGGCAATACACCTCTATGACAAACTTTACCAGCCACTACACAACAGTCCTGCTACTGGCTATAGCGTCCTCCGCATCATCACCTTTACCTAATTGTCATCCTGTCCTTTGACGTTTTGCTTCATCAATTTTAGTCGATCTTTACACACATCTTTGTAACCAGCCTTATGAGGGCCCTGGCCCAGTACGCCGATTGAAATACTGTAGTTCTTTTTCTCTTGCCTATTTTTTTCCACCTAATAATGTTGTATATAACAACATAATATGCATTGTGATATTACAGGGGGCTAGGAATCCTCCTACCCTTATATAATTCTCAATTAATATAGTAACAAAATCCATCACATTTACCTTTTTGAGTATGAAGGGAGGCTTCGGTGGTCTGGTGGATTCCGAGACTAGGTATGGACGTAATGACCACTTTCAGCCCTCTTAACTGGTCCAGGCATTCAGGCCTTTGTTATAAAAAAAAACTATTCTCACAGCTATCCCCTCACTGCCTGTGGGAACCGGAAACACTGAACAAAAGGCGAAAAGTGGCGGTCAGTCACAGCATGGACTATCAGACTATGGAGTGAATCCCTAACTCGCTCGGTGACGTATCTCCCGGGGTTTACAAATTGGATTTTATGCCCCGTTCTGGGTGCGTGATAGCTTGTATTTGACAGCTTTTTAGGTGACCGCGATAGCCTTTAAACGATATAGCAGAAAATGCTTTAGCTGAGGGTTGAGTGTAAAAAAGCCACACTATTGTAATAGTCATTGTACATTTTGATGCAGCTTAAAACACAAAGTAGCCTACAGTCAAGGAGCACAACTACTGTAATAATGAAGATTCTGTGAGTTTGTGTGATGTGTAAATTGCATTGCAACACAATTACTTCTGTGAAACTTCACTGATTCAAAATTATTATGAGTTTGAAATAGTAATTACAACTTGATATATACAAGATCCTAAAATATTTTCTTTATCATAATTAATTCTGCAATTCAGATATTTTAAAAGCCAAATTGTAGTAAATGTTCATATGGTAGGCTTACAAGTCAAAAGTTTGCCCTTTACATATGTTAAGAAATTAGTAATATTTTTATTTTTTTATAGTTGAAGATATAATAGTGTGGTGAATGTCATAAAACCTTCATCACATTGTTGAAACCAAGGTCCAAGATTATAGAAAATATAAAGTAAAACTTACAAAACAAACAAACCAAACAGGAACACAAAAGAAAAGTGAACTCCAGACTCTTGATTTGAATATTATAAATATAGTACAGTAGTTTCAAGATTATTTTGGAAGTTTAAGTACAATATATACTGTACTAATATAATATACAGTACACGCTTTGAACAAATGAGTCTAGTCATTAGATAATGTAGACAAATCTTATTTTCTGAGATCTTGGCTAGCAGGGGTCATATTATTAGTTAAATATAGCTCTTCACTTTTATAATAATATCAGGTGAAGGTTGAATAACATGAAAACTGTAAATAAATGTAGTCTTTGAAGTCAACAACTTCAATAAGTTTATTCCTCATTTAATCAAGATATATAGGCTAATAGATTATTTTCTGAAAAATCTGAAAATAAAGTGTTGGAAGGTAGTGATTGCACTAGATAGAGGGTAGAATAGCCAATTTATACTTGGTGGTTCAATTAGTACAGTATACAAAATTAATAAAAGTACTACCCACCATAAAATTGTAGATTGTTAACTAATTCATAATGTTTAAAAGCTAAGGAACATATTTTGATAACAAATTTATTCATTGAGCTCTTCCAAAACTTGGCTTGGTGTCAACACAGGTAAGGTGCCTGACTGGCGAGCTAACTCCGCAGAAGTGTTGCGGATTTGAGTCTCTGAGTAGAGAAGATGCCACAAAATTACTACCCACCCACCCAGTTAGCGGCCAGGTCAACCACTGAATCCGGCAGGCCAATTAGAACCTGCTCTTCCCAAATGGAATACATAGTAGTTGTATAAATAATGTTATTGATATCTCTTACTAACTGGACCACCTCATATACATTGGCTATAAGTGTACCTTACTGTAGACAATTTTGGATATAAAGTAATGGGGACATTTTTAGTTCTATAGTTTGCTACTGCTTTATTTAAATTTATCTAAGAGCACAGAAAGTTTCTTCAGTGCAAATTGAGTACATATACCTCCTCTACGACAGTACAATTCCATTTCATACTGGACTTAGTACAGAAATATGTAACTCCTTGCATCTTTAACCGCATAGATTTCTTGTACAGTTCTATCTAATATCTTGCTTGAGGTAACTAATACTGTAGAGATGTTGTGTTCATGAATCGGACATAATGAGGTTATGCTGTTAAGGATTGTCCTATAGGACTATATAATTTTGTTTTGTGTGTCAAAGTTGAACATAATAAAGTCTTATCTATCTATCTATTACCTGACACAGTGATCCCCGAAGGGGTGGCCAACATAATAAAGTGCTGGAAGGAAATTATTTTACTTTTTCCATGTGTAGGCCTACATGATGTAGATGTAACACAAGGAATTTCCGTTTGGGGTCGTCAACTCTCTTCTATGACTTGTAAAGTCAAGTCGAACAAAAGAAGTACATGTAAGGGAATTTTGGTGTTAATTTTTGTCAATAAACATTACGCTATTCATAGTGCAGTTGAGTCTGAGTACATGATTAAATTGATATCGATAAATGGATATTAATCGTAGTCATGTACTCAATCTTTAACCGTTTTGATGGTAGCCTATACTGCTTAAAGCATGTAAGTTCTGTATGTGGCGTCCTGGGTTTGAATCCCCTGAGGATCATATGCTTTCATTAATTCCTTTGGGAGTTATTGGTGTTAAGAACGATATTCGTTAATGTATATTTTATTTGGACAAGTTAAAGATGTACTGTAAAGAAGTGTCAGCTTTGTATTTTTCCTTGTAACTGTACTGTACTCACATCAGATATAACCAGAGAATTATACCAACTTCTCTGTAGTAGCCACCATGTTACTCACTTTGGCATTATGATCCATCACATATTTCAAGCAATGTATAAACAAAACCTTTACTTGTGTATACCTGCCAACAGAATTAGCTGGTAGAGAACTTCTTTTAAATGTTTGTATTAAAACTATTTATGATTATAGGAATGGGCCAAATGGCAAGCAACATGTACTAATTTTGCTTAATCCTTGGATAGTCAATGTTTTTGTTTGCCAGTGAAATGGTAATTTATAGAAGACTCAACATAATTTAAATGAACTCTGAGACGGCTAGATGTGTGGGCAACTGTACATAGGCTTATGGGGTTTATTTATTTATACCATAAGCAGCTTAGGTCAATACTGGAAGGAAGTAAAGCATATTAAAAAGTTACTGAACATTGTGTCTATAGGTGGCCAAATTCTCCTTAACAGATGGCTCTTGGTACAGACATGCTCAAAAGGCATGTCCCTCCTTCACAAAGTCCACTATATTTCCTCCTGTTATAAGAAAACAAATTTTTTTCAAACAAAACACAACATAGTTTGAATATACATCCTCTTTTCATGTATTATTTTTTGTTCTTATACATTGGAGAGAAGTTAAAGATTATGGAGGTAAGACAAGAACTATGAGCCTGACTGTAGAATTAGGCTTAATGTGATGGGGGGCCCCCTTCAGCCAAAGGTTGTGAAGAATCGGTGACCACAGGCAGCCCACAGTAGCTCTTGTTTGATCATTTCTCAGAACACTTACATTACATCTATTATATAACACAACTTGTGTTTCTTGTAACTGTAAATATTTTATACAGAATAAAATTTCCACATTGTTGCCCAATTCTGTGTTTTTATAAGTCCTTTAACCTTGTGACAAAATACACTTGTCATGCATTACAAAATAGTAATGACTTAAAGTTTTACCTCCCTGGGTATAAGCATAATCCCTCTGTATAAACTGCGTGTTGTATAAGGCGTCTAAAAGGGGTCGTGTGCTTGAATTGGCGATCCTCCCCTGTGAAAAGACAGCAAGCTAAAACAAAAAGAAAATGAATGAATTGCCTCAGAGTAGGACGGATACAAGATGATCGTACAAAGGACTTCTTTCGGCAAGAAATTTGGAATGTTAGAGGCATAAATGATGATACAACAATGAGAGGTTCTAGGAGTGTTAGGAAATGCAGAGCTGGATAAAAATAATAATTGCAAGACTTGCGTGTAACCATTAAGTAACGCAGCCAATATTGTTAAAACATTAACCTAACTAATGTTTTTTTTATCGTGTAGCGTATCTAATTTCTTATTGCTAACCCAAAACCCTTTATGGTTGAAATATAATATCCTAAAATTTATTTTGTAAAATATCCGATTTCTTTCTTTTACTTCGAATGGTATGTATCACAGTATGTATGTATGTACTCAGGCCCATTCCCCATTTGTTCCTGTTTTTTCTTTTCTTCAGGGGGTGGCCGAATCGAGACAGAGCCCGAATAGGGACAACACAACACAACAGAAAACAATGAACACACAAAAACAAAACACAAATTCACACACATCTAGGTCACCCAGGAGAAGACCCAGAGACCAGGGATCACCAAGGTCCCTCGAATGGTAGGCTATAGGCTACAGGTACTGGATTTTTTTTTTTTTTTTTTTTTTTTAAGGAGACAATGAACGGAGGAAGGAAAAACACAGATAAAAGAAAAAGGTCCATGTGCCTAAAGGCATCCTCCATTCATAAAATGTTTGTAACAACTGGATTTAAACATTTGTAGATTGTAAGTTTGTGGAAAGCAATTCGAGGGAAGTGAATTCCAAAGAGTAGTAGCTCTGGGGATAAATGAATTCTGATAAGCAGAAGTTCTGCATTGTGGAGGAGAAAGTGTAAATTCATGGGCGCTCTCAGCTGCCCTAGTTCTACGGGGAAAGATGTGGAGAGGCGGCACAATTGAAGCAAGTTCCTCGGAACAATTGCTGTGAAAATATCTGTAGAATAATGCAAGGGATGCAACGTTTCTTCGTATGGATAATGTAGGAAGGTCCTGTGTGATTGCAGGGTTATTGATTAATCTAATAGCTTTATTTGAATTTTGTCCAACTGCCTCAATGCAACCACTCCACTTCCACCCCACAGAGGTGAACAGTAATCCATCTGAGAACGCACATGACTTTTATATATTACGGCCAACTGCTCGTCAGTGAAGAATTCTCGAACTCTGTACAGGAGTCCCAGTTTTTTAGAGGCATTCTTAGCAATGCTTCTAACATAATGTGTCCAGCTCAAGTTAGTAGTTAATGTTACACCGAGAATGTCAATACTAGGGGAAGTGGGAATATTTACATCATTAAAAAATATATGGGAGTCAGTGAGATTCTGTCGGTTAGAAAATTGAATGTACTTGGTTTTCTGTGCATTAAAGGAAACTAGATTCTTTTGTCCCCATCCATTAATTCTAGAAAGGTCCTGGTTCAGAGAAATTGCAGTGTTTATTTTTGAATTTATAAGATCGGGTTGGGTGAAAGAATTGGTAAATGTGAAGGAACTGTGGAGTGTTGAGTCATCTGCGTAGGAATGTATTGGATTATGAGTGGTAGATATGAGATCATTGATATGAATGAGGAACAGAATTGGGGCCAAAACTGATACCTGGGGAACACCAGCATTTATTGAGTGAAATTGAGAATAAAGGCCATCTACCATTACACGTATTTTTCTGTTATGAAGATAAGAAGAAATTAGTGGAACTAATGATGCAAGGCCGTAGTGTGACATCTTCGACAATAAGGATTGATGCCAGACTCTATCAAATGCCTTTGATATATCCAGTGCTATTGTATGTGTTTCACCATGTTGGTCTGTAGCTTGGTTGATTTGATGCGTAAGAAGGCAAAGCATGTCTGCAGTTGATCGACATCGTCTAAAACCATATTGCCTATCACTGATTAATTTATTATTCTCAAGATGCTTAATTATGTGATTATTTAATATAATTTCAAAGACTTTACCAAGAGTGGAAGTTATAGCTATTGGTCTGTAGTTTGATGGATCTGAAGAGGCACCTTTTTTAGGAACTGGATGGATGTTTGCTTCTTTCCAGGGCACTGGGAAGCATGAGGTATGAGTACAAAGACGGAAAAAATTTGCCAATACAGGAGCGAGCACCAAGGAGCAATTCTTAAGTACTATTGGAGGAATTTCATCTGGACCAGGAGCCTTATCTACTGAGAGATTCTGCAAAATAGTTTTGACATGTCTGGTGTGGATCTTAAGTGAGGGAATTTCAGGCGAATTAAAATTAAGTACAGGGACATCTTGATTTATTTCATCTAAGGTCGAGTTGGTGGAGAAAATATCCGCAAGAAGGTTAGCTTTACCTCGTGGGTCACTTACAAGATTGCCAGTCGGAGATTTTAATGGTGGAATGGATGAAGCAGTAGTGAAGTTGGATTTAAATGAGTTAAGAGTAGACCAAAATATTTTGTTATCATTTGGATTATTTAGAAGTTTATTTGCCTGCTTGTGGAGAAAGTTTGATTTAGTTAGGTTTAATACAGTTTTGGCATGATTTCTGATGTTTCTAAAGTAATTAAAGGCTTCATGTGTTTTTGATCTTGTGTATGCATTGTAGGCTATTGCTTATTGTTCAGTTACTCTAGCACAATTATGGTCAAACCATTTAGGTGAATTAGATCTTTTACTGTACTTTTGATGAGGAATAAGAGTTTCCATTCCAATTTTTACAAAATCTTGTATGTGGCTCAAGGTGGAGTGTGCATCATTAGAAAAGAAAGAGGTCCAGGGAATATCAATAAAGAAACCTTGAAGACCCTCCCAGTCTGCCCTATTGTAATGCCATTTAGTCACCAAAACAGGTTCAGAGTGGGAAGGTGTGGTAGGTGATAGACAGGTGGCCTGTATCAGACAGTGATCAGAAGATCAGATGATTAATGTATAATCTACATGGACCCTCTATTTTATGACAGATGACCCTCGCCTACAGTATTATTAATATAATGTAGATGATAATTAGTTATATATATATATATATATATATATATACCGGTATATGTGAGAGAAAAAGAGAGAGAGAGAACGAGCTGTGGTAAGGGGTCCCTGGGGCGCCCTCGTGTCCAGTGGTGGAGGGTTGACTGCGGTGGGAGGTGGGGCGGGTGGGGGTGGTCAGAGGGTGGTCAAGGGGGCGACAAAACTGGCACCAGGACCAACCCAACACTTCTGTCACACACACTAAATCAAACAACACTACATTTCCTCCCATCCTTTTTAGTTCTTCTCATAGTCCTTCTTTCTCATCTGTCCTCCCTTTGTACTAACTGGAGCTAGACTCATCATTTCCTCTTCCTTCCCCTTATCTTCCTGCTTAATTTTCTTTTTCCATTTCCTCATATTCCCTTTTCCTTGTCTTTTCTCCCTGTGTCCTAACTCGAGCTAGACCAAGGCCACCTCTACACTACACCTACTCTTTCCATTTTATCTCCATTTCTTTTTCCTTCTTGCTTCTTTTCTCCTTTTCTTTCTCTCACACGAACTCAAACAAAACTCACCATTCCCTCTCGTCTTTCCCGTTCTCTTCTTCTTCCTGCTGCCTCTCCAATTTATCTTTCCTTCCTTTTCCCTTTGTCCTCTGCTTTGCTTCTCTTCCTCCATCCCAATTTTGTCCTGTGTTGCGGTGAGAGGTCGTCCTCAAGTCCAGGGTCAGGGGGGCGACAAAACTGGCACCCGCACCAACCCAACGCACTTCCGTCAGTCACATTACAGCACTCGACGAGATTTTCTCTTTCTTCTTGCTAATTTATCTCCTATTTCTTCTTCCCCTTAACTCTTGTTTTCCTCCTGCTTTCCTAACTTCGACTCTCTACTATAGCTACAAATACTACTACTATTAATTACACTACTACCACCACCACCACTACTACTACTACTACTACTACTACTAGGCATACTACTATTATTATTATTATTATTACTAAATATAACTAATAATATTACTAACTATTACAACTAGTAATAGTATAGTAATAGTAGTGTATTTGATTTTAAATTTGATTATTTTTATTTTATCTCTTATTCTAGAGGCGGGAGAGGATCGGATTGATAAAATAAATAATAATACAAACATAGTAATAAAATGATCTTGTAAACTTGAAAATAATGTTTATGTTTGATAGAGAATAGTTTCTCAATTTTCCTATCGGTGCTGAATCTTACTCACACAGCTCCTCCACCCTAAAGTACTGTGATATAAATAGAGCAGACATGAGATGAGAATGCCAGGGATAAGGGGAGTAGAGCCCATAATAATATATTGAAAAGTATCACTAAGTTAAAGTAATGTGGAATGAATTCATCATAAACTTAATCATCGTGGGATATGTGGATATAAAAGTTACGGAAGCAACACTTGGTGGTGACTATGACAACCAGGAGTAGGCCTACCACATAAAAATGTTATATATATTATATATATATATATATATAATATATATATAATATATATCTATATATATATATATATATATATATATATATATATATATATATATATATATATATATATATTATATATATATATTATATATATATATATATATATATATATATATATATACAAGAGAGAGAGAGAGACAGGAGTGCGCGCATGTGCGAGTTTAATGGTAAAAGATAAACATTTTAACTTCTCGGGCATGCCATGAGAATCTCTATGGGGGAAGGGGGGTCATCTGCGAACAATGTTATGGTTTTAGAAGGCCTCTTAAATTTACGGGACCACCTGAGCTCGTGTAGGTCGCCAGGTATGTTACAGACCACACCTGCTGGTAGTTGTGCACGCGCGCGTTTGTGTGCGTACTTGCTTGCTTCCTACCTTACGTGTATTTGTATACATAATTAAACTAAATGTTGGTCTTCTATGCGAGCGTATTAACGTGTGAATGTATGGTACACGCAAGAAAACCATACAACAAATCTATAGTGATATATGGAAGGAGTAACACCACAATGAGGAAGGAACAAGGAAATCCGTGGATATAGCCTATGAGGGTGAGAAAATAAAAGTAGATCTGACATAATCTGAAACTAAGAGTACAGATAATAGGGTATTAAGGCAGAAATGTTAAGACTGTAGATACACATCTCTGGCTATTTATAGAACGTAGACTATAACCAGGGATATAAGGAAGAACTTTTCTTCTCTTATCATGACATATCTTAAGTCGACACTAGTTCATGCAATTATTGACTTTAATGTCGCCAACCGCTCAGGAAAATCGTCATAAAACACTAAACTTCCACAGCATCCTAATATTATTAAAGACATATAGCTTGATGGTAATGACATGGGTAGTGTTGTTATGAAGGTATACTGGTAATTTTTAAGACAGGTAGAGATTTTATTGCATAGGCGATATTATTTTGTTTATGTGATTCCGTAACACAATAGACGACCTTCAACAATATCCGCCCGAGTTAGTAAAAGGGCTATAGACAAAACTTTTCTTTCACTATGAGCTGTTCGATTCTACCGCGTCAATATTCATTCTCTTTCTAATTTACATCAACGACATAGATGAGGGTCTCACCTGTACAATCTCAAAATTTGCTGACGATACAAAAATTGCAAATAGCGTACTCTCAAAAGAACAAGTTGACGATATGCAACACAATCTAGATAAGTTGTAATGTTGGGCCCAAATTTGGCAAATGAGTTTCAATGCGGATAAATGTAAAGTACTAGGCTACATATCGGATACCAAAATGGGAAAGCAAACTATTTGATGAATGGCACTCAGCTTAAGAATGTAAACAGAGAAACCGATCTGGGAGTAACAATATTGAGTAACCTAAAACCGAGACAACAATGTTCAGAAGTTGTTAAGAAGGCAAACAAAATAATTGGCTTTATAGGCAGGTCATTTGAGCATAAATCCAAAGACGTTATCCTAACCCTTTACAATTCCTTAGTCCGCCCTCTTCTGGAATACTGCGTTCAATCCTGGTGCCCTTATTACCAAAAAGATATAGACAAGCTAGAACGAGTTCAACGTAGAGTTACCAAAATGATACCTAGCCTAAAGAACAAACCATACGAGAAGCGTCTTAGAGAATTAAATCTATTTCCTTCAACCCAGCGCAGATTAAGAGGCGACTTAATTCAAGTGTTCAAAATCATCAAAGGCATCGACAATATGAACTGTAGTAAGTACTTCACTATCGACCAATCTAATTACACGCGGGGAAACGGTTGCAACATTATTGGTAAATCATTTAACTCACACGAAGCTAAGAATTTCTTCTTCAATCGAGTTGTCAACTTATGGAATGGGCTTCCCCGAGATGTTATAGACTGCAGCACCGTTGATTCATTTAAACTTCGCCTAGACAAATATCTCTCATCAAACCCGCGACTGACTGCGTTTGTAAATGAATAACTTTATTTTATCCTCCCCTCAGTTACTAACCCATCTGTCCCCTACTAACTTCCTAATCCTGCCACGGACATTAGTTCCAGGGCAGTAGTTCCCTTTCCAATGTTCCCTTACCCATTCTAAGCCACTGTTTGGACACTTGATCCTCACTTTTTTGGAGGACAAGCAGCCTAGAAGGGTCACTAGACCTGTTGTTGCTTGATTTCCTTTGTACTCCTTTGTACTATTTCGCCCCCCATCTGTTTTTTGTTGTTGTTTTGTTTTACCTCGTCCTCGCACTCCGTCTTTAAAGCTTCATACCCTCTTTACTTAATAATCACTATCATCATATTCATCTCACTAACCACCACCACAGCCGTATGAATGGAAATATGCAGGACTATTAACGTAGGCAACGATGCGATTTGTAAATCATTCGCCACTCGCAAAATTCCCTCGTACAAGTCAGTCTCTCTCTCTCTCTCTGTTCTATTTTTTCCCCCTAGACCAGCAAGAGAGCCTCCTAGATAGTATGGGCAGTTGGGGCGCCAAGCCGTCTGTGCGTTCTCTAGATATTATCGCTTAGGGCAAGAGAGAGAGAGAGAAGGGGGGGGGGGGTAGCGGAAAAGGGGGCGGAAGGCGAAGGGAGACTAGATAGGAGAGAGAGAGAGAGAGAGAGAGAGAGAGAGAGAGAGAGAGAGAGAGAGAGAGAGAGAGAGAGAGAGAAAGAGAGAGAGAGAGAGAGAGAGTGATCTAACTGCCTCCTAAATTCCTCATTAAGCATTTTGTCTTGCAGTTTGGCTCCTCACATCCATCTCATAGATATTTAACAAAAGTAAAAAAATAATTATGTGGGCTAGATATAAATTACTCAATGTGGGGCTTACGCCATAGCTGCATTCGCCCTTTGAATCCACTCCTGGGGGTCTTTCTACATGAGGTCCCAGGCCACGACTCAGTCCATCCCAAATAGTTTCTGACATGATTGTTTGACTTTCCTCAGGCACGAGTCACGTGACATCATAACAATATTGCTAATAATAATATTAGGTCTTTTATTAAGCGCCAGTTTTTCATCCTTCGAGAAATTCACTTGCGCTGGAAACGCTTTACTACAGACATAAATCCCAGAAGGAGGGTTATAAATGTTTGCTAATTCCAGGTTCCTCTTTACTGCTAGGTGAACAGAGGCATTGGGTGTGAAGAAACTGCCCAAATACCTCCTCCTGCCCGGGCTCAAACTATGGTTATCTCTTGGTTGTTAGCCATGCGTGCTACTGACTACACTATAGACCAATAATCACTAATATAATTTAACTTTCAAACAACATCTCTTAGATTATATACCATGCATAAAGATGAATACGTTTTGAGAAATATATAGCTAATAAATAGATGGAGAAACATACATATACACACAGATACAGAAACAATGATATGACACAACGAATCTATCTGCAACATTGCAGATAGGAGTCGGGGTGGGGGGAGGGGGGCGGTCAAAGGGGCCAGACGGGTACGAAAATACAGAAGGGGGTGGGGGGCATGTAGGGGGCGTGGTATTATCCTGTCAAGGTGTGAGTGTTGTGTCTAGTGCTGTCCACCCAACACATTCTCTATCATCTATAATTCTATATCATTCACTACAAGACTCATCCATCTATTTATAACATTAACTAATTAGGTATTTACTATTACCGCTCAACTAGTTCACTCCATGTGTATCCGTTTGGTCTAAAAGTCCTTAATTTAATGATAAATATCTTCTGGTAACAACTACTCGTAGGATAATAATGAGAACTATTGAACAGATTACAAGAGTGGAACGTGTAAGCAATATCTGCGTCTCCTTGAGCTTAAGGGGATAGTGGCAATTTTTTCGGCCTATTTATATATATATGAATTAATTTTCAAGTTTCCTCGCTAGACCTCCATCAAGCTTTAAAAACACCAGCTCAAGACCCTCCTTCAAGATAAATTTGTACATTTTTCGATAGAAAAATATTCCAGCCGAAGGCCGAATCCTCCTAGATTACAGGCTCACTATCGTTCGCCAGGAAAATGAAATGAAATGAAAAGTCTTAATATTGAAAAAGAAATGGGGCGTAAAGTCTTAAAATCGCCAAACTAATGGGCCGTACGTCTTAAAATCTGAAAACTAATGGGACTAAATATGAAGAAGAAGGGGGACCAGAAAAACGACCCATCTCCCCTTAACAAGGCTGGGCATACAATTTTATCAAATAGCAATATTTAACTGCAAAATTCCTTTTTATCCTAGCCAACAAGTAGAAAACTGAAAATAATCTTACCCCAAGAACAAGCAGAAGTCCAAGAGAAAGAAAAGCATATTGCATCAATCACCAAACCAAATCTGAAACCAAGAGAAAAATATAGTAATCAGCCTAAGAGTGCAAGTACCTGAGGGTTTATAAGGCATACATTTGTAGATAATATCTCCAAGTCGTTAGTCAGTTTTAGACTAATCATAAATATCAGACCATCTATAAATACACAGTAAAGATGTATAATATGTTTATCGGTTTGTGATCTTCTAACGCCCAAACTCCTGGGACTATGGAGATAAGAATTGGTATCGTTATTCACGGGATCCCTTGATTGTTAATATTTCACTACACCAAATTTACTCAAGCGGTATTGTCACCCTCGGTATGTGACGTCTCGGAATCGGGAATCGGAATCGGAATCTTTAACCTCACAGGGTGCGGGTACCTTTGCCAGTGAGTAAATAAGTATATGCCAAGATGCAAAATAATAGAACCAAATTTGCATAGGACCCAAAGTTCGTATTAGATATTTTGTAAATATATATCTAACCCTGCGAAGCTGGAGTGGTACGCTTGTAAGATGTTTATTCATTTTGTTTGTTATCCTGTCTGTTGGGTGGTGTGTCTGTTAGACCACTCTTCCTAGATGACCCGATTAATCTTCACGAAATTTGGTAGGTCACTGTAGGTGATGATCTTTACAAACAAGAACTTCAATCTTACTCCAAGGATAAAGTCACTATGAAGTTCTAAAAAACATTTTCTGAACTTTTGTTTTGCTCTTGATGACAAATTATAATACGTAGTGTCATTCCAAGTTGACATTACAATATCAGGCTAAAACAAAATAATTAAGGTTAGTCTTGGGTAGGTTAGGTAATATCATGATTGTTGATGGAGATAACTAAAAATTATTTGTATTGTTTTGGTTAGGTTACTTTAGGATTGGCTAGATTAGGAATGATTAGGCTAGGTCAAATGAGTTCAAATTGTCGAACTGGGTAAAGTTGAGCCACATACCCGATTTGGACTGAGTGGTAAAATTGAGGCTGAATTGCCGACTTGGCCTGAGTGGCTAATTTGAGCTGCGAGGTCACATTGGTCCGAGTAACTGAATTGGGTTGCAGGTCAACTTAGCTACAATGACTAAATAGAACCCACCGCTCAAATTGGACCGAGCGAGCAATTTGGGCTGAGAAGCCTAACTGGATTGAGTGGCCAATTTTGATAGAGTGCCCAATCTGGGCAAAGCTACCGACTTGGACCCAAATGGTCGTATCTGAGCCACCACTGACCACCCATCTCCTTCCTCCTTCATGTAAGTCTCTCTCAAAGATCTTTGCTGAATCCTACCAAAAAACTCATTATTATCTGGTCCAACAACAATAACTATAATAAGAAGCAGAATAATAATAAGAACAATAAAGAGTGAGCCGATGGTCTATATATCTTCCGCTCGCTTATACGACGTGGGTATCAAAGTCTATCTAAAGGGGAATACCAGTGCCAATTATAAGGTGCAACAAGACATGTCCCTCCTGACACTCTCATTGTTCATGCTGACACTGAGAGATGACCTATAGTCCTCACTGGCACTCCGGCTGTCTCTTTACTGGCACTAATATAACACTGTCAACCTCATCACCACTTTATTATTATCTACTTCAACGGCAATTGACGGTGGAGATTATTTTACCGTTGATTGGTTTCTGTCTGTTTGTATATTTGTTAATTGTCGGAGTCTCTCAAAAACTACGACTGGACGTGGGTGACATTTGATCATTAATCCATTCACAGGGTATCCGAAAGACAAACGAGACTTTCATTCAAAATTTGATAACCTTTCGTCCCCCTCACCTTATTACTTATGGTTACCCGAATTATCCACACACACACACACACATACACACTATGGTGATGATTGTGTGATTTGAAATAACAAATAAATATTCAATACATATCATTTGTTAAACCAATAATCAAGAGATTTACTTCCTGAATCTATAATCAGGGTTGTTGATTTTTTTTTATTTAAAAAAAACAAAAAAAACAAAGATTTATTTGATTTTTTTGATTTATTTGATTTTTTTTTTAAATATATGTATATATATATATTTGTTTGTAAATTTAAAAGCTATCAGTTATTTGTGTTACTACATAATGTACCAGTATCTTAAAATGAACCAATGCCTACACTAACTTATGAAAGCATGATAAATCTTCAGATTTTTTTTTATTTTGATTCACAGATAAAAAAAAATAAAAAAAATAAAAAAATCTTGATTTTTTTGTAAAAAAAATAATTGATTTAATAAAGTGATTAAATCAAATTGATTTAATCAATATCAACTCTGTCTATAATGTGTTAATATAACAAATATATATATATATATATATTATTATATATACCTTTAATATCACACTTATCAAACCAAAGCTTCTCAGAGTGGTATTTGGTGGAGGGATGGATGGAGGGGGTGGGTTTCTATGAAGGGGTATTGGGGAGCGGGGATGTAGCCCAATGTTAACCAAAAGATAACGGGACCCTTACCGGTATCAAATGAAAGGACTCGCCAAGTTTTACTGAAATCCATAGACATATACACAAATACATATAGGGCATACAGACAGACACATTAAACTTATCAATTTTGCATCCCAGGAGCTGGACTGGACGACATTGTGGAAGCCTTCGAAGATACCACAAAGGATGCAAATGAAAATACCCTTTTTGTCATCCATGCTGGTTCAAATGACGTCATGCGCACCAGATCCGAAGAGTTGATGGAGAAATATCGCAAGATGATCCAGCACTACAAAAACAAGTCAAGGAATATCATCATCTCAGGCATTCTCCCCAAGATCGACGCACCTGATAAATTCTACGACAAGGCCTTCAGCACAAATAGCCGACTAAAATATTTGTGTCTGAGGGAAGAAGTTGAATTCATCAACCTCTGGGATAACTTCTACAACCAGCCTACTCTGTTCCGCAAGGATGGCACTCATCTAAACCCTGTGGGTTCAGCACGCATGGGTCGTCTCCTACACGAAGCCGGCAGCCATGGATCAAAAAACGCCATCAGAGAAGAAGCAGCAGTGACATAAATCATCCAACGCCAAGAAAAAAACAGAGGCAACCGAGGACCACCAGCGATAAGGACCGAAGACAGCGAGGACCGAGGACAGCCATGAACATAAATGTAGATCCGACAAGAACCAAACATATTATTAAAGAGCGTTCCGTGAGTTCTAAAATAACAAATTTAAAGGTTTTCTATGCAAACGCTCGTAGCATACGCAATAAATTTTCAGATTTAGAGGAGCTAGTGTTTACAGAAAATTATGATGTGATTGGCATAACAGAATCTTGGTTCAATACAGAAGATAGAGACTTTTTAGCAGAGTATTCACTTCCCGGTTATGTAATGTTTGAGAAAAGCCGAATAAATCGAAATGGAGGTGGCGTTTTACTTTATATCAAAGAAAGTCTCAACCCTACCCTCTTGTCAAAACCTCAAATTGTGAACGTCGACGCATCTTTTGTGCTAATAAAGAATAAAGGTACAAAAATAATACTTGCATTAATATACAGACCTCCAGCTCAATCAGTGCAAACTGACCGAGAAATTTACGAACAAATTGCAGATGTAAGTAACTCACAAGATACCGTCATTTTTGGCGACTTTAATTTACCTGTGACCAAGTGGGGCGATACTCTTACTTCACACTCCGGACATGACTTGTATACGAACTTGCAAGAGAGTTCGCTTTATCAATTTGTTCGAACGCCGACCCGTGGTAATAACGTTCTTGACATTGTACTTGCAACAAAAGAAGAATTAATAGAGAATTTGAATGTTGGTGATGAATTCAGTAACAGCGACCATCGTACGATAACTTTCACTTTAAAGTTTACTAGTAACGAACCAAATAGTAGCATCGAAAAAGTCCCTAATTTCAAGAAAGCAAACTTCCATAAACTTAGAGCTATGTTTAAAGAAACTGACTGGAGCTTTTTAATTAACAATAATGACATAAATACATCTTGGAAGTTATTCGAAACCATTTACCTAAAAGCAGTGCAAGACTGCATACCATCGAAAATACGGCGTCCAGGCCATAATAATAAGCCCAAATGGTGGAATAAAGATATTTCAAACTGCCTGCTTGCTAAAAAATTTGCTAATGATAGATTAAAATCCTCACAAAATGACGAAGAACGGGTGAAATTTGTAGAGCTACGACGCAAAGCCAAAAAGTTAATTAAGCAAAGTAAAAAGACCTTAGAGTTACATATTGCGAATCAAAGTAAAACAAACCCGAAAGAATTCTATAGTTATATCAGAAAGAAAAAAGTAGTTACTTCAACTGTTGGACCGTTAGTCGATGAAAATGGAGAATACACCAAAGACGAAGTACAAATGAATAATGCCCTCAATACCTTCTTTGCATCAGTTTTTACAACAGAAGACCTCAGTGATATCCCTACATCATCGCCGATTCAGATTGATAATTCAGATGTTCTAAGCAATATCACCGTTACAGAGAGAGAAGTATTGAATTGTTTAGATAAACTCAAGGTAAATAAAACGCCTGGACCTGATACAATCTCGCCTAGAGTTCTGAAGGAAGCTAAGGATGAGCTCTCCAAACCACTGACATTACTATTCAATAAATCCTTGCAGTCTGGAACTATGCCTGATCAGTGGAAGCTAGCCAACGTAACACCGATATTAAAAAAAGGCAGCAAATCCCTACCCAGTAACTATCGTCCAATTAGCTTAACCTCAGTTGTATGTAAAATGCTAGAAACGGTCATACGAGACAGACTCGTAAATCACTTAGAGGAAAATAACATACTTAAAGATACTCAACACGGCTTTCGTAAAAAACGTTCCTGTTTAACAAACCTCTTAGACTTCTTCCACGATATCCTCAACCTCTACGATGAGAGTAAAGCTGTAGATATTATACCTTGATTTTCAAAAGGCCTTTGACAAAGTTCCCCACAAACGTTTACTGCTAAAACTAAAAGCGCATGGAATACAAGACGGTGTGTTGAAATGGATAGAAAATTGGCTCAGCGACAGAAAGCAAAGAGTAGTCATAAACGGTAAGGCATCTAAATGGACCAATGTAAGTAGCGGGGTACCCCAGGGATCGGTACTAGGACCAATTCTCTTTCTAATTTACATCAACGACATAGATGAGGGCCTCACCTGTACAATCTCAAAATTTGCTGACGATACAAAAATTGCAAATAGCGTACTCTCAAAAGAACAAGTTGACGATATGCAACACAATCTAGATAAATTGTCATGTTGGGCCCAAATTTGGCAAATGAGTTTCAATGCGGATAAATGTAAAGTACTACATATCGGATACCTAAATGAGAAAGCAAACTATTCGATGAATGGCACTCAGCTTAAGAATGTAAACAGAGAAACCGATCTGGGAGTAACAATATCGAGTAACCTAAAACCGAGTCAACAATGTTCAGAAGTTGTTAAGAAGGCAAACAAAATAATTGGCTTTATAGGCAGGTCATTTGAGCATAAATCCAAAGAAGTTATCCTAACCCTTTACAATTCCTTAGTCCGCCCTCTTCTGGAATACTGCGTTCAATCCTGGTGCCCTTATTACCAAAAAGATATAAACAAGCTAGAACGAGTTCAACGTAGAGTTACCAAAATGATACCTAGCCTAAAGAACAAACCATACGAAGAGCGTCTTAGAGAATTAAATCTATTTCCTTTAACCCAGCGCAGATTAAGAGGTGACTTAATTCAAGTGTTCAAAATCATCAAAGGCATCGACAATATGAACTGTAGTAAGTACTTCACTATCGACCAATCTAATTACACGCGGGGAAACGGTTGCAAAATTATTGGTAAATCTTTTAACTCACACGAATCTAAGAATTTCTTCTTCAATCGAGTTGTCAACTTGTGGAATGGGCTTCCCCGAAACGTTATAGACTGCATCACCGTTAATTCATTTAAACTCCGCCTAGACAAATATCTCGCTTCAAACCCGCGACTGACTGCGTTTGTAAATGAATAACTTTATTTTATCCCCCCCTCAGTTACTAACCCATCTGTCCCCTACTAACTTCCTAATCCTGCCACGGACATTAGTTCCAGGGCAGTAATTCCCTTTCCAATGTTCCCTTACCCACTCTAAACCACTGTTTGGACACTTGATCCTCAGTGTTTTGGAGGACAAGCAACCTAGAAGGGTCACAAGATATGTTGTTGCTTGATTTCCTTTGTACTCCTTTGTACTAATTACAAGACTTAATGAGACAATGTATAATGACCCAATTAATATAGAAATGAGAAATTATGGGTGAACATACGAAACACAAGTGAGAGAGTATGAAAAGAAGATAAAACAAATTATATAATACTAAAATAAATGCAAAAAATATACATATAAAACAAAAATGCGAAATAGGAGGAAAAGACTGAGGGAATTTACGGACGGTTAGGATAGGAAAGGCAAAAATGTCAGGGAGTGTTAAGCCGAAGTCACACGAGCCATTTTTCGAGCAATTTTGGTCTGCCATGGGAGCTTAAAAAATGACACTTTATCAGAATTCAGCCACCTAACAGAATCTACCTTCAGTCTAGTTACTGATACCAGTGCGAAAATGTCCCGAAATTACACGAGAACAAACTTGCTCATGGAAAATTGACGGAACAAGCGCTCGTGTGACAGCGGCTTTAAAAAGAAATAATACGAGAGGAAGGAAAAGGTCACTCGTAATGTTCCCTCTTATACTTCTTAAGGGGAGGAAGACCGTTTTTATGGACCCCTTTCTCCCTAATGTTTAGCCCCACTAGTTTTGAGATTATAAGACGTCGAACGCCCATTAGTTTGGCGATTTTAACACCTTTCGCCCCATTTCGTTGTCAATTTTAAGACCTTTCGTGCCATATAGGTGTCGATTATTTCCTGGCGAGAGATAGCGAGCCTGCAATTTTAAGAGGAACCGGCTTTCGGACAGGAAATTTTTCTACCGAAAAATTTACAAATTTACCTTGTCTAGGGGGTGTTTTTCTAAGCTTGATGGAGGTCTAGGGAGGAAACTAAAAAAATATATGAATAAATGAATTAATAGATCAAACAAACGGCCAGTCTCCCCTTAATGACCTCTCCCTCTCTCTCTCTCTCTCTCTCTCTCCCCCGCGGTCGTCAACATGTGGCGGCCATATTCCCCCTGACGGTGACGGCACGAGACATAATTGAAACAGACTACTACTACCGGGTCTACACATTATGTTTTAGGCCTCGCGTTATACATATTGTTCACGTTTTATTTTATTGATACCCGTGTTATAGGTTCTTCTTCTTCTTCTTCTTCGTCTTCTTCTTCGTCTTCTTCTTCTTCTTCGTCTTCTTCTTCTTCTTCTTCTTCTTCTTCTTATTCTTCTTCTTTAGCTCGCGTTATAGATTTCGCAAACTATTTTTTGTTTAAACCCTGTTGGCGACGTCGCTGTCGCTTGCTAGGAAATGAAATATCAATGGAACGAAAGGTCTTAAAATCGACAAACTAATGGGGCGAATGTCTTAAAATCTGAAAACTAATGGGGCTAAACATGAGGGAGAAGGGGGGCCAGAAAAGCGGCCCATCTCCCCTTAATTACACAATATATAGGCCTTGTGTTATAGACATTACGGCTATAGGTTCGTTAAATTATTGAGACAGTTACTCTTCAGACGTAACCCCTTCAACACGATGACGTCTTTTTACCTTAAATTCTGGCTAAAGTTAGACGATTGTATGCAAATTAAGAACGACCTATGCTATTCAGAGGGTTAGGTTTATTGAGATCGTATGTACCCCTTTGAGTCCTGGAGGTAGATTATAAGCTAAAGAAAATCGTCCAATGACAACTGGAATATGATGAAAATGACGTCATCGTGCTGAAAGGGTTAATAATGAAGCGTGGCTGGAGACCAAGTTACATATTATTACAAGTGTTCATATTACACAAAGGTATTTATTACACTGGTTCTTGATAACGATTACTGCTGAATTTGATGTATGCAATTTTACGACAAAGTAGCTATGATTTTATATGCAAAATCATGTACGATTAAAACATTCT
>CM064543.1:5903526-5926026 GCA_032716605.1 Paralithodes platypus
ACAACGTGAGTCAGAGGTCATGTCGGGACACGTGATGGCCGTCAAGTGTGAGTACTCCCCGCCGCCCTACACACTGCCTCTACAGGAGATGCAGTTTGATCCCCGCGGCAACACACACTGTTTCTCCTCGCTTATGGAAGATTTGAGTCCCCGTAGCTCCTGCGGTGGTCATGAGTCACAGGGCACATCAGGGGAGGATGAGCCGCGGGGACTCAAGAGGCGGCTGGAGGAGGAGGAGGAGGAGAGTGAGGAGATGCGGCTAGCAAAGATAAGGCGGAAGTCTCCACAAAGCTACGAGGAGCTGCAACAGGCGAGGGTCCTGGCTAACGTGAGGGAGCGACAGCGGACACAAAGCCTTAACGAAGCATTCACCTCCCTCAGGAAGATCATACCCACACTACCATCCGATAAACTTTCCAAAATCCAGACACTGAAGCTGGCCATCCGGTACATCGACTTCCTGTACCAAGTGCTGGACACAGACGACCACGACCAGCGACTGACTTCTTCATGTACATACGTGGCTCACGAGAGACTCAGCTATGCCTTCAATGTGTGGCGCATGGAGGGGGCCTGGGGCGGTCATCTATAATACAGGTCAGTTAACAAACACATCAGTCATTTGTGCAGTCACGGTCAACTGTTTCTCTACATTTCACCTAGTATTACGAAGCTCTTAAGCATTGTCTTCATTTTACATCAGTAATGTATCCTGTTAAAGTTCGATATATTTCTGAAAATCTGCCTAAATGTATTTGTTGGCGACTGTACTTCCGCACTACTTTATAGCTATCGAAGTAATACTGTACAAAATTCCACAGCTGTTGATCAAATGCCTTAACATATTATCGAGTTATTAAAGTGTTTTGATGTAATTGATTCTGACTGTAGATATCAACAAATTCCTTTCAACCCCCTCATTTGCCGTTCAGTATTGAACATTGTTCAACATGTTCAGTGTTATTGTAAATCAGAAACCAAACACACAGGATCATTGCTACAATAACAAGATAAACAAATGGACATGGCGAACAATTAGAGTAATAGACGAAAGCACAAACAGGATGTATCCAATGATTGTGTGTGTGTGTTTTTTTTTTTTTTTTTTTTTTTGACTCGCCGATGTCGGACAGGATGATGGCGTAGTGTGTCAGTGTGTTTAACTTGACACTGTTGAGGCCACCCGAGCTGTGGTCACTCTAAGGCACCCTTCTCTGTCAACACTACGGAGGCTTGCTTTTATACAGTCACTTTCTTAAGGGGGCCCACCTCGCTTTTTTTCTCTTTCTCTCCCTCTCTCTTTGGCTTGTATCCATTCGGCCTCATTCAACCTACTATTTTAAGACGTTTACCCCCATCCAGGTGTCAATATTTTCCTGGAGAGCAGTAGCGAGCCAGTATATTTATATTTTTGTTTTGAAAGCAAGCTAAATTTGTACATTTTTCGATAGACAAATTTCTCCGGCGAAGCCGGATTTCTCCATGCAATGCTGGCTCGCTATCACTCGCCAGGAAGAAATCGACACCTGGATGGGGATGAACGTCTTAAAATAGTAGGCTGACTGGGGCCGAATGGATACAAGCCAGGGAAAGAGAGAAAAGGGGAGAAAGAGAAAAAAAGCAGGTGACCCCCCTTAACTACACAGCCCACAGTCTTAGCGGTACGGTCGCGCTAATAAGTCATGTCCCAGCTGCCATTACGTTTGGTTCGCTCTGTGCTGTATTAATGTCTGTCAGATGTTGAATAGGGTGGGTAAGTGTAAGAACATGTTGGTATATTTCACTTGATATGAAGAAATTAAGCTTAGATATTGCTGATGCCAATTATTGATCAAAACATACTTGGTGCCGAGACATCACTTATTAGCGCGATTGTACATGGCTGTTCCTCCATACACATACACATTCTCGGCATTGCATCATAAGGTAAACTCTTCCTGTAGCCTATACAGTATGCGCAAATATCACATACTCTTAGCCTATGTGCATCCTTTTTAAACCAAATACAGTTCATCTAATTTATTAATTTCACTCCACACACCAAACACCTCCCAACGAAATTAATGAAATGATGTGATCCCACCGGGATTCGAACCTGGGTTACCACATACAGATATTAAACACTCTAACCATAACACCATCAAGACAGTTATACCATACACACGCTCTATGTACTTATCTGTATACATAGACCCTCCACACTCTTACAAGTAAATTAAATAATATAATTGAATTGCAAGCGTAGCACCTTGTGAGGATGGACCTCGATCATTGTAGCGTTCCGATATGCAATTTTTCATCTTAAGGGGAGGTATTTAGTTTATTCCCTAGACCTCCATCAAGCTTAAAATTAAACCTCCTTTCAAGATATATTTGTACATTTTTCGGTAGAAAAATTTCCCGGCCGAAGGCCGGTTCCTCTTAAATTACAGGCTCGCTATCGCTCTCAGGAAAAAATCGACACCTAAATGGTACGAAAGGTCTTAAAATTGACAGAAATGGGGCGAACGTTCTTAAAATCGCCAAACTAATGGGGTGAACATCTTAAAATCTCAAAAGCAATGGGGCTAAACATGAGGGAGAAAGAGGTCAAGAAAAAAATCCCTCAAGTGGAAATCTCCCCTTAAATCACTGTTCAGTTGAACCATTTAGACTATACGAATGGTAAAGTGAAACGTTGTCATAATAAAAGCCTACACTCAACTGCTATTTCTCTAACACCTCTACTCCTTACAAAGACATTGACACATACACACACATCATGGGACATTTTGATTTTCTTTACACACACACACACACACACACACACACACACACACACACACACACACACACACACACATTTAAGCAAACCCTCCCCCCCCCTCTCTCTCTCTCTCTCTCTCTCTCTCTTTTTAACACCAATTTCTCACAGTGACCAGATAGCGCAGATGTTTGAAGCGACAGGTTTTAGATAAATAAGTTGGCATAACTTTATAGTAGCTTGAAATCAGGACGTCAAACGAAAGCCGGGTCCATTCTTTTTAGTCTTTATCATTATTATTATATATGCAAATGTAAAATTAAGGTTTATAGTACGAATAATGTCTTTGGAAGTGATAACATGGCCAAAACATTTATATTTCATTTTAATTATCCTGTATTACTGTTTATATTCATTAAATGTAAAATTAAGGTTTATAGTACTTACGAATAATGTCTTTGGAAGTGATAACATGGCCAAAACAATTTTATATAATTTTAATTATCTTGCATTACTGTTCATAATCAGTCAAGTCTTCAAACTAAATGGCTCCGGTTTGACACCCTGCTGGAAATAATTAAGGGGAGGCAGACCGTTTTCTGGACCCCCTTCTCCCTAACGTTTAGCCCCACTAGTTTTGAGATTATAAGACGTTCGGCCCATTAGTTTGGCGATTTTAACACCTTTCGCCTTATTTCGTTGTCAATTTTAAGACCTTTCGTGCCATTTAGGTGTCGATTTTTTCCTGGCGACCGATAGCGAGCCTGCAATTTTAAGAGGAACCGGCCTTCGGCCGGTAAATTTTTCTACCTAAAAATGTACAAATTTATCTTGAAGGGGGGTCTAGGGGGTGTTTTTCTAAGCTTGATGGAGGTCTAGGGAGGAAACTAAACAAATATATGAATAAATTAATTAATAGACCAAACAAACGGTCAGTCTCCCCTTAACAGGATGGAAGTCATCTCGACGGCTTTAGTTTCGTATCATTGACAAATATATGATTACACAGACGGTCCATTTCCACTCCTCGTAGATACATAAGAGAACAGGAATATTCTGGTCATTGTAACAAGTTAGTGTGTGCAGTGCTGAAACTCCACATTAACAACCAAACACACACAAACACTATATATATACTGTATATATATATATATATATATATATATATATATATATATATATATATATATATATATATATATACTGTATGTAATATATAGTACTCATATATAATTACAAATGGTTACAGGCCCAATAAACTAAGGATAAATAAAATATCAGAGACTTGACCAGAATAGTTAAGAGTAAATCTGAAACTACCATTATCTTACTGAATATTGTCTGTAAGTACTGTATATTAGTAAACTATCAACTTGGGGTTATCTGTTAGCTGTTGACAGATCTGTGGCAAACTTTAGGGTGTATATACAAAGAGTATTGAAGTGAAAAACTTCTGAGCTTTAGCAGAATCATTAAGGGGAGGTATTTAGTTTCTTCCCTAGAACTCCATCAAGCTTAAAATTACACCCCCTAGACTCCCTTTCAAGATAAATTTGTACATTTTTCGGTAGAAAAATTTCCCGGCCGAAGGCCGGTTCTTCTCAAATTACATGCTCGCTATCGCTCGCCAGGAAAAAATCGACACCTAAATGGCACGAAAGTTCTTAAAATTGACAGAAATGGGTCGAAAGTTCTTAAAATCGCCAAACTAAAGGGGGCGAGCGTCTTAAAATCTAAAAAGCAATGGGGCTAAACATGAGAGAGAAAGGGGTCCAGAAAAAAATCCCTCAAGTGGAAATCTCCCCTTAATTCCTTCGCTGCATTTATAACCAGATATTATTATTAAGCAATGTCTGTACATTAGTTCTAGAACAACAATATGCGTGTATACTGCATATTACCTCGATATTTGTTATTGAAATGTATTGGTATATTCATTATACCATAATACAGTATAATAATACATTTCAATAGGTCGAATACAACAATAATTGATAATGGTTATGTTTAAGGGGAGGTATTTAGTTTGTTCCCTAGACCTCCATCAAGCTTAAAATTACACCCCTTGAGTCCCTTTCAAGATAAATTTGTACATTTTTCGGTAGAAAAATGTCCCGGCCGAAGGCCGATTCCTCTTAAATTACAGGCTCGCTATCGCTCGCCAGGATAAAATTGACACCTGAATGGCACGAAAGGTCTTAATATGGGGTGAAAGTTCTTAAAATCGCTAAACTAGTGGGGCAAACGTTTTATAATATCAAAAGCAATGGGACTAAACATGAGGGAGAAAGGGGTCAAGAAAAAAATCCCTCAAGTGGAGATCTCCCCTTAAAAGAACAATCTATCGTAAATAATAACTATTAAAGCACTACAGAAACATCGAAGAATATGTTGAAATGGAAATAAGATGCCGGTACGACACAAGATGTTATCCGGGAAAAGACACTCTTTTACCTTGTAATTATTTGTTAATGAGAAAATTCAAAACATATTATCTGAGTTTTTTTTTTCATTTATTCCATCCCTTTCTCAATAATATGTGAAATGATAATCAAGAAAGTCTACAAAAACACAAACATTATACTAATTTGAGAACAAATCCGAAAGTACATTTTCGACTATGACTATAAAAACATGAATCAAATCAAATACAAACAATAAAGACAATTTTAGCATTGCCAATATGAAAAAGTATCAACATTACTATATATTAATGAAAAAGTATCAACATTACTATATATTAATGAAAAAGTATCAACATTACTATATATTAATGAAAAAGTATCAACATTACTATATATTAATGAAAAAGTATCAACATTACTATATATTAATGAAAAAGTATCAACATTACTATATATTAATGAAAAAGTATCAACATTACTATATATTAATGAAAAAGGCCCCAATATAATAAAGTATAAGTTCCTAGAAATTATAAATTCTTTAAATCAATAACACAATGAACAAGCAGAACTAATAATATTAACAGTAAACACAACTAAGTCGCAAACAACAAGGACACATTTAGAACAACTATTAATGGACACAATCAATGTCTATAACCAATTCTGGCCTTTTCAAAACATATATCTTAAGGGAGCCCACCTCGCTTTTTTTTTTCTCTTTCTCTCCCTCTCTCTTCGGCTTGCAACCATTTGGCCACATTCAGCCTACTGTTTTAAGACGTTTACCCCCATCCAGGTGTCGATTTCTTCCTGGCGAGCGATAGCGAGCCAGCATTGTATGGAGATATCCGGCTTCGCCGGACATGTTTTTCTATCGAAAAATTTACAAATTTAGCTTGCTGTCAAAACAAATATATATATATATATGCTGGCTCGCTTCCGCTCGCCAGGAAAATATTGACACCTGGATGGGGGTAAACGTCTTCAAACAGAAGGCTGAATGGGGCCGAAAAGATACAAGCCAAAGAGAGAGGGAGAGAAAGAGAACGAAAAGCGAGGTGGACCCCCTTAAGTTTACCGGCCTAGTTTTCGTATAGGCTTTTGTATAACCAAAACGTAACGATAAACACAAGTTAAATAAACAATACATAAACAGTTAAAACTACACAATTCCTTCATTTCCACTAATTATAAATGTATCCGTGGTACCCGCAAGTCGATTTCTATTAAGGGGGGTGACCTGCTTTTTTGTTATTTCTGTCCTTTTCTCTCTTTCTCTGGCTTTTATCCATTCGGCCCCATTCAGCCAACTATTTTAAGACGTTTATCCCCATCTAGGTGTCGATTTCTTCCTAGCGAGCGATAGCGAGCCAGCATTATATGAAGAAATCCGGCTTCGCCAGAGAAATTTTTCTATCGAAAAATGTACAAATTTAGCCTGCTGTCAAACAAAAATAAAAAATATGCTGGCTCGCTACCGCTCACCAGTAAAAAATTGACACCTGGATGGGGATAAACGTCTTAAAACAGTAGGCTGAATGGGGCCAAATGGATACAAGCCAGAGAAAGATAGAAAAGGACAGAACAAAAACAGGTCACCCCCCTCAAGCTTGTAAACTACCTAATAGCACTGCGGAAATGTCCACATCCGTACGGTTTTTTTTTTCTGAACTCCCTCAGGTTTAATCTCCTTAGTTTTGAGATTTTAAGACGTTTTTTCTCCAATAATTTGGCGATTTTAATTAATAGATTTCACCCCATTTCTTTGTCAATATTAGGACCTTTCGTGCCATTTAGGTGTCGATTTTTTCCTGGCGAGCGATAACGTTTTCTACCGATAATGTGCAAATTTATCTCGAAGGGGTGTTTTTTTTTTTTTTTTTAAAGTTTGATCGAGGTCTAGCGAGGAATACAAAACATAAATAATTAAATTAATAAATAGACTAACCCCCCCCCCCCCTTTAAAGAGGTGGCGACATTAATGAAATATCGATTTGGGGATATTTTTACGTTATAATAGTGAAAAGTTATAACCTCACTCGTTAAATTTGTTTGCAGGCCGTTGGATTTTGTTTTCTTTATATTATGTGGTTTGGTGCAGCACAGAAAAAAGCATGGATAGACAAACTAAATTGATAACATTTTATGCTTCACACAATTTCAAAATAAAGTACATACGCATCAACAATATATAAATACAACACAACTCACAAGGCAGCAAGAAGAATACAATTTAGGATTCAAGCGCAAGACGCAATTCACAATAAACAACTGAACAAATATAAAATCAGAAAAACTTAAAGTAAAATACCTAAACAATACCTAACCGAAAAAACAAAACTCAATATTGGATACGAGAGTCGCAAGTGAAATTCAAGCAACATAATGTCACAAGAATAGAACAGAAGCAACCTCTTAAAACTACAATACAAATGTTACTAAGGGCACTGAGATAAACACAACAAATATAATTAACCAAGCTAAGTCATTTACGCAGAAAAATAACAATAAAAATACAAATAGGAACACAAATTTAGCCGGAATACACGAGCAGATAATTAAAACTCACAAATGAAAACAAACAAAACACTAATAAAAAAACACATCTAAAGTTATTCCTTAACAAATGTGAACATAAAGAACCACACATATTTTGTATAATATAAACATAATAATATTCCTATAAATCAATAATTTTGTTCAATTAAATTACTTTTAATTTTATTTGTATGCCTGTCTCACGATACTCGTGCTGTTAATAGGAGTAATATGAAATAGCAGGAGAGATGGTGCTATACGGATACATTTCGGTGGACTATACTTGAAGTTTTAACACATTCGAAATAAATCTGACACTTACTTTGTCCATATCCCCTACATTTTAGGGAGAAATCTACAAATTAAGTGTCAGTTCTGTTGTTGAATGCAGGTTTCTGATATAGGGTCCAAACAAAACTTGCAATCAACAAAACCTCTCTAAAGTGCCTCGAAGTGCCTTTATGAGCTTGGATTTTCTTCGAGAGACTGTTAACCTAACCTAGAAAAATTAGTTAAAGTAATTTTTTATTCCGATTTATGAGTTTGTATTCATTAATTTGTGTCAACTGTCAATATTATCCATGAAAACAACTTGCGCGAACTTAAGTATTACTCTTGGCAAGCTAGACTTGAAGCACAATTATTTTGGAAGCTGGCCACACTAGAATTGACGAAAAAATGCAAGAAAATGGTCTCGTATGACTAACCGAAATAGTGTTGAATGTCTTGATTATGGAAAAGACAAGCCATTTTTATTCATTGTTTATTTATTTGTTTTTATTTTCAAATAATGTACCGCAACATAATAATATAACAGAGGTATACACCAGGCCATGAACAGAGTAATACTTAAACATACATTCAATGTTTTAACGTGAATAAATGAGATACATACATACAGCGAGAGAGAGAGAGGTATATATATATATATATATATATATATATATATATATATATATATATATATATATATATATATATATATATATATATATAGAGAGAGAGAGAGAGAGAGAGAGAGAGAGTTAGTTTATGTGAGTGTGACCTGACCTATAGGCACATTACGACCCTTTAGTTTATTTAGCTATATGGAGGGCCGGCTTGTAGAAATTGGGCCGTTTAGATATGGCGCTGGTTAAGGGGGGAAGGTTATATCTATTGGTCGATATTATTATTATTATTATTATTATTATTATTATTATTATTTTTTTTTTTTTTTAGTTTCCTCCCTAGGCCTCCATCAAGCATAAATAACTTCCCCCTAAGATCCACCTTCTAGGTAAATGTGTAAATTTTTCGGTAGAAAAATGTCGAGGCCGAAGGCCGGTACCTCCTAAATTACAGGCTCGCTATCGCTCGCTAGGAAAAAGGTTGACACCTAAAATCGCCAAACCAACGGGGAGAACGTCTTAACATTTCAAAACTAATGGGGCTAAACATGAGGGAGAAGGGCGTTCGAAAAGAAATCCCCCAAGTGAAAATCTTCCCTTAATACTGATTAATACTGATCTAATTAACTGCAAACGGCCCTATATGTTAGATTATCTCCAGCAATTAACTGCAAACGGCCCTATATGTTAGATTATCTCCAGCAATTAACTGCAAACGGCCCTATATGTTAGATTATCTCCAGCAATTAACTGCAAACGGCCCTATATGTTAGATTATCTCCAGCAATTAACTGCAAACGGCCCTATATGTTAGATTATCTCCAGCAATTAACTGTAAACGGCCCTATATGTTAGATTATCTCCAGCAATTAACTGCAAACGGCCCTATATGTTAGATTATCTCCAGCAATTTTACGAACCCTCTTTGCTTTATGCCGGTATTCACGATATTCTGGCTCTTTTTAGGCGATTTTTTGGAGGTCAGGAAAGATCTCTGAGAATCAATGAGGTACAAAGTAACTACATTAAATGTTATCTTCCTCCCGCAATCCCTCCCTCAGCTTCATATTATCGCATAATGATAGCCAGATAAAATGAAGAAAAGCGTCACCAGCCACCACTGAAAGGGTTAAGCTCCAAAAACCAAGGGTTGGGAATATAAAAATGTAACAATGTTGACACTAGATTGGAAATAGGATCTGGGCGACGAATTTGTGTTTTACGGTGTGGGCAGGTTGAGGTGTGACGGGGGTGGCGAACAAGGGGGACTCTTGTTGTGTGGGCGCGGGGGTCAGAGGGGCGCGACCTGGCAGGATAGGGCGGTGGATAGGGGAACAGTGGTAGGGGAAGGAATTATAGGGGAAACTAAGCTATACCACGCTGTTTTACGCTTCATCAGCCACAATATCTATATATCTATATATATATATATATATATATATATGAAAGAACTACACATACCAAACCACACCACCAAACAATTAAATACACCGAGCTACTGAAAATAGACAGGCGTATATGGCGGAATGCAAGCAGGGGCGAGAACACTTGGTCAGATGGTAGATAAGGCAGGGTACAAGGTATTCTAACTTGGCTCTTTACACCTACAGTAACCCAGTAAAACTACATTAATAGCATGTCTTCAAGTTTGATTTTTGTTGACTGATCTAAACAAAACAAAAAATTGTGTATGTACTGCATAATATGTTTGTGTATACTGTATGTACTGTTTGTTCGCGTAAGTATAGGTGTGCGTTAGACTTTTGTTGTGTGTGTGTTGGTTGTATTGCAGTGTCTTATTACTTGAAAGTATGAATATGATACACAAATAAATACAATAAATATAAATATATAAACTGAAACCAAATACATTTTTTTTTTATTGGAATAATGAATATCAACCAATTATATACATATATGGAAATATAAACATGAATACTTATATGATGAAAACAAAAAGATGAAGTCTAAAAAATTAAGAATAGGAATATTGCCACGAGAAATTACAATAGAAAACAAGACATTAGGTCAAAGAAAAAGGAGTCAAATACTGTATACTGTACATGCATTAAAATAGCAACAACGATAGAGGCCGAACGTAGCTCTTCCAGCGGTAACTAATGAAGATAAAATATACAGTAAATCGGTAGAGTAGACATACAAATAATAGTTAAACAAATATATAATAGCATTAGAGGACAGCCCACTAACATTCATCTCCCCTTATACCTAACCTTTTCTTACTTATTTTCCTCTCTAGATACCTAGAAAATCCCATAAAGTCTCCACCTTTTTTACCCCCCTTAACTCGTGAACTCTCATCAAAATTGCAAGACAGCCATTTTACTTTTCTACTTCCTTTCTATACTTCTCTTCACTCTTTCCTGTGAGAACACACCTTCTGATCTATCTATCCACGACCCCCCCCCCCTCCCCTATTAATTTAGAATTCTTAAAGCATACTACTACAGTATGTCTGACCCCTCCCCTCCTGTCCTGTCGTGCTCTTTGTAATAGCTCTTAAAATGCAGCGACAATTATAGAAATATACATGACCCTGGGGTGAACGAGGGAAAGCAGAGAACAGGAAAACACTTGGTGAGACGAGAGATAAAGCAGGGTAAAAGTTATTCTCAGGCTCTTCACACCTCTTTCAACTCCGTAACCAAGCAGTAAATGCTCAGTCTTCGTAGTCCTTTTATTTATTTTTTACTAGTTTTCATTGTATACAACACATGAAATATATCATCTATCCATTCTATTAATTTATCCCTTTCCTCAATGATTGTCGTTTACAAATGTCATTACCTCCGTCAACAAGATATCTCAACAAGTTATGAATCGATGTTCACGAAATTTGCAGGGTAGATAGGATATGCGCCAAGGAAGAAGTGATATAATTTAGGAGGTGATCGGTAGAGCGCATACCTCCGCCAGCGTAGGCGGCTCACAAAGTTATAACCGATTCACGAAATCTGGTGGGCAGATCGATAGGTGATTAGTGATAGTTTGGGGAGATCACCTTTACAACGGCTATGCGCCAAGGAAGAAGTGATTCCTCTTAGAAGGCAATCGATAGAACACGTACAGCTACTGACAAAATGTTAGTGAGCTCTTTCGATTTTCTTTATGCAAATATATCTATTTATATTAATAAATAAATATTATGTATTTAGTAATATATAGCTTACTTGAGCTGAGCAACAATCTAAATGGATATATTTGCATAAAGAAAATCGAAATAACTCACGAATATTTGTCAGTAACTGTGCCTTCGCCAGCTTAGGCGGAGGTATGCGCTCTCCCTAAGGCCCCTCTAGTTATCCTATTAATATATCTCTGCACACTTCATTAATCCTTCCCTTTTCTTTTACACCCATTCTTCAAGTGTTCTGTTCTTTTATTTCGTTCATTCATCCATTCATGAAGTATATGTTCAGTAAAGCGTCACTCCATTTGTTATTACTGCATACATTTGCTTCTTCAACTTCATCTCTTTGAGGGTAAATTCCATGCACACTGCCACTGACATATTTTACTGTTAGGTGAGCTGAGGCTGCTGAGGCATGAGGTGTGAGGAAATCGCCCTGGAATAGAACCCATGCTCTTTCTGTTGTAGATTACAGTAACATGTTAACCACTATACTTAAGCTTCCACCATTCTTATTCCTTCACTTATCACTTTATTTCCATACCTCTATTAATAAACTATAATACATTTTGCCTGTAATATTCTATCTCTACTGCTTCCGTCCAATCCCTGCCAAAACCACGGACGATTGTAAAAACAAAATCACAAGGGCGCCTTTATCGGTCTGACATCTGAATTAAAGTTATATGGTAATTCATCCACCTAAATTAATCTGCCTTCAGTCTAGTTGTTGACACACATACACAAGAGCCTTAAATTAAAATGTAAAACTTGCAAACTAAACAAACCAAAATTGGGACAAGGACAATATAAAGTCAAATTAAATTATCAAAATCGCTATGTGGAAACAACGCTTACTAAAATGAAAATTATTAAATAAAAGAACACAATCAGTAATGACACCAGCATAAAGTTACCGATCGAAAATATCCGGAAGACGAGATAGTGTGACTGTGCCTTGAAACTGTGGGTGGTGGTAAACATGAGGATGCGGCCAAACAGTGACCGCGGGTTTGTTTACATTTCCGCAGACAAGGACAGCCGGGGTCCTCTCCTTCTTGTGGGGGCAGTTTGGTTGCTGATTCACATGGTCGCTTTTACTGGCTACTATTTTTCAGTGTCTCTGACCTGGGCATTTCTGAATTCAAGCTTTATGAAAATTATTCTAACTATAATAAAATATACCTTCACTTTGGTTTCACATAAGTATTTTTTTTTTGGCATTTTCTCTAGCCTGTTACTAAAAGTCTAGCTATCGCCTCTACCCAAATTTTCCTTGATATAGCCTTTAATAATCTGATTTGTATACAACCATTATAATTCCAGGTAGTAACTTAATACTAGAGTGAATTAATCGACTTGTGTAACTTACTTTGGTGTGTTTATCCATGAATTACAAACCGAAATGTAATACTAGCTACCAAAAACGCAGAGAATATGCCCCTGTGACGTCGCTTTAGTTTAGTTGCTGATTCCAATTCAAAACAATAATAAAGATACTGCTGCTGGAAGAAGTACTGGTATTACTCGGCCTACTGAACACAAAGATTGGACAACTGTTATTTCATAGACTCAATTATGGACAATGGTAACATGATTTCAACCCCTTCTGTACCGGCGACCTCTTTCAACTTTATTCTGGCTACCATTAGACGATTTTATAAAAAAAAAAAAAAAAAAAAAAAAAAAAATTAGGACTAAGAAGCTTCGAAATATCGCACTTAGCCATTTTTGCTACCACAGATCCTTCTTAAACTGCGTAAAATCGTCTAAATATAGCTAGAATAAAATGAAAAGGACGTTGCCGGTATAGAAGGGGTTAAAAGCTTGAACATGAGTCCTGCAGTTCGTGTAATCTAAATAGATCTTAAAAGTTACATAATTAATCACATTGGAATACAAAGTTAACCTCTTCAATACGACAGGTCAATATCTGGATAATATTAGGCAATTTCACTGAGCTTTAGAATTAGTAAAAACTATCTTGATTAACCTTCTGCCTTCCACAGGTCCTTCCAAGTTGAACACAATCGACTAATAATAACCAAAATATAATTGATATAAAAGGGCGTCATCGTATGTTGAAAGGGTTAATTAATTATACTATAGTTCGTTCATTCTAAGTTGGGCAGAAATCGTAACCTCTAACCTCTGTAACTCGAAAAGGACTACAGTAATCGAGCTAAAGTTTATACCCATTATGAAAACTTGGCTAGGGAATATGTGTGGAATTTTACAGCTCATTTGCTCTAGCCGTTTTTGAGTTACAGAGGTTAGAGGTTACGATTTCTGCCCAGCCTAGAATGAGCGGACTATAGGGGGTAGGCTATAGTGACAAAGACTCAAAATATCGGAGGTTGTCTGTTTACAGCAGGGGCTCGAAGGCGGGGATCAACTTTGGCTGGGATCTCCTGGATTGCCTTTACAACCAGGCCTCTTATCGGCTTCCTCAAAACATGTCTAAGTTAATGGAGGGATGGTTCACTTTTTGGTCGATTTTTTCATATATTTATTATTATTTTAGTTTCTTCCCCAGGCCTCCATCAAACTTTAAAAAAAAAAAACATCCATTAGGTCCCCTCTTCTAGATTAATTTGTAAATTTTTCGGTAGAAAAATGTCCCGGTCGAAGGCCGGTTCTTCCAAAATTACAGGCTCACTATCGTTCGACAGTAAAAATCGACACCTAAATAGCACGAAAGGTCTTAATATTGACAAAGAAATATAGCGAAAGGTCTTAAAATCGGCAAACTAATGGGCCGAACGTCTTAAAATATGAAAACTAATGGGGTTAAACATGAGGAAGAAGGGGGACCAGAAAACCGGCCCATTTCCCCTTAAGGCGGTTTCACACGAAAACTTTAATTCGCGCAAATTTTGATCAAGTTTATTCTGGCAACATTGTGGGACTATTGTGCGATGGTAACCGTAACTATTGTAGAGTAATAGTCGATCATTATAAGTGACAGACTTATCATAAACGTATATTGATTATGTTCTCTCCACTAACCAACTTTACTCCTAAACTCGATTAATTAAATTAACACATACAGTACCGGTGACGTCCTTTTCATCATATTCTGGCAAGTATTACACGATTTTAGTCCGCTTCGGAAGGAAATCTAGCAATAATAAGGCTTCAAACTATCACAACCAAGCCTTTTAGCTACCACATATCATTCCTAAGCTGCAATATATCGTCTTAATATAGCTAGAATACAATACAGCACACGTCGCTGGTACTCAAAGGGTTAAATAAACACATGTGGCAGTCCGGGGATTCGAACCCAGGAGGCTCACACCGAAAATCAACACACTTATGCATTGCACCACGAAGACAGTTATATTTCAGAAACTGACAGATCTGAAGAATTGTGGATAAAGGCTGCAGGAAAAGACATTTGTGTACACCCACCGTAAAGGGAGTTTTCTAGTTTGTTTCCTACTCCTCCAGCAATCTTAAAATTTCACCCCCTTGACCCCCTTTCAAGATAAATTTGTACATTTTTCGGTAGAAAAATGTCCCGGCCGAAGGCCGATTACTCTTAAATTACAGGCTCGCTATCGCTCGCCAGGATAAAATCGACACCTAAATGGCACGAAAGGTCTTAAAATTTACAGAATGGGGCGGAAATTCTTAAAAATCACCAAACTAATGGGGCAAACGTCTTAAAATCTCAAAATCAATGGGGCTAGACATGAGGGAGAAAGGAGTCAAGAAAAAAGTCCCTCAAGTGGAAATCCCCCCCTTAACACCACCAGAACTTTGGGGATGTTAAAACATTGACCACGAGAAATCTTTTCAGAGTTTGATTAAATTCATTGGTGTTTATCAGAGAACATTAATACAAAGTATAATTGTACTGAAGCAGTTATTCGAGTTAATTATAGATCAGATGCCTATGAGATGTTTATTTTAATCAAAATGGCCTAATTTTAGCCAAAACTAATACAAATGAGACGACATTGCATGAAAGTATTAATTTACTTACCCCCAAGAAGAAAAAAAAAAAAAAAAAAAAAAAAAAAAAAAAAAAAGGAAAAATGGGGATTGGGCCTGAGCATATAGATAGATATATATAGATTAATTTACTAATGCATTCCTCAATATCGAACAGTCGTATAATAACCAATTATTAAAATGGGAGTGAAGCTGGAATCACACGACCACTTTTTCCTTTAATTACCCTATCGGAAAATCTGGTCTGGCAGCTTATGAGTTGAGCTTTATTTCAAAGATGATATTTCTTCAGTTAGTTTCCGATAATAGTTAAGTAAAATCCCAGAAATGTTGGCGGAAAATTGTTAGCCATCGAAAATTAAGGGGGGGATGGGCTATTTATTTGCTAATTTATTTATCACTTTATTATTTTTAGTTTCATCCCTAGACCTCCATCAAGCTTTAACAATATAAATAAATCAATAAATAGGCTCGCTATCGCTCGCCAGGAAAAAAATCGACACCTAAATGGTACGAAATGTCCTAATATTGACAAAGAAATAGGGTGAAAGGTCTTAAAATCGACAAACTATTGGGGCAAACGTCTTAAAATCTCAAAACTAATGGGGGTAAGCATGAAGAAGAAAGGGGACCAGAACAACGGTCCATCTTCCCTTAAAGCAAGCTCGCGTGTTCCCCCCCCCCCCCCTTTAACCCCTTCTGTACCGGTGACGTCTTTTGTTTTAATTTCAGCTACATTTAGACGATTTTATGAAGCTTAGGAAGGATATGTGGTAGCTGAAAGGATTAATTGGGATAGTCTGTGGCCTTTTAATGAGTAGACGTCCTTCGTAAGCTGTACAAAATCGTCTAATAGTTGCCAGAATATAATGAAAAGTACATCACCAGTACAGACGGGGTTACTATATTTAGCGAAGCTGGTTGTATCACTTTCTAGAACTATGCGAACAAGAAAGACTGTTGACATTAGATACTGCATAAAGAATCCCTCCCTCACTCCCACCGCCCGTAATAACACCACTCTATCTTTATATCAGTATCTTTATATCAGTATCGTGTTCCTTGTTTCTACCCTTTGGCGTATCGGGTTTTAGTTGTGGGTATTTTGAGCTATTTTTCTTTGCACTTTGTCTTCAGTTTTCACGAATAAGTTAGTTTTGGGGTTCCTTACATTCCAAGACGATTATTTTTGAAGTTTGATAAAGTGATAAAGTGATAAAAAAAAAAGTAAATAAAAATAAAAAATAGAAAAATGGGGATTGGGCCTAAGCATATGGATGGATGGATAAAATCGTAATGAGGGATAATTCTACCTATCTATCAATACTCTAGGTAGGTCCTATCAGAATGGGGTTGAAATATCCCCTACCTGTATGTATATAAATTTCCGTGTTATTAATTATCTTCTTACTATTTTGCAGAACCTTGGTTTAAGAAAACATAAAACTTAATAATAAAATATCTTCCCAACATTGCTTGGAGTATTTGGATTCGTCACTTTTGGAAATGAAGGATATACCGGTAGTAAATATATGAACGAAATATGAATGGTGACTCACTAGGCTTCTTCCTACTCTAGAGACAATAGTTTGCATGTAGACAGAATAAAGTCAGATAGCTATATATTCCTTTATGGTCTATGCTTGAGTTTAAAGATTGGTATAACAGTACAAACCAATGTTTATCTTTATTCTACACTATCTCTATATACTGTAAGTCCAACACCTTCCTAATTAAGCCTTTCACGCACATGACGCGATTGGTGCCCTTTCTGGGATACTTAAAAGCCTTTGTGATCATCAGGGGTGTTTAGAAACCTTTAGTTTAGAAAACTAATTTTGGAGAGGTAATTATGAGATAGAGAGAACTCTACTTCTGAATGCTAAACGGCAACCCCCGAGTCCACAGGATAGCAAGAGGGTTAAAATAGCGTAGTTCTCTTCTTACCACCAGGCCCCTTAACCTGTACATCTCATTATTCACGCACTATGAAAGCACCTCCTTAATTTATCTTCCCCGCGAACGTTGCCTCTCATTTGATCCAACTGATTCGTGACGCCGCTTTAATTTACGATACCTCACCCGATCTACCCGTAACTCTCTCTGTACGATGATGAAACTATTCTTCGTAAAGTTGGCAATCATTAGACGAAGAGATTCAGGGTTGGAAGATTTTTTGTTTTGTTGAGTTGAAGGATTATTTGAGGATTAATTATATTCCTAGAGATCTTTCCTAAACTGCATAAAATCGCCTAATCAATAAATAGTAAATAGCATCATAGGTTCTCAAGGGGTTACAGTAGATTATATATATATATAATATGGCACACTCCCGTGTGCCAGATGTATTTTTTTCATAATTTACTGAGTTGTTTACATCCAAGATGGAACTAATTTTCTTAATAACTTGACTAATAACATTAATTAAGGTTAAAGATTCTATTAATCACCCTTAGTCCATTTATAATATTTGTATGCTAGTTTGTGTTTGTAAATACTTGGCTCTATAGGACCAGGATCCTTGACTATCCTTTTATTTAGTATATATCTATTATACAAAGGAATTTCACTTCGCACATAAGTTCGGTAAAACAGCTACACTATTGGGAGCGTTTAAGAACACTGAAACTGTACTCGTTGGAACGTAGAAGAGAACGTTTCCTAATAATATACACGTGGAAAATCGCAAAGGGTTTAATATCAAACCTACATACCCCGATAGTCAGGAAATTCAGTGATAGGAGAGGCTGGGAATGCGATATCCCCCGGATGAATAACAGGGGTGGTATGGGCTCTCTGCGAGAGGGCTGGTTATCACATAGAGGCCCACGTCTCTTCAACAAACTCCTGCGGCTAGTAAGAGACATGAGGGGCGTCTCGTTAGACAGCAGTCTTCAAGAGAGCCCTCGATGTCGAACTGCAAAAAGTGCCAGATGAACCCATCTTCGCAGGGGAGCGTGCTGCCCCTTCGAACAGTCTGCTGCACCAAATCACCTCCCAGAATGAGGGGCGGCGCGCTACTCAGTGCCACTAGCAGTGGCGAACTCGACATAGGTAGGTATACCATTTTTCCCCATACCATATTTTACCTATAATTTTTAATATTTTATTATAATGTAAAACTTGCAATATAAACTAACCAAAACTGGGACGACACAAGATAAACGCAAAATAACTAATCAAAATCGATATGTGGAAATAACGCTTAATAAAAAAAAAAATTCCCTATATATTTTGTGAGCAAGCACAGAAGTTGCAATAAACCCGTGTACTATTGTGAGAGTTATAGTCCTTGCCGCCCCATTCCCTCCGTCAGAGCCCACTCAGCCATACACACACACACACGCTTTTTTGGCCACTCATAAAAGCAAAGTAAGTTTAAATCACCTTGGCTTGGTTGCGAGGTTTATTATTTGTGTTTAATGTATTTTTTTCTTTACACCGACTTTGAGCTGAAGGACGGTTCGGCTATACTCGGCTTTCGATTTTTTGTTAATGTGTGAAAGCCCCTTACAATACAGGCTCGCTATCGCTTGCCAAGAAAAAAAAACCCCGACACATAAATGGCACGAAAGGTCTTAAAATCGCCAAACTAATGGGGCTGAACATGAGGGAGAAGGGGGGGTCCAGAAAACAAACCTCCCTTTAATTCTACTATTTCCCAGACTTGCTAAATTAAGTTGGTCTTTTCAAATTTACATACTTCTTCACTAAGGTTGTGGAATGTTTTTTTTTTTAAATCAGGGTGTACGTCTTGCCCCAACTTAGTGTGATAAAAAAAATCGCAAGTATATCTTTATGAGAGAGAGAGAGAGAGAGAGAGAGAGAGAGAGAGAGAGAGAGAGAGAGAGAGAGAGAGAGAGAGAGAGAGAGAGCGAGTGTGTGTGAGTATGTATAAATATAGGTGACACTGATGTTGCGGTATATAAGGTTGGGGATCTCCATGTTAAGATAAATGCTACAGATACTGCAACTCAAGGGCTATTTAAGGGGGGATGGTTCAAATTTTGGTCGATTTTTTTATTTACTAATTATTTTTCTAGTTTCCTCCCTAGACCTCCATCAAACTTAAAAAAACATTCATTAGATCTCCCTTCTACATAAAGTTGTAATTTTTTCGGCAGAAAAATGTCCCGGCCGAACGGCCAGTTCTTCCAAAATTACAGGCTCACTATCGTTCGCCAGGGGGAAAATCGACAGCTAAATAACACGAAAGGTCTGAATATTGACAAGCAAATGGGACAGAAGGTCTTAAAGTTGACAAACTAATGAGGCAAACATCTTAAAATCTGAAAACTAATGGGTCTAAACATGAGGGAGAAGGGGCACCACAAACAACGACCCCTCTCCCCTTAAAGGACCATTCCCAGATAAATGGCTGAGATAGCCAGCGGTGTATATTATACTATAATAAGGAGCCTTGGTAAATAGAGGGTGCAGGAAGGCCGGGCAGGAATAATTTATAATAGTTATCCATCTTCAGATCCGATTATGCATTTCTGTTCGGGTTTCTTGATCTTTTCTAGACGATTTTATTCAGATTAGGAAGGATATATGGAAGTCAGAGGGCTAATTGGGATAGTCTTTACCTCTATAATTTCCACAGATCCTTTCTAAACTGTGTAAAATCATCTAATGATAGCCAGGAAATACTGTCAAAAAGCGTCATAATCTTGAAAGGGTTAAAATGAATGAAATATTAGAGCATTAATTGATACCTGGATAAAATAGTTCGGGTTTTCCAATAAACTATGCATAAATCAAGGGCTCAGTAAGTCCATGGTGAGGTTTGGCATCCTCTACCCGTTTCTGTCTGTCTCTTTTACTGTCCTACTTTTTCTTCTGGGGCCAGGGGGCTAGGAATCCTCCCCCCCCCCCCCCCCTGTAAAAATTCACCTATTCGACGAGACAGAGAAAGGGGTGAGGGAACGCGAAAGTGGTCCCAGTCCCTTGTCTAGGTCTGGTCTGGTGATAGTTCAGGGAGATGACATTTACAACGGGCCCCCTATTGGAGTTGCAAATAGGTGATCGAGCAAAAAACTGGGACTTTTAATGTTGTTTCTGTTCGGGCTCTGTCTGGAGTCGTCCACCCCTTGCTATGGGGTATGTGCCTGAGAACATACATACATACATACATACATACATACATACATACATACATACATACATACATGCATACATACATACATACATACAAAAACACGGTATACTGTATAGTCTCAAACTATGTCCTTCCTAAACTGATAAATCCGTCATGTGCTAGCCAGGATAAAGTTAAAATTACACCATCGTAATACAAGAATAAAGTGTAAAAAACGTTATCAGATTGAAGGAGTTACAAATATAGCTGTAGGCTACACAATAAATATCCTTCCCTAGAGTATCACCCATTTGCCACTCAACAGCTATCTTATGTACGATACCCTTCAGTCAACGTTGCTACAGAGTATATTGAACCATTCTGACATGCTGATGAAATATTATGAAACATTCCCTACAAACACATGCCTAAGTCGGTGTTTTCTCATATTCAGGGCTCACTGTCTCAAGTTTATCATCAAGTAGTGTAGCAGGTACTTGTACAGGCTGTTGTACATCTTAACCTGTGCCATCACATCATAATGTCTTACAGTACATGGGGCAGATCCCGAAACTTCACATATCGTTAACTTAAAAGGGTGAACATTTTCATCATAATCTCACACAAAAGATTACTATATTGAAATTACCATTGAGATTACCGTTGAAAATGATCTCCTCGAAATAACATATGTATTGCATTATAATGATTGATGTGTAGATAATAATGTTATTTTGGATGTTACCGGTGATTACACTGGCCCTTGGATCACTGATGTAAATCTAAACGACCTAGAATACGCGCACACAACAGATAAACGATATTAAACTGAGGGTCATAAAGAGGGTCTGAATGTCAATAACAGAGATGACAGATGATACAGTACACACATACCCATCAGATTGAGCGGTGACAAGAGAGATCAGATACTTAGGAATGCAATATGGGGAATTAATTTGGAACGAGATATTGTACTTGGTAAGTTAGCATGATATTAACCCCTTCAGTACCGACGACGTCTTGTTGTATGTATTTTAGTTGCACAACGACAATTTTATGAAGCTTAGAAAGGATATAAAGTAGCTAAAATAATTGAGATAGTGTGTAGCCTTTTAAATGGTAGACGCCCTTCTTAAGCTGAATACAATCGTCTAATAGTTGCCAGAATATAATGAAAAGGACGTCACCGGTATTGAATGGGTTAAATATTCAGTTCGGAAATCTGGCTTATAGAAAATGCACTATTCTCTGGACCCTGGTATATGCCAAATGTTAATGTATATATTTGTAGTAAAGTAAATACAAAAATGGTACGAATCAGATAGCCCGAGATGTGATATATGGTGAATACATTTGGAACGAGATCATAATTATATCTAATACGATTTCAACCTCTCTCTCTCTCCCTCTCCCTCTCTCTCTCTCTCTCTCTCTCTCTCCAAATGTAAATGTACTATGGAGATAAACGCATCAGTAATATATACAGCACTTAAATTGTGACAGTAATAACACAGTGTTATCTAGTCACCTAATGTCTTCACTACTACAAACCACACTTACAAATACGTATCTTGTTGAAGTTTTAATTTTGCGTTTCATAATCTAACCAGACCGCTTCTAAATATTACCAGTTGTTCTTTTACAAGTGTGTGTTCCCCTTACAGCTGGTTAACTTAATGAGTAAAATTAGACTATACACTATTAATATGCACAGTACACTACAAATCAGT